>OX388171.1:7245541-7845541 GCA_947579745.1 Apocheima hispidaria
CTAGCTGTCCCGGGAGGAGCTGAAGCGTGGTGCTGAAGGCTACGATGCGTTCCTTTAAAGATCCCGGAGCCCTCGGACAAGCACCAAGGCAGGCCACCGCGAGGGTTTTAGTGGGTGTAATCCCACATAACCCGGCTGCAATACCGCAATACATTTAAAACCCACGTGACATCATTAAATCTTTTTTTTATGGGTCTCGGTGACGAGACGAGCGAGTCACTCACCTGAGGATAATACTTCCGCGAGGTTTTGACGCATTCTATATTTGAAATTGTATAGCTGTCGCTCTGTTTCTCGTGCGTGCGACAGGGAGAGTTAGTGATTTTCCTAACTCTCTAATTCTCTAAATTAGCGTTTTGGGGGTAGGCTTTTATCACCCCCTAAATCTTAACAAAATCTTTTGTTTTTGGTATCAATGGCTTGGATAAAACATAATCTATGCCGCTGTGTTTTATGTATTCAATAAATGTCTATAGTATTCTAATAAAACCTAATTATATTGAAAGTATTTTCGACGCAAAAAAAAATTTCACTCTATTACCACACTTTACTAATTGTCACGTTTCAACGTGTGTTAACTTTGACGACAGATTAAGTCTGTTGCTGCCTTTGTCATTTGCTTAGTGCCAGACAAAGGCAGCATTAGAATTAATCTGTTGTCAAAGTTAACAAGCGTTTCAGTATTCGGGGGTAAGTGCCTCTAACAATGAAGATATTGCGAAATTAGAAAAAAATAAACATCCAATCATAGTTTTCCACGGTGTAGATAACGTATAAAAAAACATCGAAATCTGATGACATTTAGGGGTGGGTATCAGACTACGCTTTTTGTATGGACAAGACGGCGGTATACTAGCCTAATAATATAATACCCTATGCCTAATTAACTTGCTTAGCGTTTCCTCGGCATCCGGCAGTCTTTGGTAAATATCTGCTCGCTATATGTCCCAACCGACCAAACTACTGAGTACTGCGTTACTATAACGTTATACTGCGTTATACTCAGTATTTCATAGACTTCATGTCCATACAAAAAACACAAACTGTTTCCCAAAAACAGTTCTGTTCAGTTGTTTCTGTTTCCAAAATGTTGCGCGATTTCGTTTTTTTTTTGTGTGTTATCTACGCCGCGAAAACCTTTGCCTATAAGTTTGTTTTTTTAAATATCGCAATATCTTCGTAGTAAGAGGCGCCTAAAGACACGAATTTTTAGATTTTATTAGAATACCAAAAAATTATATATTCTTTAACAACAAAACCTAGCGTATATTATTATCTATCCAAGCCTGACACCAAAAACAAAAGATTTGGATGATATTTTGGGTGTGATAACAATTTTCCTCCGAAACGCTAATTTCTTTAAAATATAGGAGGTATTACTAACTCTCTCTAGAGCACGCATGGGGAACAGAGCGCCAGAAATACATTTTCAAAAATCTACTGCACCATATGTCGCGGCAGGGACCCTATTCGGAGAAATGACATTTTATCTCGGTCACTGTCTCTCTAATTTAGAATTTAATGGGAGTGAGAGTGACCGAGATAAAATGTCATTTCTCCGAATAGGGTCCCAGGTTCAACAATAAATCAATGCCAAAAAATACTGTTTTTTTTTCTCTCTTTCCTCCTAAGAGGATTTTGGCGTCGCACGTCTTATGCATTTGCCAGTGTCAAGTATAGGTACATATATATTTTCAAGTTTTGTTGTATATTATCAAACAAGTCATAGTCACAGTCAAAGGCGAGCAAAGCAAGTCACGGTCAAGTCCAAGTCATGCCCCAGTAAAGTGGCGAAAACTTTACTAGAGCCTTCTGTGGACTTTTGGAAACAACACGAAAATTCACGTTTCACGATTTTATACCATTCTACAACACTCGGACATGTTCACGAATACTTAACGGCTAAAAATTCACCGTTTTTACACATTATCACTCGAAATAACACAAGTTTTGGAAAATAATAAAATGACGCGACATGAATTCTTCACGTTCCCGCCAAAACTCTCAGATTAAGGCCTCGCTACATGGCCTGACCTGACATCGTTTAAACGAGATGGCTATATATAAGTTTCTGGGGGAGCGAAAGGGAGAAGCTATAACCTTAATAGTTTCTTTCTTTTGCTCCCGTGAAATTCAAATCTAGCTATCCCTTTCACACGATGTCAGGTCAGACATGTATAGTACTGTTACTCAGAGAATCAATGGTCAGTATAGATGCCGGATGAAGACGCGACGAGGCTCAGCTATTACAAACGGAACGTAGAAAACAATTTAATTCAGTTTCCGCTTTCCAAAACGTGTAGAATGTTATTACGTTTGAGTAAGAGCATACAATAGCGTAAGAGATAGCAAAATTTAACCAACCATGACTAATTTACACACGGCAGTTATACAATGATGACTCCGTGACACACCAGACCACACTAGATACCGCATTACGAGATTCGTTGTTCCTACAAAAAGTCACCAAAGTTTGAGGCGCGGCGCGGGGAGTGCGACCGAGCGTTCTCATTGGCTATCTCAATGTTACGGGTACTCGCGCCTAACAATCAACCAATCAGGGAACCAATCTGGGACCCTATTCGGAGAAATGACATTTTATCTCGGTCACTGTCTCTCTAATTTAGAATTTAATGGGAGTGAGAGTGACCGAGATAAAATGTCATATCTCCGAATAGGGTCCCAGAGTCATTTCTTATAAGTATATTTAGACTGATGCTGTATGCAGAATCTGGGGTGTGTTCTGTGCTCCGTGACTAAATAATTACGAGTAATTAAGTTGGTTTGGGATTATGAAAAAATCTTTGCGGTAGTTATTTTTTCTGTATTTATGGCAAGGCAAGACGAGGTCGCGCGCGCGTCACTGTTAGCATGCCTTGATAAAGGTCACCGAATGTGATCTAAACTATAGTCGGAACAACCGACTCAACTTAACGTGAATATTCCCGTTTTATTTTTTCTTGTGTTTTGGTTCCACAAGTTTTATGTATTAAGTCATTGTTAAGTACTGTAATATTTCAAGAGAAGTCAAATATTTCACAATTAAAATAAGTCTCAGTCATAGTCTAAATCAAGCAAAGTAAATCACGTTCATGTCCAAGTCATGCTCCAGACGCTACAACAGGTACTATAGGAAAACACAAACTTACTTAAGTACACCCCAAAAACATTTTCCTCCATCTTGTGAAGTCAAGTAAAAAAAGGTAAAAGGAACGGATTTCTATCTCTCCAGGTCGAACCTTCGGACGGCCGTTCAAGAAGATGATAGGCGCCTTGATACCAGTCATCTTCCAAGTCGGAGCAGCTTCCACGTGGGCCGTAGTCGCGGCGCTGGTCGGCGTCAAGACGCTGGTCGTCACCCTTGTCATACTCAAGATACTGCTCATTGCTGGCGCTGCCAAGGTCAGTAGACATTTCCCCCCCTTGAATTTTATTGACGAGACGAGCAAGTCTCTCGCCTGATGGTAAGCGACACGATTGCCCATAACAGTTCAATGCCACCCCGAATTGAAATAGCGCCATCGCGTTAAAATATTACCATACCCTCTTGTGATCTCAAAGTATTATTTGAAAAAGTTAAAAACAAAAATACTAATAAATCTCTGAACACTCTACAGGGTTATAAGGAAAGGACTTCTAATTCCTCATTATGGACAACTTTTACTAAGGGACCAAACCCGAAACCGAGGAAAAATGAGCTGTTCCATACAAAAATGCTACTGGCACGAAATGTACGGAACAAAAAGTATGGAACGCGACAAAATGTATGGAGCAGGTGGTATTTTTTTTGCGGTTTCTCTAACGCGGACTGTAGTAAAAGTTGTTTACGACAGTGAAAAACTTTAAAAGCCGAAAAGGGCTCTTAGTACTCAGGATTATGAGTACTATGAGCCCTTTTCGGCTCAGCATACCCTTTCGTTATAGCCCTGTATAATACCTGTAGACTTTAAAGGCCTCGCTACATGGTCTGACCTGACATGTAGGGCTTGGAGGAATGAAAAGAAGGTAAGGATGTCTATACATGGCCCGACCTGACATCGTGTGAAAGGGACAGCTAGACTTGAATTTCACGGGAGCAAAAGAAACAAACTATTAAGGTTATAGCTTCTCCCTTTCGCTCCCCCAGAAACTTATATATAGCCATCTCTACCACACGATGTCAGGTCAGGCCATGTGTAGTACCCTTAGTAACCGCAGTGTAAATTACAGTGTATTATGTAGATAATTTTAAATAATGTATGTAACCACAAGCATGAATAGGGAAAGTTTTAAATTAATATTTACAATATGTCAGTTCACAACAAACACGAAGTAAAAGAATGTACTGAGGTTATTTTTATGGTTCCGTTGCAAATTAGAAACCCTTACAGTTTCTGCGTGTCCATATTTTGATACGGTCTTATTTATAAGACTTCTATAAGCATTACAGCCAAAAAGGGAGAATATTAAAATGTTATGTTTTTTTTATAAGGCCGCTGGAGTGTTCTCTTTCACACATTTCAACATCTTCAAATTAAAAAAATAAACAGTCAATTATGTTATGAAGTTATGAAGATTTTTCTATTCAGTGCAGTTCTATATATGTATAAAAATCTTATTATGAGATATACATGTATGTATACAGGACAAGTAGAAAGACGCCCAAACCGACCCACTACCGTCCTTACACTGTTGATATCCCTTGGATACGTACAAAACGGTTCGAAACAACGTTTTTAATCCGTACAGCCAAGGAGTGGAATAAACTGCCGGCTTCCTTGTTTCCTGAGAGTTACGATTTAGAGCTTTTCAAGGTCAGAGTGAATAGGTATCTTCTAAGTCTGCCTGCTTCATCTTCGGCCACATCGTCGCTTACCAACAGGCGAGTCGGTGGTCAAACGCAGACCTATAAGGGTTAAAGGTTAGGTTTTTTTGGTCTGGTATATCTTATTGTATATTCAAGTGATTATTACTCAAATAGTTAGGTAATAATAATATCTAGGATAGCGTAGAACAGAATTTTGATGGATTTTCTAGTTTGGTTATTATCTGATTTTTTGACTAGCGCTAGCGCGCGCGTTTTTTTGTAACGTGTTTTTGGCTTTGAAAGCTATCTCTTTTCATCCACGCGTGAAATATTATAGCGCTATCTTTTTATTCTCGAAAAAGAGCATCTTCTCTGCAACAGCATTTGAACATCCCACTGCTGGGATATCAACCTACCTCGAAGGGTGATTCGACCATATCTCCCACGCTCGCGCAGTGCGGGTTGGCGGATTCACATACGCCATCGAAGTTATTCTCCGGAAATACTTTTCTTACTATTATTCTTCTTTCTTTCTTATTTCTTATTATTTCCTTACTATGATTTCCTTTACCGAAAAACCGGTGGCATCTTACGAATTGCCAATGCTCTAAAGTAATTTTCATGTTATTTTCTTTTTGGCAAAGTATCTAGAAAAACAAACTTATAGTGTTCTAATAAAACGGGAATTCTCACGTTAAATTGAGTAGGTCATTCCGACTATAGTGCAAGGCAAGACGACGCGCGTGTCACGCTTAGCTTTCCTTGATAAAGGTCACCGATTGTGATCGAAACTTAGTCAGAATAACTGACTCAATTTAACGTGAATATTCCCGTGTTATTAAAACAAAATGTGTCAAAACTACGCAAGTTTTCATAGTAAAACTTTGAGATTTTATAACTACAAAAAAAAACGAAAATTCGCGAACGAGATTGCCTATGAGGGAAGAGGGAGTTATTTATTTCTAACACAGCTACGGAACTCTACCATGACTAGACAAGTGCTTGACAGATATTTATTAACATTCGCGCCACTGTTACTCCGTTCCATTCTCCAAAAAGTACCATAATAATTATTACGTTACTAGTACCACCGAATAAATAATAAGTAGTACAAACCCAAGTTTGTGGGAAAAAAAAACTCAAGCTGTCAGGGCCCCTATTCGGAGAAATGACATTTTTATCTCGGTCACTCTCACTCCCATTAAATTCTAAATTAGAGAGACAGTGACCGAGATAATCTCGAGCGCACAGGAATAGGGTCCCAGATCTGTAAAAAAAAAAGATACTCTCAAGTTTACTGATAGAGTTTTGGCGGGAACGTGGAGTCATAGCGCGTCATTGTATTATTTTCCAAAACATATGTTATTTCGAGTGTTATTATCCATAAGTGTTCGTAAACATGCGAGAGTGTTGGTGAATAATATAATGTTGTGAAACGTGACTCTTCGTGTTGTTTCTATACGTAACTACGACGTACGTACCTACTTTCGTGTTGTCTCTAGTAAAGTCTCCACCACTTTACTGGGGCATGACATGGACTTGACTGTGACTTACTTTGCTTGTTGACTTGTTGACACTCGAATATTTTATAAAACTTGATATAACAAAAGCCAGAGTTTTGAAATATTGAAATATTACAAAACTTGACACTGGCTAAATACACAACATCATCATCATCAACAGCCTGAAGACGTCCACTGCTGAACAAAGGCGTCCCCCTTAAAACATTTGCCGAAAAATTAGAGATAAAAGAAGTTTACGAATGAGTTGTGTACTGCAATCCAAAGAGAATATCATCACTACGTTTACAGGTTTTATAGAGCAAGACAGTGATAGCCGCCATTTTATTTTTCGTTTACGTTTCATACATGTTCAAGTCTCTTTTTTTACTAGGCAGTTGCCGCAGACTGCTGCAATCTACAATGGTCAGCAAAATAACATATGCCGTCTCTTTCCCTCCTCATTGTAAACATTGAGTCGTTGAGTCACTCTTCAAATGATCTTGCGCAAAGAAAGCAAACTTTCACTCGAATGGTCAAACCAATTTAGTTTATTCTAACAAATAACCTTGAAATCTAAAATGTTATTGTTGGCCTCGATGCATTTTTCAATAACAATGAGATGTGTATTTTTATGAATAGGTATGCCAAAAGTTGAAGGTATTATATTGATGATTGATGAAGACTCTTTCTGTAGTATTTGCAGTCTTTGAAAGGTTTACAAAGAGCCGTTTCGCGTTTTACTTTTTTTTAGTGGATCAAGGTCAAGAGAGAATAGGGTTCGTTTCTACAGCATAATTACGAATGAGCCTGATATCCTACACTGAGTACGGTTGCCATCCGTCCGGGTTTCCCCGGATTTGTCCTAGTTTAGAGGGCATACGGGGAGCGTCCGGGCGGGTCTAAATTTGTAGTCCGGCGGGCTTATGCTCTAACTTTGAAACGTTCGTGATTCTGATTCCGAGAGCATGCCATCTCGCTCGTACCAACTTAGTCGTACTATGCGCGGTCCCGCTCACGCACTATCACTATCGTTTTCAGAGTTACGGGATAACCCCGCAGATCAGGGTTAGGACCACAGATGAGTTAGGACCTACACACAGATGAACCTACAAAAGTCGCAGTTTGTTCGCGGCAATGTATTTTGGTCATTTTGATGTGGTTTTTACAAAACACTCTTTCACACGATGTCAGGTCAGGGACCCTATTCCTGTGCGCTCGAGATTGTCTCGGTCACTGTCTCTCTAATTTAATGGGAGTGAGAGTGACCGAGATAAAATGTCATTTCTCCGAATAGGGTTCCCTGACCTTGTATAGCTACTCATAAATAAACTCCGAAGAAAAAAAATTACGTGTTTTTTTTTGTATTAAATTATAGCTCCACACATATAGTGTATTTAGCCAGGAACCAGTTTTGTAATTTTGTTAGTGAAGTACCTATAATGTTTAAATAAAAAACTATTTTGTAAAAATCACACCAAAATGACCAAAATCCAATGCGAAGTCCCGTCGATCGCTCCCTTCACAGGGTAGGTGCTTTTAACATCGTCGTACCTATCGTTAGTTAAGGAGGAATGCTCAAAAAAAAAACTGGTGTACAATTCCAAGCTCATTAGGCTGACCGTAAGATGTAATTAACTGGAATGTGGTTTATAGAAATCGGCTGTCGAGCTACATTAAATCCAATGAGGCGTTTTCAAAAAAAAAAGAAAACCTGGTTATAAAAGTACCCAATAGATGGCGCTAGATGTACCTTCAGTTTTTCCTGTCACTGTCAAGACATGAAAGACAAAAAAATGTACGTGTGCCTTTTTTTTCTCGTGTTTTTTGGCTCGACATGTTTATTTAGACAATTTCAAATAACGTAACTATGTATTTGACTTCATTTGAAATATTACAATAGTTGACACTGGCTAAATAAACAAAGTGTGGAGCCAAAATTTACGATTTAAAAAATAAACATAAAATATTTCGACAGAAATGACAATGACAGGTAAAACGATAAGTCTGTTACGCCATCTAGTAAGTATTTTAGAACTACTTTTATTTTTTTTGAAAACGCCTCATTTTCCTAGTTGTTCCGTTTTTTTTCTCTTTATTGTTATCTCCACGCTTTGTTTTTAGGCTTCAAGTTTTTAATATTTCAAGTGGAGTAAAATACACAATTAAAACAAGTCGCAGGTCGCAGTCATAGTCATACAAGATTTTGAGGCAGTGCATTGGAAACAACAAGCGAGCCAAAGCTCTCCAGAATACAAGTTTTAGAAAATAATATTATAGGTATCGCAACGAGAAAATTCCAGATGGAGCCAAAATTAAAAAAAAATACTATTCAAAAAAAGATTTTAATCCTGACATTTTTTTTTTTCAGTTTGGCGCTGTTTTTGGTTCCAAGGGCCACGGCCACCACCAAGAATGGGAACCGCACCATCCGCAGAAGGAGATCCATCTTCACATTCATAATGGACACCACGAGGCGCCGCACGACGAACATGTGCCAGCTTATGGTAAATTACAATTATTTTATTGATTAAAAGATATTTTAGTTGTGTTAAAAATGGGAATTATTCTATCAATAATAATTTAAAAGTGTTGAGCACAGTCAGGATAGATCTCTATTTGGGAAAGAACAGCGTTATCTGTAAACGAGTAGCGTAAGAACTAAAAAATGGAGGTTTCATAATTCAAATCCGTGTTGATAACTTTTGTAATTTAAAACATTACCCTCCTTCTTGGGCAGTCAGGTAATAATAGATATAAATAAAAAAACGATAACACCGCTTACATACAACACATTTATTTTTTATTTAATTAGTGCCATCTAGCTGCAAGTTGTAGAACAAATTGAGGATATTTTATTTAGCGCCATTTAAAACCGCTAGTGGCGTCATGAAGGTGTAGGTTTTTACCACATTTTTACCTACAAGCTTCTTGGGTGGCGTCACCTGTCAATAGAGCTAAAACCAAAACTATTGATTATGGCCATCTAGTAACGGGTAGCAAAACTATTATTATTCGTGTCGCCATCTAGGCCACGACAACATTATTTAAAAGTTACAATGCCTACAAAACAGATGGCGTAAAATCGTAAAATCGAACGATAATTTTAATAATTAACAATTTAATTATTTTATTTTTTACAGGTCCGTGGAGCAGAGAGGATGGTACGAATGTAATAGAACACAAACATCCTGCCATCGATCCGTATTCAATACTTGGTCCGCAAACAATAAGAACACCTTTCGGAAATTACATAAAAGTCGACTCAAACGTTCCTTCTTCGAATCCGACCAAAAGAAAATAACTAGTGACTTTTTTTACAGTGCAATCAACTTTTATACATTGCAACGAAATAAAAAAAAAGATGCTCGAAATAAACATACTATTCAACTTATATTTCTGCGTTATTCAGTGATAATTTGTCTGAGGCTATCTGGCATTTACCGCCATCTCTTGTTGAGTAGCGAAACTATTAATTTATAAATACGAACGTTACCAACATTGAATTATAATAAAATTATTTATTACTATTAGGAATTATTTATTGTGTAGCTTTTATAAAAATGCTTTTGCAGAAATAATATTTTTGCAAACAATTTCTCGTGTTTTATTACTCTGAACTTACAGAGGCTATACAGACGGCATGATCAGTGGCGGATTTACCAGCAGGCGTCTAGGGATCTAGCAGATTTGAGGGGCGGAAAATATCAGGGCCATTTATTGGAAATATTTTACAAAGTTCTACACACATTGTGGAGCCAAAAATATACGAAAAAAAATGTGCCGTCTAACGTGGATAGGCTTCAACGAGGTCGCGTCATGTCAAGGGTGTCCACTCGAATGACGTCACCACATCAGTATGCCGGGTTCGCCTCCATACTAAGTTTACCTACATTCGATGTTTAGACTGCATCAGCCTTTTAGAGTAGGCCACCGTCTTCTCCATACAAAAAGAGTAGTCTGTACCACCCCCTAAATGTTATCCGGTTTCGATGGTTTTTTTTATATGTTATCTACAATGTGGAAACCAATGCTTATATGCGAGATTTCTTTTCAATTTCGCAATATCTTCGTTGTTATAGGCACTTAAAGTGGCAATTTTTTTGCATCGAAAATACGACGAAGAAAAGTAGTTGCTATAACAATTTTTTGAAAAAATAAAACATATGGCATAGATTATGGTTTATCCAAGCTATAGACACAAAAACAAAAGATTTTGTAAGAATTACGGGGTGATCACAGACTACCTCCGAAACGCATCCGCATCCGCATCCGAATTTTCCTAACAAAAAGTTAGGAAAATTGATTAACTCTCTATTGCACGCACGAGAAACAGATCGACAATTTATTTCAAATATTGATTGCGCCAAAACCTCGCGGAAATACTACCCACTTAAACATCCCACTGCTGGGATGCCCTCAAAGGGTGATGATTAGACCATGCTTAGACTATAGCCAGGTAAATCAGAATGAGAAACAAGATCTCCATCATTGAGAAATGAGAAAAAAAAAAAAATCAAATTTAAATTCAATTTACTTCCAAATTCCAAGTACTTACATTGCAATAACATTTATGCAAAGTCAACAAACAATATAAAAACAGAAGCAAGATAATCTTTTTGTTTTAATAAAACGGGAACACTCACGTTAAATTGAGTCGGTTATTCCGACTATAGTTTCGATCACATTTATTTATGCGTAACCACACAACAATAATTAGTGAGTACCCTGGCACAGTCGGACATTGCAAAACATAGGCAAGGAATTGCCAGTGTAAATTATAAATAGACTATTATGCTTTTAAATACTTACCTACTTACTATTATAATTACTCCAAACTGAATAAGTCTACTAAGAAATAGACAATATATTAATTAATAAATATACAATTTAAATTCGGTGACCTTTATCCAGGAATGCTAAGCGAGACGCGCGCGCGACCTCGTCTTGAATTGCATACACGTAACGTGAGTATTCCCGTTTTTATTAAAACAAAATGTATCAAAACCACGTTAGTTTTCATACCTAAAGGGTACACCAGGTTTTACATCCTTAGGACAAAAATAGTGTAACAGCTGGCGGCTAACTCTGAAAGCGATCTCTTCCAGGAAACCTTAGGATGGAGAGGATTTATAGAAGAGATATAGAAGGGGTGAATGATGAATACGTGAAATCAGAAATATTGATTGGTCATAATTAACATTGAATTAACGAAATTATGTTCAGTGTCAAATTAGGCAAACTAATCAATAATTTAAACAATTTAATGACAAGTAGGTCACAAAGATAACGCCACAACGCCGTGATAACGTGACAAACATCCAGACAGACAGACAGAGTTACTTCCTTGTAGTGCGCTAGATATGGCATTGATCCATTTTTATGCATATTTTTTTCGTTTTGTATGGACTTACAGTTGTAATGTATGGAGTTCTGAATCGCGCAAGCGAAGTTTTTTCCTTGAGACGAACGTATTCATTTACATGAAATCTTTATTGGTCCTGATACAACTGCGGCTACTTTCCTCTGAATTATAATATTTGTTAGGATGTTACATTATAGAGGGTTATAAGTAAAGGGTATGCTATTCAATTCAATTCAATTCAATTCATTTATTCGGACCCTGGGTTTGCACAACACTTGGTAACGTCAAATACACAGTTTTCATATGAAATTAATTAAATATTAATTAAACATTATTATAGCGGCTTCATAATGGCCTTGCCGAAAAGGGCTCATAGTAGTACTCATCATTATGAACAACTTTTACTATGGGACCAACACTGAAATCGAGAAAAAAAATATCTGTTGTTCCATAGAAAAATGTCAACGACACTCGACAAAATGTATGGAACAGCTGAATCCCATAGTTTAAAATAAATATATAAATAATAAATATTGGTAGACGGTTTCAAACAGCGCCATCTTTCCCCAAACTAAGCAAGCTTGTACTATGGGAACCAGATGACTGATAGAATACATAAATACTTTTTTTGTTGTAAATACAAACACAGAATACATAGAAACACCATAGTTTGGTCCCATAGTGAAAGTTGTTCACAATCATGAGTACTATGAACCCCTTTGGCTTAGCGTACTCTTTCCTTATAGCCCTGTATAAGCAATGATGATGTGGATACTGATAAGCAATAACATGTCAAACCACAAAAAAAAAAAAAGTTAATGATACAGAAAGCTTGGCTGACAAAGAAGCGTTCTGTATCATTAACAATTTTTTTATTTTTTGTTGGTTGACATGTTATTGCTTATCAGTATCCATGTGGTCTAGGATGGAGCAGGATAAGCAATAATGCGCAGTCAACTGGTTATATTATATTTGATCTTAGACTTTAGACATTAGACCTTCAAACGCCGAGGTCATTCTAGATGTATAGTACCTAGTCATTGAATAAATATTTAGCTATCGATAAGTTATTTATTCTCAGGAAACGTGATCTCATACTTTAGCCACATATAGCTAGCTTTGTTAGCTGTCTTGTCGTGTTAGGTGGCGAGCCCTGGTGTCAGTTTTTAGACCATTCGAAAGGCTTCAAACATATGTTTCGCTGACCCCAACTTTTATACGCGTACCAGACTAGACGTTTGACCGTCGTCATTTAATGGTGTAGTCGAAGATACTAAACACACCTAAACTGGAACGGGAACTGGCTCTAAAGAGAGTCTTCTGGAGGTGTCTGGCGACAGATTCAACTCTAGTGAATCCGATTACTAGAGAAAAAAGAATCCGTTTCCTCACGACGTTAAAGTGGCTATACATCATTGTGCGAAAGGGACAGCTTGACTTTAATTTCACGTGAGCAAAAGAAACAAACTAATAAAGCTACAGCTTCTCCCTTTCGCTCCCCCAAAAACTTATATATAGCCATCTCTTTCACACGATGTCAGGTCAGGTCATGTATAGCCACTCATCTTTCCCGAACGCAAGCTCTGCGACGCGCGACCCCACTAACCACTGAGCTATCATCGCTCTTGATATCGATCTTTACATTCGGGGCAGCACAAATAATACGAATCTCGGTAGTTTTTTTTTACGGGCAAGTGCCTTTATTAACATAGCAAAATACATACAAACTACAACTACTTAGCCTACTACATAAAAATAGCAGGTAGATTATGCAGACACCACTAAAAGCCTATATATAAAACCTATACATTACTCAACCGGCAACCACGTATCGGCAAGCGCAGCGTAGGACGTCCACCCACAAGGTGGACGGACGACCTGATAAAGACCGCAGGAACGCGCTGGATGCGAGCCGCTTCCATCCGCTCTTCGTGGAAATCTAAGGGGGAGGCCTATGTCCAGCAGTGGACGTCCTGTGGCTGAGATGATGATGATTATGATATATTACTCTATCAAGAAAGTACCGGGAAAGGGTCAATAATACACAAATGTTAGTTATTCTTTCTTCCAAATTTATTTTCTCGCCTTTAAAGTATGCTCCTTCAGAAATGATACACGCCAATGAATAATCCAACCATCTTAACAATTTTTAAACGCTTTTCCGGAATTGAGTTCAGTTCCGCGAGTTATCTTTTGTCTTCTACTGAATGAAAACGGATGCCACGAAGTGGTAATTTAAATTTAGGAAGAAGAAATTGATCGGCTGGAGCCATATCTGGTGAATAGGGTGGTTGCTCGATGGCATTTGTTGAGTTTTTGGTCAAAAAATCGTTCACAATGATGGCCTTGTGCGAAGGCGCATTGTCGTGGTGCAAAATCCAAGTTTTTTTTTGAACAGAAATTCACAAAAAACACTAGAGAAGATTCAACAAAAAACAGCACTGTATTTAATCCAAATTGGAAAAATTGCCAAATTGGAAAACTGATGTGCCAAACAAAAGAAAATTACATAACTTAAATGACATTAAATCATAAATAAATTGAAATAAACCCTAAGTAAAAATAAATCATAAATATATATACAACTTAAAACTATCCCTAATCTAATCAACCGCTACCAGCAGGCATCGTGCCCAAAATGCTGGCCGAATTGCCGCGTTGAATAGCGATTGCAATTCCTTGAGCGAAGTAGAGGCCAGCATTTTTGTCACGAGATGCTTCGACCAGACGCGTTGATAACTCTTTAAACATTTTCTTTGCACTCGGTCCCCACGGTCCTAGGGTTTCGACCCCAAAAGGTTCAAATATGTACCCGCTACTATACTTGCGCCTTTTGAGGCCCCCTGCTGATTCACCAGCCTTATTTTGCGTACCTGGATGATGTGACGGCGCAAAGGTATCAACGCAAGTGGCATTCCAAACTAAGGGCCGTCCCATCTTCCAAGGGATCAAGGTCATACCGCCCGGTCTTTACCATCGCTCCGTACAAGGCCACTGGGTTCTAGAACGGCAGCACAGTTGGCGGTGGTGAAAGCCGGCGGATAATATCATTAAGGCTGGCGTGGCGGGGAATCCTGCCTGAGCTTCTTCTTAAGGCCGTGGTGATCGAGATGATCGACAAGAAAAAAATTCGTTTGGCACAAAACCAATATAAACCAGTACTACTTGGTATTAAGTACTTAGTACTACTTTGTATTATGTAGTACTAAGTACTTAATATATAATATATATATATATATATATATATATATATATATATATATTATATATTATATTATATATATATATATATATATATATATATATATATATATATATATATATAATATAATATAGGGTTATAAGGAAAGGGTATGCTAAAGCGAAAAGGGCTCATAGTATTCATCAATATGAACAACTTTTAGTATATTTTGTTTTAATAAAAAGGGAACACTCACGTTAAATTGTGTCGGTTATTCCGACTATAGTTTCGATCACATTCGGTGACCTTTATCAAGGAATGCTCAGCGAGACACGCGCGCGACCTCGTCTTGCCTTGCACTTTAACTTTTAGTATGGGACCAACTCTGAAATCCCGAAAAAAATATTAGCTGTTCCATAGAAAAATGTCAATGAATACTCGACAAAGTGTATGGATATATTTTTCGCGATTTCAGGGTTGGTCCCATACTAAAAGTTGTTCATAGTGATGAGTAGGTACTATGAGCCCTTTTCGGCTTATAACCCTTTTCCCTTTCCTTATAACCCTGTATATATATTTTATAAGCGCGCATTTTAATGTCGTTTAGCACCTATACTAAGAATTGCTTCTTGTGTCGTAGGTGTCTGCAAACCTTCTTAATTATACATTATTACAAGAGCCATAATCGTAATTGAACGTTAAAACAAAGGTACATATTAATTTGCCCAAGCAGTGCAGCGCTCATAAAAACTTAGCAATAATTATTACAAAATTACTAAATCTAAATTCAGACACTGCACAGATCCACAGCTAATATAGTTATCCGACTACAGTTCTAACATTTGACTTTTAAATACCGGTTATGTAAGCGCCGGACAGACGGACAAGCTATATTAATACACATACCTATCGAGCTTCAAGGGCAGCAAGTCTAACATCATGTGGTCATATCTAATCACAGACTATAAAGGATTATTTTTAACCTAGAACCTCTCGCAGGGGGTTTTGGCGGGAACGTGAAGAATTCATGTCGCGTCATTTTATTATTTTCCAAAACTTGTGTTATTTCGAGTGTTAATGTATAAAAACTCTGCTCTGCTTTACTTGACTTTGACCGTGACTATGACTTGTTTGACAATATCTAATAAAACTTGAGAATATATATGTATACTTGACACTGGCAAATGCATAAGACGTGCGACGCCAAAATCCTCTCAGGAGGAAAGAGAAAAAAAAAACCTGTCGCAGACAGTTTCTCCAGCACGGCTAAGGGTGCCTATACATGGCCTGACCTGATATCGCGCGAAAGAGGCAGCTAGACTTGAATTTCACGAGAGTAAAAGAAGCATACTATTAAGGTTGTAGCTTCTCCCTTTCGCTCCCCCAGAAACTTATATGTAGCCATCTCTTTCACACGATGTCAGGTCAGGCCATGTATAGGCACCCTTATTGCGCACCGCGACAAAATCTTCTCTACTCTTCGTGTCGTGAAAAACGAGACAAACGTATACATAATCGTAGCGTTGTCCTGTTCTTGCATAACAAAAAGATTTTGTCGCGGTGCGCATGCTAGCCCTGCTGATCTTATTAAAATTTAAGAACTTTTATTCCACGACTTCTCAAAAAACAATTTATAAAAGTGGTTTTTAAACACCTCAAAAGGAAAAAAGGAACCCTGTAAAATCACTTCGTTGTTCGTCTGTCTGTCTGTCGAAAAATAAAACGCTTTTCCACGGGACACGCAAAGGGTATCAAGATGAAATTTATGATAAAATACTGAGGTCTACCGTCCCTTGGAGAAAAAAAATACCAAGAAAGTGCTA
Source organism: Apocheima hispidaria (assembly GCA_947579745.1). Lineage (NCBI taxonomy): Eukaryota > Metazoa > Arthropoda > Insecta > Lepidoptera > Geometridae > Apocheima > Apocheima hispidaria. The sequence continues at coordinate 7,262,196 of OX388171.1, forward strand.
TCTTGGAAAAGGTTTATGCTTCAGGTCTTGAGTACAGGGTTATAAGGAAAGTGTATGCTAACCAAAACAGAGCTCATAGTACCCGTCATTATGAACAACTTTTACTATGGGACCAACCCTGAAATAGCGAGAAAAATATCAGCTGTTCCATACATTTTGTCGAGTGTCATTGACATTTTTCTATGGAACAGCTGATATTTTTTTCGCTATTTCAGGGTTGGTCCCATACTAAAATTTGTTCATAATAATGAGTACTATGAACCATTTTCGGCTTAGCATACCCGTTCCTTATAACCCTGTATAAAGAGAGAACATACGAGAGTACTCCATTACCATCAGAAACAAGGCCCAAGTTGACACAACAACAAAATTATACCAAAATCGCAAGTAAATCAAAACTATAGGAGACTTCGTTGACCTAGACTCATGAAATATGGTCGGGTAAAAATATTCCTCTCTATTCTTCTCTTCATTCTTCGCTTTTTCTTTGTTCTAGAATCTTCTATCGATGAAAAAATGGGACTAAACGTAACCTCTTTCAGGCTATGTCTGAGGTATGAAAAATACAGACAAAGCCAAGGAGAGGCTAGGTCAATATCCCAGGTCGACCAGGTCAACTTGAGGTCATCTTGAATCTTCGTGTCAATTTGAGGTCTTCTTCAATCTTCACGACAATTTGAGGCACATCTTCGACACAATTTGAGGCACATGCTCACGACGATTTGAGGCACATATTATCGAAAATTTGAGGCACATATTATCGAAAATTTGAGGCACATATTATCGACAATTTGAGGCACATCTTTACTTCAATTTAAGGTACATCTTTATGTAAATATGAGGCACATGGTCACGACGATTTGAGGCACATATTATCGACAATTTGAGGCACATCTTTACTTCAATTTAAGGTACATCTTTATGTAAATATGAGGCACATGGTCACGACGATTTGAGGCACATATTATCGACAATTTGAGGCACATCTTTACTTCAATTTAAGGTACATCTTTATGTAAATATGAGGCACATGGTCACGACGATTTGAGGCACATATTATCGACAATTTGAGGCACATCTTTAATTCAATTTGAGGTACATCTTTATGTAAATATGAGGCACATGGTCACGACGATTTGAGTCACATATTCACGACAATTTGAAGCAAATCTTCACGACAATTTCAGTCACATATTCACGACAATTTGAGTCAAATATTCACGACAGTGTGAGGTGTGTTCAACTATGCTTATATTCTATTTATTTATACCAAATGCTTACGACCAAGAAACTGATTTTTATTCTGTCTCGATCGCTTATTGAAGACTAGCTGCGCCCCGCGGTTTCACCCGATATTCTACAGGAATCGTTAAAATTTTCAGGATAAATAGTAGCCTATGTGTTATTCCAGGTATAAGCTACGTCTATACCAAATTTCATCCAAATCCGTTCAGCCGTTACAGAGTTGAACGGGAACAAACACACTTACATACTTACCTAATTACACACTTATACACAAACTTTCGCATTAATGCCATGATTTATATAAACACAACCAATCATACAATGTATACGACAAGTTAGCTAAATCACACAAATCTGACTATTTTAAAAACTGATTATTTTCTAATCACACTTCTGAGAAAGTCTGTGTATCTTTTGTGTCTGTGTCTGTGTTTGTTTCCACTTCACTCCGTAACGGCTGAACGGGTTTGGATGAAATTTAGATTATACCCTGAATAACATAGCTATTAGAGATAGTATATACCCTGGATTAATACGCTTTCTAGAGATAATTTGTACCCTGGATTATCACAAGTTTAAGAGTATACACTGGATTAACACACTTTTTAAAGAAAGCTTATATATAGCTATATACCTTGGTGTAATAGCACTTTTAGAAGTAAATTTTACCCTGGTTTTACACACTTTTTAAACCGGTAAATTCAACAGATCCTGCAGAATGGCGGATGCAACCTCGCGGTTGCAGCTAGTCTCAAATAAAAACTGTTATTACAAAGCTAATTCTGAATTAATTCAATGACACGATAATAACAAAATTACTTAATAAAAACGTATCTCAGTAGTTATTCTAGGCTCACGGCAGAGGTCACTGTTTTTATTGAGCTAATGACTTTATTACGTATTAATTACATGATAATAAATTAACTTGAAGTTGACTTCCGACAACTCGAAATTGACTTCGGACTTGCAAAAACTACTCGCAATTCTTCTTGCAAAAATTTTCAGAAGTGAGTTTTTCACGAAAGTTTAAGGTGTTCGTACTACCAGTACGTATTACTAGAGGACAAGAAAAAATTTTTTTATAGGTACTTCCTAGGCAAGCGTGCTACATCTTCGACCACATCGTCGCTTTCCATCAGGTGAGATAGTGGTCAAACGAATGCCTAGTCCGATGTAAAAAAAAAAGTATCGAATTTCATGATTTTTAACTTAGTAGATATTTAGAGCATGACATCGTATAAATGTGTATGGTAGTTTCAAATTTGTGTGTAAAATCAGCCATTTTTGAGACATTTGTGACAAAATACTTTCCGCTAGGGAAACGTTCCCCCAGCGGAATCTAAACTACATTAAAATAGCTATAAAACTTACAAATTAAAATTAAAATTGACCAGTAGTTCGCGGCGAACTGAGACCTCGCGACCCCTATATCTTCACAACCCCTGGCTTCAGCTCATATTAGAACTCAAAAATTGTATTGAAATGAACTACTTGCCTACAAAATTACATGAAGATCGGATCAACGGTCCGCAAGTTATCATCGGACAAATATACATACAAAAGCCGATTTGTCCCAGTGAACTCTGAGACCTTCGCTTCGCTCGGTCAATAACATTTGAATTGCTATAATAGCAATGGTATTCTAAAGATAACGGTTTTTTTTTTTAATAAAATTTTATTTTTAATTTATTTTATTTTATTTTAATTTATTATTACATATTTTTTTAAATTTTATTATACACGCCTTTCTTCCGAGTGGGACGCGCGTTGAAGTCTTTTGTACTAATTTCCGAATATCTATATTTTGCGACCTCTATTGTAGAATATATTTGTTCTCATAATTATGAACAAGTTTCACTATGGGACCAAACATGAAATCGAAAAAAAAACCAGCTACAACATGTAACTCACACATACAGGCTTATAAGGGAAAGGTATGCAAGCTGAAAAGGGCTTACAGTACTCATCATTATGAATGAACAGCTTTTACTATGGGACCAACCCTGAAATCATAATGGAAAAGGGATCATAATTCATAATTTTATTATTTATTATTATTTTATTTTATTTACATGTAAAGAGGGTATGGTAAAAAAATTGCCAGTCACCCACTTATTGGGTATCATTGAATATGTCTTTTAAAATATAGGTAAGTTTTCTACAACAAATGTGTAACATATGAACCACTTGCGAAATATGGGCCGATAAAGCAGCTTGCAATGTCCCTCCCCCCCGTCCCTCCCCCTTGTGGACAAAAAATCCAGAAATCCTCTTCGCAGGGGATTGTCTAAGGGGATTTCTGGAGTAAGCCCATGTCTAAACTATGCATCCCAGATATGTATCATCTTCCGTGATAGAACTTAGTAAAAACTTTATTTTTATAATTATTTCGGGCTACTTATTACGTACTAGTTGCTCCCCGCATTTTCACCCGCGTTAAAAATCCCTCAGGAACCATACATTTCCACGAAATACAAAGTAAACGTAAATAAATAAATATTGGTGGACGTTTTTCACACAGCGCCATCTAGCCCCAAACTAAGCAAGCTTGTACTATGGGAACCAGATAACTGATAGAATACATAAATACTTTTTTTGTTGTAAATACATACATAGAATACATAGAAACACCCAGACAAAGAACAAACAAAAATGTTAACTTTTTAACTTAACCACTTCCCGGCCCTTAAACTATATCCATGCTAAAATTCAGCTTGTCCGTCTATTGCTGCGTGAAAGACGCACAGATTAACCAACAAACACACTATCGCATTTATTATATTAGTAGGGATTCAATAAAAGATACAGAACAGAAACCAAAAAACAGGCTTTGCCTATTTTGGGGCCCGTTAGACACATCTGTTTATAACTAACTACGCTTGTAATACATATAAATAATTTTGTAAGCTATATTAATGATTTGATTTGGAAATAAATGATTATTATTGACCGAGCGAAGCGAAGGTCTCAGAGTTTACTGGGACAAATCGGCATTTGTATGTATGTTTGTATGATTGTGTGTATATTTGTCCGATGATAACTTGCGAACCGTTGATCCGATCTTCATGAAATTTTGTAGGCAAGTAGTTCATTTCAATACAATTTCAATATGAGCTGAATCGGTCCAGGGGTTGTGAAGATATAGGGGTCGCGAGGTCTCAGTTCGTCGCGAACTACTAGTTATTATTAGTTTAGTAGGGATGTGATAGTAACCTTTTGAGAAAAGCGGAAAAGTCTCATAAATACTTCAAACGTCCTACGCGTCTACAGAACCCTACTAAACATGGCCCGACATGCTGACAAGTTATTTCCTTTGTCTATCCGAACACCTATCTAATAAATAAGTGGGTCTCGCAGTATTTACTCAAATGTTAGTATGTAAGCAAGTAGGTATATTGTTCTATCAATAAATTTTCGTAATAATAAAATATATGATACAGCTACAAATACTGTTGTCGAATAAATTATTATTTTCGCCCAAAAGACCGGCTTTGTCCAGTTTGGGACGCAGTGAAATATGCGTTAAGCCGCCATTTTGTCCATACAAAAGCGTAACCCCTATATATCTAACTTCGATGACTTTTTTATATGTTATCGTCACCGTGGAAAACTATGCTTGTATGTTTGATTATATTAAATTTCGCAATATCTTCGTTGTTATAGGCAATTATAGTGACATTTTTTTTTTTCGTCGAAAATACGACGAAGAAAAGTATTTGTTATTAGAACACTCTAATAACAAATACTTTTTTATTATTATATTTATTATTTATCAAAAAAATGTTTATGGTGTCATAAACATTTTTTTGATAAATAGAACATAGCGGCATTGGTTATGGTTTATCCAAGCCATTGACACCAAAAAATTTCTTTTCTTTCTAAACGTTAATTTCATCAAAAAGTTAAGAAATTTCACTGGCTTCTCTCTATTGCACGCAAAAGCAATTTCAAATATCGAATTTGCCAAAACCTCGCGGAAGGACAATTTTTTTCTCTTATGTTTTGGTTCCACACGTTGTGTATTTAGCCAGTGTCAAGTATTGTAATATTTCAAGTGATGTCAAATATTTCACAGTTAAAATAAGTCTCAGTCATAGTCTAAGTGAAGCAAAGTAAGTCACTGTCAAGTCCAAGTCATGCCCCAGTAAAGTGGTAGGTGCTAGAGATTTCTATGGAGATTTGGAAACAACAAGAAGAGTCACGTTTCTCAACATTTCACTATTCACCAACACTCGTGCACGTTCACAAAAAATATGAATAAAAATCCACCATTTTTACACATTAACACTCGAAATAATACAAGTTTTGGAAAAGAATACAATGACGCGACATGACTTCTTTACGTTCCCGCCAAAAACTCCTAATATACCTATAGGTTAGGCTTATATGGAGCCAACATATAAGAGAAAAAAAACAGATTCGAGTTTCGAAATTTTCAACAGCATAGAGGTGACTCGAAGGTTTATCAACCTCATGTTTGCAATACTAATTACAATAGTTATCAGTTGCGCAAACTGTGAACTACGTCTGTTATTCATGCTCTACTCAATAATGTGTCTTTCGGTTACTTTGTTTCTGTTTTTGTAAATGATAATAAATAAAATTCAACAACTTTTATATGAAAATAATTAAATGGATGGAGGAAAACTTATGAAAATTTTCAGGGGATAATAACGCTACTACTCATCAATAGATGGCGCTAAAACCAATTATGCAAAACGAAATCAAGTATCACTAAGGTATACCTAAAATAAGATTAACATAATTAAAATGATATCTAAGGCCGATTCTAAAACGTTACATAATATTTCACCTCGGACTGTAAATTGGTAAATTAGCATATTTAATAGCGGCTAGTTCTAGTTGACATTTGGTGGGAATATACATTTCCTTCAAAATGTCCTTTGGACAGGTCTAAATATACTGGTCTTCTCGTTTTGCTTCTAAGTAAGCAGAGGTCTCAAGGTCGGTGTGTTTTTCCATTCTGACCACGTTTTTTATTATTCTTGGAAATACTAGTTTTGTTAACATTTTGATTTAGGAATTTATTTCGGCGACGTGACAAAACGTGCCTTAGTTAGCCAATGGCTCATTCAAAACCGCAAAACTATATAGCATAGCCATATTACCTTGAACTTGAAAAAAACTCGACTGGTTCCTGTTAGAATATAATTAAAAAATTTATTTGGTACTGTCAAGTAGTTAGCTAGTGATATGAGTAAAAGATTTGACAAAAATGGACATGAAAAATATTACCTTAAAAAAATAGGTTCTATGTACGTAAAATACCTTCGACCAAAGTAAAATAAATGGACGGTATAAATTGACATTCGAACGTACGTCTCGCACTGTTCAGAGACTGAGAGCGACTGAAGCAAGGTGAGGGCCGGCGCTCACTTTAAAGTCCTCAAAATTCTGTTACTTGGGCCCATCCATTCATTTTCCTTTGGTCGAAGCGAAGATCCGTGGAAAAATGTCATTCACCCTTGTCGAAATATATATATAAGCTGTTTTTTTTCAGGATTCACCTGAAGCACTGATTCGTCTTTGCATAGATCAAAGTGAATTAATTTATGACATGGTAAGTAAGTGTGTTTGTTCGCGTTCAACTCCGTAACGGCTGAATGGATTTGAATGAAGTTTGGTATGGAGGTAGCTCACACCCTGGAATAGCACATAGGCTACGCGGGGCGCAGCTAGTTTTATATCAATAAAAAAAAAATTATAATATTGTAAAAATCATAAATGCGTAAAAATCATGTCGTTTTGTATTATTTTCAAAAACTTATGTTTGTTCTTGTACTACTGTATAATAATATTTTTCATCCTGTTCGAGTGTATTTAGTAGTGAATCGTATCTTTTTGTGCTTAGTAGCCTCTAGTAAAGGTACCACATAGATAAATTATTTAAGAGTTTATGAAATATGAGAACGCACAAACATTCATACTTAATACATAAAACCTAAAAACATTACCCTCCTTCAAGTGCAGTCGGGTAAAAAGAACGCAAGGGCAAAACTTAGTTTTTTTTCTTAATCTTGTTTAACATTCGACTTTTAGCGCCGTCCTTTTAGTCCACCTGTATGACCTATACTATGACGTCATGCAGGTTACTTTGTACACTGTTTTTTAGTCTGTTATTGTGAGAATTTTTCTCTTATGTAGGTATTTGTTTAGGTACCAGGATGGAAATAGCTTTATACGTTTTTTGTATTCATAGCCATTATCAGCTAGAACACGTTCACTGCTGAACAAAAGGCACACAAAGGCGTCTCCTTTAAAAATGGAAGGAGAGAACATGCCATCCATAATCCCCACTGGGCACACCACAATGTAACGCGGTGTCACCTTTAGTACATCGTAACTAATATTATACATGCGAAAGTAACTCTGTCTCTTATAGCTATTACCCGCGGCTTCGTTCACTTGGACCTACAATAAAAGTCGCCTATGACCATCTCCGATCCTTAAGCTATATATGTATATGCAAAAATGAAGGTCGATCCGTTCAACCGTTTGCCGTGATAACGAGACAAACGCCCAGACAGAGAGACAGAGACACAGAGTTACTTTCGCATTTCTAATATTAGTTAGGATTAGGGTCTATAGATCTGCAATGTTCATAAAAGTATTGATAAGATTTTAAATCTATGTAAAACTTTGTTGGTATCGTATATCCTTTTGCGCACGTCTCGAATGTCGTGGGCCAGTGTATTGGCCAATTAGGTTATATCTACTTTTAGTATTGGTCTAAAACAGTTTGTCGTTGAATAGTAATTGTATTTTCATACAGTGTGTCATGAAAACCTTGTCCGATCCGCGAGGGCGTAATCAGCCTTTGTTATCCTAATCCTAACTAATACTAGTAGTTCGCGCCAAACTGAGACCTCGCGGTCCCTATATCTTCACAACCCCTGGACCGATTCAGCTCATATTCGAACTTAACAATTGTATTGAAATGAACTACTTGCCTACAAATTTCATGAAGATCGGATCAACGGTTCGCAAGTTATCATCGGACAAATATACATACAAATGCCGATTTGTCCCAGTAAACTCTAAGACCTTCGCTTCGCTCGGTCAATTATACAGGGTTATAAGGAAAGGGTATGCTAAGCCGTAAAAGGCTCATAGTACTCATCATTATGAATAACTTTTACTATGGGACCAACCCTGAAATCGAGAAATATAAATCAGCTGTGACGAAAATGTCAATGACACTCGACAAAATGTATGGAATACTGATATTTTTTTCTCGATTTCAGGGTTGGTCCCATAGTAAAAGTTGTTCATAATGATGAGTACTATAAGCCCTTTTCGAATTAGCATATCCTTTCCTTATAACCCTGTATATGCCAAAGTAGCTGTGTCTCTCTGGTGTTAGTCGCGTTATCACGGCTAAATAGCTAAACGGATCGACCTGAATTTTTGCATATATATATATATGGATCGGAGACGGACATAGGATCAAAGTCGCGGGTAACAGCTAGTAAAATATAAGTTTTAGGTGAAGGTTCTCAGAGCGAAGAATACAAGCTATGACATGAGCAAGCATAAGTATTATAATATATTATTAAGGGCGCTTTGATGCAATACGCGCTCACTCGTTATTCGACGACCTTTTTGGCTCATTTATAGAACGTCTGCCTTATGAACAGAAGGTTCGATTCCAGGCTGGGCAGATGTTTGAATGACGAATGTAGGATAGAGCTACCTATTTGCTTGTGTTAATCATCATCATCAGCCGTATGATGTCCACTGCTGAAAATAGGCCTCCAGCGAAGAGCGCCATACATTGAACGATAATTGGCCAAATGCGTTCACCGGGTTCCCGCGTCTTTTACAATGTCGTCAGTCCACATAGTGGGAGGCCTGCCTACGCAGCGTCTTCAGTTTCGTGATCGCTACTCAAGAATACTAAGTTGCTAGTGTTAAGTTGCTATATATTTTTTCAAAATGATCTTCAGGTTTTATTCGCGAACGGGAATGCACAAATATCAGTTCCCTGCTCTTAATAGTTATACGTGGTCGGGTGGCAACATGAATATTCATGACGTTTGAAGATATAATATCGTAAAATGCGTGACGTCACTCCTCTGAGTAACATTGTAATTGAAAATGTTAAAGTTCATAGTTTTACCTTGATTGTGTGCTCAGCTTAAAATAAAAATTTGAATTAAATTAAGTGAAACTATAACGTAACAACAGAACATAACCTCACATATATTTTTTTAAACTTTTGTAAGCGTAAATGAACGTCCGAAATTATCAAACAGTCGTTTATTGCTCTTTATTTTGTTTACAGGTGCAATTAGGTATATAACTCTACTAAGATCTAAGTTATATTGATAGATATATCTATAAATCAAAAAAAAAAAAAAAAATTAGGTAGACTTCGTTTTGAGCTATTAAAATATGAAAATGTCTAAATTAAGCAACGACTTATGCTTATTAATAGATTCAAGTATAAAACAGCCTAAAATAAAATAAAAAACACTATTGGAAAATAAAATATAAAATAAAATCATACCTGAATCTACGAAACTGCTTGCACCGAAAAATTAAAAAAAAGCCCAAACAATAAAGCTGCCAGCACACGTCTTCAAAGCACAATCACTAGATTCAAACTGAGGTAATACAAAATAATCTTTATAACGCAGAAACTATCAAAAATCTATGTCCTCGATAATAATTTTTAAATATAAAAACAGGTTGATTTTAATTATGCGATCTGCGGCCATGTTTGTGGATAGACTGGCTGAACAGACGTTAGGACCGTTGCCGGATTTAAAAGAATAAGAAAAACACAAAGGAGGATCAGTTGCCTATGGTATGCGGCGGGAATTTTTGGCGGTTCTGTTTCGCAAGCGGGTTCTGCAGATTGATTTTTGGATGTTTTATTTTTTAATTTTTAACGAGCCGTCAATCTTAATGTCCGTGACATACCCGGAGATCTTACTGATATTATTTATTTAAAAAAGGGTAGATAGCTAAATTGCATCTACATATTAGTTTTTAAAAAAGCCGACAATATTCTTTTTTAAGTTTTTGTTCCTTTTTTTGTATTGCTGTTTTGATAAATATTGTTCCGTTCAATAATCCCCTTCGCTTCTCATGCTAGGGGGATTTTTGGACGAAAATTCCAAAAACCCCCTTCGCATGGGATTGGCTAAGGGGATTTCTGGAGAGAGCCTATCTCAGGTACATTATATTTTTTTAATTGTACAAGACTGAAAAACGAAATGTGTAAGCAAAATTCTCATTCCATATAAAACAAATCACATATTTACTGACCCAGCGAAGCAAAGGTCTGAGAACAAGTCTGTGTTTGTATGTTTGTCTGACGATAACTTGCCAACCGTTTATACAATCTTAATTAAATTCTGTAGGCAAGTAGTCCATTTCAATACAATTTTTAAGTTAGAATATGAGTAAAATCTGTTTATCAGTTTGGTAGTCATCGCCAGGTCTGCAGAGCGGATCAACGGTTCAATTTAAGGATCATCGGCTCGGATCGGATCGGATCATCACCGCCTCTAGTCGAGCCTTTCTCTCTCTTTTTCTCTTCTTTCAAGACAAGTCACCATCAGACAAATATAAGTAGATACATCTGCGTCAGCCTTCTATCATCCCACTGTTGGGATATTCAGCCTACTCTCGAAGGGCGATTGAGCCATAGCCACCACACTGGCGGGTTGGTGGATTTGAATACGCCATTGAATTCCTTCTCCGGAAATATGTAGGATTCTTCAAGATGTTTTCCTTCACCGAAAAGCAAGTGGTATGTCCGTTCGTAGGTTCCAAAGAAAAATTGTTACAGGCCCACCCGGGTTCGAACCTGCGACCCTACAAATATGAGATGAGCGTGCTCCCACTGAGCTACCACGACTACTATAATACATACATACAACGAAATAAAGGTAATAAATTAATATACATAGATACAACTGGCGATTTACTCCGGTAGCTTCGCTTCGCTTCATTACTATTAGTACTCACGGGATATTTACCACGATTTTAACTTTTGTTCTCGTTTTTATTTTCCCTTAGCTTATTTAATAACGTAATTTTTAGCACCACACCAAGTGAACATATTTTTTTATCTGTTACATTTTTGTACACACGGTCATCTGACCCCAAACTAAGCAAAGCTTGTAATATGGCTGCCAGAGACTGATATACGTACATATATATTTTTAAAACATACTTATGTAGATATTAACACCCACACATAGAACAAACACAAATATTCATCACATGAATGTTTGCCCTAGATGGGAATCGAACCCACGCCCCCAAACACAGAAGGTAGGTTCACTACCAACTGAGCCACCGGGGCAGTCAATTTCAATTTCTTAAGACCTCAACTCTGCCTACGGATCTCTAAATCCCTTCTCCCGAATGTCAATGTTCAAGGTTGCGCCGCGACATTACAAATGTCAAACTCGTATAATGTCATTGTACATTTACATAGGTAGCTCACACGTTTTAGATCATCTCTATTAAGAACTAGCTGTTGCTCGCGACTGTACGCATGTAGCTCGGCCTTCGGCCCCGCCGTTTTAGAGCACGACACCGAAGACTATACTAGAAGTTTCTATGGAGTTTTGGAAAGAACACGAAAAGCCACGTTTCACGACATTGTACTATTCACCAACACTCGTGCACTTCACTAACTTTTAATGGATAAAATCCACTGTTTTATTAAACGTGAACACTCGAAATAACGCAGGTTTTGGAAAATATTAGTATGACGCGACATTACTTCGTCACGTTCTCGCCAAAAATCCTACGTAAAGTACACTTTATAACCGTAACGAAAAATTTGGATATACATAGAGTACTTAGATATTTGAAGCCATGTTACTTTAACATTTAAGTGTTGATTGTATTTAGAATAGTATTAGTATAAAGTGTTTGTTTCGTTAGATTATAAAATTATTTGCAATAATAAAATTTCCTCTTCACCGATTTTGCAGATATTTTAATTATCAAAGTATAATGTATCGAGGATAAACGTGTGTGGTGATTTTTTCATACAACAGAGGAAATGAAAACTGAAAATTCTGCAAAGTAGCTTTGCGGTAGGGGATTATTCCCGTCTGTTCCCTAGATATGTCCCCTCAGGGGGGCAGTTAGGAAATTAAGTTTTGGGAGAATTATTGACTATTATTTTTTAATTATTTTGGCCCTTTGGGCACTGATTTTTAAATCGCCTGTTCGTGATGTAACTGTAGACACTTAATCCGACCTTCCTCCGCGAGGTTACAATTAATCGCTGGTTAATAGCCGTAATCGACGATTTAGCACTGGTTTTTGACACTGACTATATAACCGGTTGACAACATGTATCTGTCTATACGGTCAAAAAAATATTACGCGCAAAATATTGTTAGGCGCCAGCTTCGACCAAAGTACGGGCCCAAGGCCCAAGTAAGAGAATTTTGAAGACTTTCAAGTGAGCGCCGGCGCTCACCTTGCTTCAGTCGCTCCCAGTCTGTGAAAAGGGCGTTCGTCGATACATGCGATCGACATATCCGCAAAAATATGCCTTGATATTATATTCTCTTTTTTTGTAACAAATGTACTATACATACTTTTAATAACGTATTAAAAACTAATTTCGATTGATTTGACTTGTTATTTTTAAGGAAATTGTGTGGTTGTGTGTGTGGGGTGTCCATTCATTTTAATTTGGTCGAAGGGCGCTACTAGACAGTTTGTTCTCTTGGTCTCAGCCCCCACAACCCGCGCTTTCCTCCAAATTTTGTGCGTTTTTATCGCAGCAAAGCCACGTTGCTAATCATAGGTTTAATTGCAATTGAACGATTTTTGAGCCCGCCAATATTGGAAGCGAATTACCTTCCCGCGTCCGGCGGCGGCGGCATAGGGCGGTGAGTTGTATTTTAAAGAGATTTTTTCTGCATACGTGATTAAGTGATTTTGTGATCTTTGGTTTTTGACGTACCTTCCTATTTGCTGGTGATGATAGATTGACCTTACGTCCGCACTCGGAGAAGTTTAATGATAACTTAATTAAACTGTCACTAAGTAATTTTCAGTAATCACTAAACGTCTCCGTTAAAGTGCGACCGTTAATTATAACGTGACAGTTATCTACTAAGTAACTGCGTCTTGTTGTTTCACAAACTGAAGTCGATTCTGTCGTGATATTTTCTAAACTATTTATGTTTAGTTTAGAAAATATCACAACAGAATTGACGTCACTTATAAAGTGACACTTATCCACAAGTAACTGCGTCTTGCTGTTTCACAAACTGACGTCGATTCTGTCGTGATATTTTCTAAACCATTTAAAAATTCACGGGGGATAAAATGGCTGTGCTATACATTTTATTGGAAGATTCACGAACATTTTGTATGGAACAACTGAATCTTTTTTCGTGAATTTTCAAATGGCCTAAAACAAAATTTATTCGTTATCTTGTATACAGCAGCCTCACAACAACAACCGATCTCTAGCCGATTCAAAAGCACCATACTGTATAATCACATTATATCCCAAAAACATTACCCTCCTTCTAGCAGTCGGATGAAGATTGATATTCAAAATTCTAAATGCGCCGTTCACAGGATGTAAGCAAATAACTCTGTGTCCAGACTTTGGGGCTTTAGGGGCCCGTTATAGAAGAGATGGAACCATAGAGTGTGTTATTTTTTCTAGGGCAATTTTATTTTTTAGCTAATGGTTTTGGGGTACTTTTTTATGGAACTTGTTGACATGGCGAGTACTGCACGCCTGCACATAACAGCTTACTGCTATGCAGAATTTTCAAACTTCAATAGTTCAAAACCATGAGCGGCAATGCACTGCGCTCGTCACCGTGATTTATATTAGATGTTAAATATCTTTATGCTCAGTAGTTACGCTGGAAACATTGCCCTTCAATCCGGAACATAGTTATGTTTGCGCACTACTGCTTGGCGGTTGAATAACTGGCAAAGGTGTGGTACTGTCCCAGGCGGACACTGCAGAACAGCCCTACCACTACAGTCTAATTGGTCTATATTTATGTTAGTATGTATTCAGCGTGGTAATGCCAGAAAGCTGGATACGCTGCCATCTGTTAGTGGACCAAGCATGCCTTGCTTGCATGATCTTAGACCGTCAATTGTCTCTGTGTAATACAACTGTTCGTTTTATGTAGGAGGTTATAGTAGTTTAGATAGTTTCTTATTATTTGTTATTTTGTTTTGTTTACTAAGTATCAACTAGCTCGGTTTGACCTGCGTTTCTTCTTTTAGTCGCCCCAGTAATGAGGCGAACAAAGCAAAGGAAAATTATTTAAATCGCTTGAGCCACTTTCGAGTTTTTCCGAGACTAACGCACGGCAATTGATTTTTGTATAACAGGGCTATAAGGAAAACGTATGCTAAGCCGAAAGGGGCTCATAGAACTCGTCATTATGAACAACTTTTAGTATGGGACAAACCCTGAAAAAAAATGCTATTCCATAGAAAAATGAACATGACACTACAAAATGTATTTGTTGCCATAGTCCCCATGCTTGGCGAGCCGCTTAGAGATCGCAGAATGTTCACCGTTAACTAAGAGGACGCTGCTGCTCGCCCTCAGGAGGTTCCGGTCGGAGTTTTAGGGCACATATACCCGGGTCAGATGTTATGCGATTTGATGCGCTTGTATACGGAACCTCAAACCTGTTATCATACAACTCGCACTTGGCTATATGTCTACGAACGAAGCTGGCATTTTAATTGGGCACCAAATATTCGGACAAAATAAGACAAAGCCAACGTCAGGTCCGTAATCGTTATATTTCGGACAAGCTTTTGACCGAATCGAATCTTTGGACTTATTACCCGAATGCCCTAGAAGGGGGTAATGTTTTTGGGGTTGTTTGTAAGTATGTGAGTATGAAAGTTGTGTATGTTTGTGTGTTCATATATGACCTATACAAGGTTAAAAGGAAAGGGTATGGCTAAGCTGAAAAGGGCTCATAGTACTTATCATTATGAACAACTTCTACTATGGGACCAAACCTGAATACGAGAAAAAAATACCAGCTAATCCTAACTAATATTATAATTCAGAGGAATATAGCGGCAGTCGTTTCAGGACCAATAAAGCTTCGAGGTATAAAAAACCGGGCTCGCTTAGGTAGACGGTTAGAGCCCCACCTGTAACCACCCAGAGGTTACAGGCTCTTACTACAGGCAGGGGATACCGATGCTGTATTCTAGTGCCCCAGCATCAGTGCCCTAGATTTAAAAAGAGAAGTAAAGACAGACAGTATCGATAATGGGAAGATGATACCAAGGAGGTGGCAGGAACATGTTGGACGAGGGAAGGGATAGATCGCTGTGGAGAACACTTGGGGAGGCCTCCGCTGGAGAGCAAGACAATCAAGAAACCGGTGTCTAATCAAACATTATTATTTACATTTACTTTTACAAACCAAAATTTCTTTATTGTACTGAGTTGTAATAAGGTCAAATGTAACAGAAGATTTTTAATAAAGGGTAATATTAAAATATTAATATTATAAATATATGACCTCTTTAAGCCTAAGCGGCTTGACTACATTTTGCACTAGGTTTTTTTTTAAATAATATTACTTGTTACGATTTTTATCCGGGAATCGAACGCGCTACCGATTCAGGGGCGCTAGTCTCGACTTTTCGCTACAGCACTTTGCAGCATAACATTTTGCATTTTGCGAAAATTCAACGCTATGTTTGCGTTTTTTCGTTAACAATTCGTGTTCAAAGTCGAATTTTTGCGTCATAGCGACCGAATTCGGTCGCAAAGCGTAGCGAAAACTCGAGACTAGCGCCCCTGGACAGGTTTGTATGGAAGTTGTATTCGCAAAGGCGAAGGCCGAGGCTAGACCCCGAATCCTAAGCTTACAGCACCGCCTCAGTCAATAAATATATAACATAATTGATCAATAATCTAGTGTCGATAGCTAGGTCTAGGATCTAGATTGTACAAGAACTAAAGGTCACTAGTCCGTCTAGGTCATTTCGACCGAATGTGGGCGGTTCACTCCTACACACACTAGCGTAGCGTGCAGTATCAATGACTTCAAATATCACCCAATCAAAATTTTTTTTTTTTTGTTTTTATCTTGCAACTGCCTTTATTAACTAAGCAGAATACATACAAACTACAACTACCTAAACTACTTACCCCCGAATACTGAAACGTTTGTTAACTTTGACAACTGATTAATTCTAATACTGCCTTTGTCTGGCACTAAGCAAATTACAAAGGCAGCAATAGACTTAATCTGTCGTCAAAGTTAACAAACGTTTCAGTATTCGGGGGTTAGCCTACTACATAAAAATAACAGTTGGATCAACCAGGATAATCCAAATGTTCAAGCTCACTACCAGTTGGCAGCGTACCCAGCATGCTGGCTTTCCTGCGGTCTACCTTTTGAACGTGTTCCACGTGGGCCTTTATTTTATTCCTTACCCGACTGCGAAATGTAGCCTGTGTCACTCAGGAGGTAAAGATAAATCCGACGACACCTTACACGTCAAATTTAGGCTATTTTTATTCATTTTTTTTTAGGTGTTTTTAGACTTGCAAGTCTATGTCAGCCCTATTGTATTCTTATAAACTAGACATAATTATATTTAATATTAACACTGTGGTATAATAAGCCAACCAGGCAGTGAGTGGAGCTAGAATCATTCAGGGCCTAGAGAAAACTGTTATACTTGCCCATAACACTGAACTGTTATGGGCAAGCGTGACGCTTAACATCAGGTGAGCGACTTGCTCGTCTCGTCACCGAGTAACAAAAAAAAATATGTATGGAACAGCTGATTTTTATTTCGCGATTTCAGTGTTTGTCCCATAGTAAAAGTTATTCATAACGATGAGAACATATTGTACTTTTCAGTACTATATCGCACGATGTCGGTTCGGGCCATGTGTGGCCACTCTAACCACCGCTTGTTGTCATGTTTTTTATTTAATTTATTGGAGCACTTTGTATGTCAACCATGTTTAGTAATTAATTAGTAGTGATCTAAAAACAATATTGTTTATATTACTTAAAACATAATAGTATAATTGGCTGTTTTATAAAATGTATTTGTGCTGTTGGTGTTAAATAAATAAATACCACCTTACATGTTGTATAACTTGTAGTTTACGCCGAACTGAGACCTCGCGACCCCTATATCTTCACAACCCCTGGACCGATTCAGGTCATATTCGAAATTATTTTTTTATTGAAATGAGCTACTTGCCTACAAAATTTCATGAAGATCGGATCAACGGTTCACAAGTTATCATTGGACAAATATACACACAAACATACAAACATACATACAAAAGCCGTTTTGTCCCAGTAGACTCTGAGACCTTCGCTTCGCTCGGTCAATTACAAAATGTAACATATACATATGTGGCCGCAGCTTAGACGGCGGCGTTCAAGCGTAGTTATTACTACATTGTCTGCAGATCTGTAAGCACAGTAAGTAAACAGTTACTTAGTTCATTATATCGTACTTAGGTTGCATGCCGAGTGACGTCACTACTCACTACTAACGCCGAGTTTTTGTCGCGCAGTGCACACGCAATAGCTTGGGAGCTACCATTACGAATTATACGTCGTAACAGAATAAACGGATAGTTGACCGAGCGAAGCGAATTAAACTGTGTAGACTAATTAACGGTAGAATTAAAAAAAATGTCAGAATACTGAAGATAAATCAGCCAATGTTTTTAGCAATTTTCGCGTTATCACACTAATATTATGAATGCGATAGTTTGTGTGTAAGTGTATAAGTTGTTAAGTATGTAAGTGTGTTTGTTCCCGTTCAACTCTGTAACGGCTGAACGGATTTGGATGACATTTGGTATGAAGGTATTTTTATCCCAAAAAATGTACCTTTCCTGTAGAATAGCGGGTGAAACCGCGGGGCGCAGTTTGTTATTTATATAAGGGAAACCTATAATACTCGCGCTTGGTAGGCTGCTTGGGGACCGCAGAACACTCACCGAAATAAATATATTCTGATAGTTAAGTATATAATTATTTTCTTTCGGGTTTTTTTTTTTTTGTAGTGATAAGACTCTTCTGCAAGAGTCCTTCTGGGGAAGTACTACTCTGCCAGTTATTCAACCGCCAAGCAGTAGTGTGCAATCATTACTGTGTTCCGGATTGAAGGGCAATTTTTCCAGCGTAATTACTGAGCATAAAGAGATTTAACATCTAATATCTCAGAGTGACGAATGCAGTGCACAGAGTTTGGAACTATTGAAGATCATTGAATGGCATTGAACTGTTAACATCAGGTAAGCGACTTGCTCGTCTCGTCAGTCAATACAGTAAAATAAAAAAATGGCGCGCCGTCTTAAAGATCTCTACCAACAAAATGTACGTAGATAAGCAAAATCGTACCGGTGGGCTTATCCCGTAACTCTGAAAGCGATAGCGAGAGTTGCGCGACCGGGACCGCGCATAGTGCGACTAAGTTGGTACGAGCGAGATGGCATGCTCTCGCAATCAGAATCACTAATGTTTCAAAGTTAGAGGATAAGCCCGCAGCTCCTAGTCTAGCCGACATCCGGGTCACTCATAAATAACACATGAGCCGTCTGTCAGCTGAGATCCAAACCGGCATCTATAGAATTGTATATCCTAGGTAATCACTGTTTTAGACTTTCGTGGTGGCTTACTACATTAATACTAGTAGTTCGAGCCGAACCGAGACCTCGCGACCCGTATATCTTCACAACCCATGGACCGATTCAGCTCATATTCGAACTTAAAAATTGTATTGAAATGAACTACTTGTCTACAACATTTCATGAAGATCGGATCATCGGTTCGCAAGTTATCATCGGACAAATATACACACAAACATACAAACAAATGCCGATTTGTCCCAGTGAACCCTGAGACCTTCGCTTCGCTCGGTCAATTAGTACTCATGGGAAATAATGAGAGACACAAATCTGCTATCGCTGAACATCTGCTGGACGCGGGCCTAACTGGATAGAATTTCACAACCCGCAAATCCTGTCTACCGAGCGATATTATATACCCAGGATGGTAAAGGAAGCGATTGAAATCTCGAAATAACGACAGCGTACCCAGCATGCTAGCGGCTTTTTTTTATGTTACTCAGTGACGGGACGAGCAAGTCGCTCACCTAATGTTAAGCGTCACGCTTGCCCATATCAGTTCAGTGCCACCCATAGAATTTTGAACTTCAAGTTCAAAACTATGCGCGGTATGCACTGCGCTCGTCACGAATGTTAATGTGAAAAAATGATGTTTTTTTTATCCATTAAGTGTTCGTGAACGTGCACGAGTGTTGGTGAATAGTATAATGTTGTGAAACGTGACTCTTCGTGTTGTTTCCAAAACTCCATAAAAACCTCTAGTAAGGTCTTCACCACTTTACTGGGGCATTACGTGGACTTGACCGTGACTTACTTTGCTTGACTTAGACTATGACTGAGACTTATTTTTATTGTGAAATATTTGACTTCACTTGAAATATTACATTACTCGACACTGGCTAAATACATAACGTGTGAAGCCAAAAAATATGAGAATAAAATAAACGCTAGCATTTTGGTCACGCGTCGTGTCAACCAGGCTCTCGATAGGTAGTTGTTAATGAGAATAAAACATTTTAGAATCGAATCTTCGTTTTCTGTGGATTTGAAACATAATCAGTTCTCAGTTCGTATGACGTCATTATTACCTGAATCAAGATTCCTAGAAGGTCTGCGCCGGAGATGTACGAATCTAATGGCAATGGATGTGGCAAATGGAGGATGGAAGCAGACACTATGGACTTGTTTTTTTTTTGCGGTAAGACAAAAACTCTAGCTCCCGCCTCTCGTCACACTGAGATGTTAGATGTTAAGCCTCAGTATACCCAGTGATTACGCTGGAAACATTGCCCTTCAATCCGGAACACAGTAATGCTTGCACACTACTGCTTGGCGGTTGAATAACTGGCATTGATGTGGTACTTCCCCGGCGGACTCTGCAAGAGAGCCCTACCTCTATATATTTATGTATTGGTTACTGTGAAAACGTCTACAAAACAATTTTATAGGTACGACATTTCAGTCGCTATACTCGTGTCGTATTAAAACTTTCTATTCGTTTTATTGATGATATTAGAAATGATGCATTAGACATAATATTGGTTACTGTGAAAACGTCTAAAATCAATCTTATACGACTTTTCATTTGCCTAATAATAAAACATTTTACATATTTTGATTTGATTTAATGTAATTTAAGCATATTTGACATTTGTTTTGCATGTTTTTAATTTTAATTCTCATTAGCGTTATTCGTGTTCGGTGCTAATTGATGTAAATAAATAAATAAATAAATACAGACATTTTCTTGATGTAACCCAGTGGGAGCACGCTCGCCTCGCATTCGTGGGGTAACGAACCAGGGCGGGCCCGTACCAAAGAGTTCGTTTTTAAAAAAAATTGGAGTGGGTAGAAGTCGGGCTCCTGCCGCTAGTTTTGACATGAATTCTATGACGAAAAGAAACTCCAACACCAATCTCCGACAGAGAATATCAGTACTGCGTTGCACGCGCCCCTTCATCTCCCCACCACTTGTCATGGTCATCGACCTAGTATATTTGTCCTGGCGCCGAGATGCCCGATACGGCGATAGAAGCACTATTTCCGTAACTCACATAACCTCCGTGCTATAACATTTCCAAAGTACATACACCAATTTTGTCTTGAATTTCATTCATCAAATTCGTGTCAAAAATTTCTTGAATATCGTGGTGTTCTTGTAGCTTCTGTAAAGAAAAGACCGTGTGCCTACTTATTCTATTTCTTTCGTAGCTCTATGTAAGACGACCACGCACGTTTGGATCATTCGTATTTTGGGACTTCTTTAAACAGTATTCTAGGCTTGTCCATGGGCAAAAAATATTCTTTATGTTCTATACCTACCTACCTACATATCATTAAAGAATAAATAAAGAATTGATATTTTAGCTAACCCTTGGGAGAAAGCTTTTTTTTGACCGTTACACAATCAGCTGATTGTAAGCGTGCTCTACCTACTTGTATTTTGGAAAGTATTGAGCACTTCATTTCGCATAAAAGTAGCCGGAAGAAAGTATAGATCTAATAAAGATCAGATAAGAACTACTTTACTAGGTATATTCCTTTTTGGTAAATATATTGTTACACTGCCATCTATTGTTAAGTAGAATGGTAAATTTTATAGCGACATCTTTTGTAAGGTAGCTATACTAAAGAATCATTTTAAAGACATGTAAATAAAACGTCGCAAGGGATCATTGATAGATGTCGCTGTAAAAATTGCACATCGGCTGTAGAGCGCATGTCAAAAATTCTTGTCATTTCGCACATCATTTTATTTTGTGATATTTTAGAGTTGAATTTGCGAATATAATCGGACGCGCTTGCAACGGGCATGTTTCCCCCATCAAAACGGACATTTGTGATTAAAAATACTGTTCGGATAATTCCTTAGTGAACAATAAAACAAAAGTGTTGTGGCGGTCGAAAACTGAAAAGATATTTTTAATTTTCGCTGTTTTTCCCCTCGGAATCAGTTCGTCGTGAGCATTGAGGGAGTTCCTATGTTTTGTTTAGTACAGAATACTAGGTGACTGGATGTTTGGGAGTGAATTTCAGTGGTTATTTTTGACTGGCGATTTGTGCTATATTTATCTGGTTAACTGTCCTGATGAAATCTGCACAGAAGACTTGAAAATTGCGTAAGTATCCTCTACCCTGAATGTAGAAATATTGACTCCACATTCCTTAAATAAAACAGAACAACCTCAAGTTCATCTTTCATTGACATTTTGAGCCCCGCAAATTATAAAAAAGACAATAGCAATGCAGATTTTCTGTGTATTTACACTGAAGAATCTAGTAGGTCCAGGCGAAAAAATAATTATTGCTAATTTCTCTGGGCCAATTAGCTATACATTGATAACTTAGCAGCTAACTGCCTTCTACATTTTAGAGATAACCCAAGAAAAATGATATATCCTGATATATAGTACCTTCTACATTAAAAACTGGGCGGAATTAAAATAGCGGAATTTTAGCAGTCTATTTTGTAAAAGTGAGATCACTGGATATCTATTACCAACAAGGAAAAAATATTTTTGGCACAGGTTTCATAGTAAATTTTTTACATTACGAGGTAAACAATTTACGAAGTGACTCCGCAGCCATAACAGCGGAGGTGGACAGGCGAAACGCTAAAAAGTTATTCCGGAGTCGGATAACTATTGATTTACTTAGGTATAATTTTATATCTACCAGGAAACTGTTCCGGTATGATATAACTAACTCTGATAACGGTAGGTTTAGGCTATTTTTATTTTAATAAAAACCCAAAAATCTAGCGCAGTCAATATAGCGTTTGACCGGAAATAACTAATCTCAAGTTTTTTTTTTGTACATAATTGTAGAGCCAACCTCTCATATTCATCACACTAATATTATAAATGCTAAAGTTTGTATGTAAGTGTGTAAGTATGTGTCAACTCTGTAACGGCTGGACGGATTTGGATGAAATTTGGTACGGAGGTAGCTTATTTCCTGGATTAACACATAGGCTTTTTATCCCGAAAAAAATTACTTTTCCTGTAGAATAGCGGGTGAAACCGCGGGGCGTAGCTAGTATACAATAATTATTCAAAATGCGTATCCGGAATAGACTCAAATTTCGTCTCTATTTGCGCTACATTAGAGTATTTCAGAGTCTCGCTGCGTTATTTCAAGAAGCTGGATTGTCATATAATAATAAGATTCTTGAATAAGAATATTTTGTGATACAAAATTGGTCAAGCTGTTTAATCTACATGAGGTAATATTTTTATATTCATTTTTACATACATGCAACAAACATTTCACCTTCCTTGGACAGTCGGGTAACAATACAATAAGTGAATTATCACACCAAGAAGGTCTACAGGGCCCGTACCGTGAGGTGCTTATTGCGATGATTGTTAGGTTCAGTCGACGACGCTGCGCGACCGCGAACCGTATGGCCGCGCGATAAGGTGTATGGTCGCACAGCGTCATCGGCTTAACCTAAACATCATCGCAATAACCACCTCACGGTAAGGGCCCAGGATCTTTTAGTGAATCTTAAATGCATTTAAGTATTGAAGAGACAAGTTTCAAAATTGAATGCAACTTTAAAGGATACACATAAGTTGTTCTGGCACTTGACTTGATTACTGCAAAAGGAATAGCTTGAAACAAATTTCGTGGGAGTAAAAGAGACAAATTGTCCTTATTATTTCCTTTGTCTGATGCCCCTGGTGTTAAAGGTTTCTATAGCTAAAGGCATCAGGCCCCTGTTCGATTGCCACCCACGGTATAAAAAAACTATAATTTTGTTTCAGTACCCTTAACATAACTAATACATAAAACTAGTAGTTCGCGGCGAACTGAGACATCGCGACCCCTATATCTTCACAACCCCTGGACCGATTCAGCTCATATTCGAACTTAAAAATTGTGTTGAAATAAACTACTTTCCTACAAAATTTCATGAAGATCGGATCAACGGTTCGCAAGTTATCACTACAGAAAAATATACACATAAGGTTGCCTGGAAGAGATCGCTTTAAGCGATAAGGCCGCCAATTGTTACACTAGTTTTAAGTAGATTTTTGTATTATGCATGTAATTTCTGGTGTAAACAATAAAGAGTTATCTATCTATCTACACACAAACATACAAACATACATACAAATGCCGATTCGTCCCAGTAAACTCTGAGACCTACGCTTCGATCGGCCAAAAAAAATATTTACTAAATGCATGCATCTTATCCTTTATCAGGTTTCAATGGAAACTACATTTTGAAAGAAATTTCCACGTGGGTAGAACCACATGCAGAGCTTATACAAGAAGCTAATATGCAAAAAAAATAACTATTCAATACACCTCGTTAGACAAGTAGATTAAAAATCTTATTTCGAGATCCTAACTAAGTAATATTATAATTCAGAGGAATATAGCCGCAGTCGTATCAGGACCAATAAAGCTTCGAGGTATAAAAATTAATACGTTCGTCTCCAGGAAAAAACTTCGATTCAGAACTCCCTACATTACAAAGAACTGTCAGTCCAAACAAAACGTCAAAAAAATGCACAAAAATTGATCAACGCCATCTAGCGAACTATAGGAAGTAACTTTGTCTCTCTGTCGGGATGCTTGCCGCGTTATCACGGTTAAGCGGCTGAACGTATCTTGATAAAATTTGTTGAGGAGTTACTGTGTATCACAAAGACGGACATAGGATACTCTTTTTATGTCCACGCGAACAAACTCGTGGGTAACAACTAGTATAATATATGTTTTTTTGGTTCTATCGTCCAGTACAGCCAAGAGGGAAAACATGATTACATGACATTGCCCGAAAAGGGCTTATAGTACTCATCATTATGAACAACTTTTACTATGGGACCAACCCTGAAATCGATAAAAAAAATACTGCTGTTCCATAGAAAAATGTCAATGACACTCGACAAAATGGAACAGCAGTATTTTTTTCTCGATTTCAGGGTTGGTCCCATAGTAAAAGTCGTTCATAATGATGAGTACTATAAGCCCTTTTCGGGCGGTCACTTGCCGATGGGCCACTCTATAGATAAATCATAGAATAGACCTCGATTTACACACACTATTCGCTGACGCTCGGAACCCCTAGTGTATATCCAAGTGATTATTACACCAATAGTGAGGTAATAATAATATCTAGGATAGCATCGAACAGAATTTTGGTTGATTTCCCGGTTTAGTTGTAATATTTTTTTTTACTATCGCGTGCTAAAGCCATCCATTTTTTTTTTCTGTTACTCGGTGACGAGACGAGCAAGACACTCACCTGATGTTAAGCGTCACGCTTGCCCATAACACTGTTCAGTGCCACCCAGAATTTGCCCCAGAAAACTATGCGCGGCAATGCACTGCGCTCGTCACCCTGCGATGTTAGATGTTAAATCTCTGTATGCCCAGTAATTGTAAACGTTGTTTTTGAAATGGTGGTTTTTTTATCCATTAAGTGTTCGTGAACGTGCACGAGTGTTGGTGAATAGTGTAATGTTGTGAAACGTGACTCTTCGTGTTGTTTCCAAAACTCCATAGAAACCTCTAGTAAAGTTTCCACCACTTTACTGGGGCATGACGTGGACTTGACCGTGACTTACTTTGCTTGACTTAGACTATAAGCGTCACGCTTGCCCATAACAGTTCAGTGCCTCTTATCTCTTAGACTATAAGCGTCACGCTTGCCCATAACAGTTCAGTGCCTCTTATCTCTTAGACTATAAGCGTCACGCTTGCCCATAACAGTTCAGTGCATCTTATCTCTTAGACTATAAGCGTCACGCTTGCCCATAACAGTTCAGTGCCTCTTATCTCTTAGACTATAAGCGTCACGCTTGCCCATAACAGTTCATTGCCTCTTATCTCTTAGACTATAAGCGTCACTCTTGCCCATAACAGTTCAGTGCCTCTTATCTCTTAGACTATAAGCGTCACGCTTGCCCATAACAGTTCATTGCCTCTTATCTCTTAGACTATAAGCGTCACGCTTGCCCATAACAGTTCATTACCTCTTATCTCTTAGACTATAAGCGTCACGCTTGCCCAAAACAGTTCAGTGCCTCTTATCTCTTTTAATTTACGCGCGAAAATGTATAGCGCTATCCTTTTCTCGGAATAGCCTCAATCCAATCCATAAAATGACTAACGTTCTTACGTTTCTCTGACCTCACGGCTAGCTCTGTGATAGGTCACTATACTGTATAGTTAAACTGTAAATGTCATGGTCAGTGAGTCAAGGGGGTGGAGTTACATATGGGCTATACAGGGTTATAAGGAAAGTTATATGCTAAGCCGAAAAGGGCTCATAGTACTCATCATTACGAACAACTTTTACTACGGGACCAACCCTGAAATAGAGAAAAAAATATCAGCTGTTCCATAGAAAAATGTCAATGACACTCGACAAAATGTATGGAACAACTGATTTTTTTTTCTCGATTTCAGGGTTGATTCCATAGTAAAAGTTGTTCATAATCATGGGTACTATGAGACCCTTTCGGCTTAGCATAACCTTTCCTTATAACCCTGTATACCTACCTAGTTTGACTCATCTAACAAATCACAAATCAAACTTGTTCCACAAAAGTCAGTCGGCGTTTCGTCAGTAAAACAAAAAAAAGTCATATTGAACGAAATACCGCAGTCTTATCATGCAAAAGTAACCAACCTTAACAGTAACTAGCATTTGTGGCTCTGTGGGAGGATTTCCACCTTCTGAGCTGTAGGTTGTGGCTTCGATTCCCACCCAGGACAAACATTTGTGTGATGAATGTGGATGTTTGTTCTATGTTTGGGTGTTTCTATGTATTCTATGTTTGTATTTACAACAAAAAAAGTATTTATGTATTCTATCAGTTATCTGGTTCCCATAGTACAAACTTGCTAGATGGCGCTGTGTGTGACAAACGTTCACCAATATTTATTTGTTATTAAATGCAGGGTTAAATGGAACGGTCGTTCCAGGCCTAGATTCCACACTCAGAAAGTTCGAAGCACATCACGCGTCTTCTAAGTACAACTAACTATAAAGATTTCATTGCTAGGCACGAGGCTTAACCTTAACATAGCCCATGAGAAAGTTCGGCCGCAGTCCCCGCAACCCGCGCTTTCCTCCAACTTTGGTGACTTTGTCGGAACAACGATCTCGTAATGCGGTATGTAGTGTGATCTGTATACGAAGTCTTTGTAAGTAACGTAGGTTGGTAAAAAAAATGTAAAATATTTCAAAGATTTCATGAGAAACCTCGAAAAGTTTTTGAAAGGGGTCGAAACTCAAAGCTTTCTTTGTTTACTAGTTTAAAAATAAGGAAATCTACCAACGCGGTAAACTAGCTGCGCCTCGCTATTTCGCCCGCGAAGAGCTTTCCAGTACTTCTCTACCAATACGGGCAGTAGTGGGCTTTAGCAGTGGACGCATTCTGGCTAATGACTACGAGGTTTTAAAAAAAAAAAGTTGCAATCTAGGTTTTTAATTTTAATTTAATTTTAACTTATGTTTCGCTCGCACGTTGCGTATTTTAACAGCACATACCTACCACTAAACCAGTAATGGCGTCGATTCTGCTGTACCACTTTCTGAACTATTCTGACAGGATTTAAACTATCAGCACAAGCTATCATTTCAATAAGTATAAGGGCTGTCAAATTTGGTTTAGGCAATGGTACAATAGAATAAGCACCATTATCCTACGATCCTCTCTATCCCAAGGTTGCCTGGAAGAGATCGCTTTCATCGATAAGGCCGCCATTTGTTACACTAGTTAAAGTTTTTTTCCTAGCTATGTACGATCTGGTGTGAACAATAATGAGTTAAAAGATAAACCCCCGAATACTGAAACGTTTGTTAATTTTGACGACAGATTAAGTCTATTGCTGTCTTTGTCATTTGCTTAGTGCCAGACAAAGGCAGTATTAGAATAAATCTGTTGTCAAAGTTAACAGTTTTTCTTCCTAGGCAAGCGTGCTACATCTTCGACCACATCCATCCATCAGGTGAGATTGTGGTCAAACGAATGCCTAGTCTGATGTAAAAAAATAATAAAAAAATAACAAACGTTTCAGTACTTATTCGGGGGAAAGAGCCTAAAAAAAAAAAAAATTTAACTGTTTATTACTATAAGTATTACAAAAAAAAAAACTACAATCATGCTTAGTTTAATCATATAATTAAAGACATAGTAGGCAATCTTTTTAAGTTTCTTTATATTGACAAAAATTTGCTGTCACTATGTTACTTACTTATTACATTGAGGATTGTCCGGGCATGCGCCCCCCAAAAATTATTTGTATTTATCTAGTAGGAAATATTTTTAACTATTTTGTGGTTTTTGCCATGAATTTTTCCTATTAATGATTTGGGAAGACTATTTAATGTTTGAGGTAAGATGCATGTCCCAGCCCTTCGTCCATCTCTATTTATCTGTGATACCAGCATTCCCAGCTCAATGGCTATCGGAACGTTTCTTAGCGAGTCTCGGGATATGAACCCAGGCGAATCCAGCGTGATTCAGTAGTGCTATATTAAAAATCCCATAACATAAACCAAGAATAGATTAATGTTTTGCGTAGGAACCGTTTGTTTAAAGTTTAATGTATAAAAAAAGTCCGCTAAATTTAGACGGTCTGTTTGTTTTAATAGTTTATTAGGCAACTACCGGATTTTTAAATATACAAGAATGTTACATGATTTCACACCAATACACTTTGATTATAATTATATAGCTTTTCATAGCTAATAGAAAAAAAAAAAAAAGGTAGGTCGTCTGCGTCTCACTTTTATAGCATAAACAAGTAATATTAAAAGAAAATCAAAATACCCCACTGCAAAATCTCACCCTCACCTAGTCAAAGTCAAAGTTATTTATTGGTAAATATTCATCTACAAGTCAAAAATAATAACCTTTTGTATACAATAGTATGCAAATTAAATAGCGGCTATTCATTGAATACAATGATCATTTAAATGCGTTACCTATACCTCACTCCGGGAATCATGAGGCATCCAACGACACCTCCTTCGTCAAAATCGGTCAAGCAGTTTAGGCTATAGGAGGTAATATGGGAACAAACATACATACTTTAATACACCCCAAAAACATTACCCTCTTTCCCGGGCAGTCAATTAAAAAAGCTGCTTGACTGTCCGTCTTAATTTTTTTTAATATGATCCATGCGGCTCAGCTCAGTCAGAGAGCCAGATATATTTATCTAGAGAAAAACAAATAGAGATGGTGATCCGAACTTGCATGCCATTGTTTTTTTATACTGCTGACAGGCTAGGCGTTTGACCACAGCTAACCTGATGTTATGTTATTTTTTCTTTCACCGGCAGCTCAAGGTCATTGTTGGGAATGGAACCCACGCCTCTCGGCGTGCGATCTGAAGCTGAGCTAAATCTGAACGAAATTCTAGGATTTCGTTTAATTCATCATAACTAACAGCTTTAACTATAGGACCAACCCTACGACATACAAATCAGCTGGTCCATAGAAAAATATCTTTCACTGTCAAGCAGAAAAAACAATGTCTGTCGTGTAATTCTGCAGCCACACCATGGCCACACAGCTCTACGCGCGCCACTCCTCGCGCTATTCTCCCCTTTTACATCTTTGGCTTTGCCATCTCTGTCTATCTCGTCCGTCCTTTGATTCACGCTCAAAAATCCGATAAAATCGAGAGCGGGGGGCAAGGCAAGGGGCATGAAGAGAGGCAGTACGAGTAACGTGGCCACGCTACGCCTCTTTCCTCGACACTCGTCGAGTATTTGGCTTCAGCAGTCAATCCGAATGGTTGATGTCGAGAATGTGTGCTGCCAGTGATGACATATGGAACTGAAACGTGGTATTTGACCACTTGCCTTTTGGAGAAACTCAGAGTCGCACAGCGGGCAATGGAGAGAGCTACGCTCGGAGTTACTTTGTGCGATACAATTCGGAACGAGGATATTTACCGAAGAACCAAAGTCACTAAGTGAGTCCTAATGTTCAGCAGTGGATGTCTTCTGGCTGATAATGTAATTGACCGAGCGAAGCGAAGGTCTCAGAGTTTACTGGGACAAATCGGAATTTTTATGTATGTTTGTGTGTATATTTGTCCGATAATAACTTGCGAACCGTTGATCCGATCTTTATGACATTTTGTAGGCAAGTAGTTCATTTCAATACAATTTTTAAGCTCGAATATGAGCTGAATCGGTCCATAGCTTGTAAAGATATAGGGGTCGCGAGGTCTCAGTTCGGCGCGAACTACTAGTGTTTAATGATGTCGAGAAAATCATTAAAGGAACAAAGTAATTGACAAGACAAGTTTGAAACGTGTCGACTGTTCCTAATTCCTATTATATTTCAGAGCTAATTATACTAGCGTCATGATGATGTGTGAAACACGTGAAACTGAATATACCTATTTGCGTTACATCACCGGCTGACGGTCAGTGTCAAAGCCACACTGTCTTGTACGCTGACTGATCTCTAAACTTAGGTCACTTTTTTATATTAGGGCTTGCGCACGCTGATTAGCGGGCGCGGGCGCGGGCGCGGGTGCCGGCGCGATATCGTCCTCACGTTGGCCGCCAGGCGTTTGCGCGGTTGTGAAGTGTGACTTGCCTGAAACCTTGAGAGAAGCAAACGAGTGTCGATTGAGTTTTGGCGGGAACGTGAAGAAGTCATGTCACGACATTGTATTATTTTCCAAAACTTGTGTTATGTCGAGTGTTAATTTGTAAAAATCGTGGATTTTTATTCATTAAAGTGTTCGTGAACCTGCACAAATGTTGGTGAATAGTATAGCATTGTGAAACATGACTCTTCGTGTTGTTTCCAAAACTCCATAGAAACCTCTAGTAAAGTATCCACTTTACTGCGGCATGACGCGGACTTGACCGTGACTTACTTTGCTTGACTTAGACTATGACTGACACTTATTTTAATTCTGAAATATTTGACTTCACTTGAAATATTACAATACTTGACACTGGCTAAATACACGTGTGGAACCAAAACATAAGATATGAAAATGACTGTTGATTTGACGTTTGATGAGTGACAGTGACAGTACGCCATTGTGTGTAAAGTTTCGCGCTCGCGCCCGCTAGTTAACGTATTAAGCACTTATACTGGCTGTTTTTTTTTTTTTTATTATCTTCTTTTATTTAGGGACATTGAGTCACATTTGACTATGTCAGTCCCATAGTTAACGCACAAATATAAAATAAATTTAAAGAGAGACTCTAGTTTTAAAGAGCCTACAGGCCGACTGATAGAGCATCCTAGCCGCACCAGATGTAGGCGCCGATAAGATGCTCTGAATCAGTCCTACATCTAGCTTATTTAGACTATATGTTTCAAAAAGGTTATCTCGCATAGATGTACTGTGGACACACTCCATAAGGAAATGGAAAACATCTTCCACAGCGGCACCACACATATCACAACTAGGGTTGTCTACTTGTCTCATGTACGCGATGCAGCTCTGATGTCGGTCTCACAGGCTTAGAGCTCAGGACTCAGGACCAAAGCTTGGCCATGGGCCTCGCTAAATATTCAATTTTTTTTCTTCCCCATAAATATCTAATTCGGATTATTACGAACATTTTAAAACAAAATTTGTCTATGAACCTCCACTTATGCAGATTCCAACCGTCTATTGTTTTTGCGTCTATGAACCTCCACTTGTGGAGATTCCAGCTTTAAAGTTTTTCCGACTATGAAACTAGACGGTATTGATAACTTGTTCGAGCTGTAGTCGGTAGTGTGCGCGGTAGTTTTGGCACTGGTTTGGAAACGCGTCGTTGAATGGGCATCGCGCGTATTTATAGACGCGCCCGTGACGTCACTAGCTTCTGGATTGACTGCTTCATGTACAGCGCACGTTTAACTGTACAGTTACTCGTGATAAATGAGACTTATCACATTTACCTTCCAATACTGAAACGTTTGTTAACTTTGACGACAGATTAAGTCTATTGCTGTCTTTGTCATTTGCTTAGTGCCAGACAAAGGCAGTATTAGAATTAATCTGTTGTCAAAGTTAACAAACGTTTCATATGCGGGGGTTAGCTACTTGGTCAGTACAATCCGTTATCTATCTGTATCACACTACATTATAAATGCGAAAGTTTGTGTTTGTGTGTAAGTATGGAAGTATGCAAGTGTGTTTGTTCCCGTTCAACTCTGTAACGACTAACGGCTGAACGGATTTGAATGGTTTGGTAGGGAGGTAGCTTACACTCTGGATTGACACATAGGCCAAATTGGTGAAAAGGGGTGTTTAAATTATCGGAGCAGGCCGTGCGGGAGAGCAAGTATTTATATTATAATGTATTAAATAAAATGACAACCCCTTTTCTAGGCATTGACGCGCTGTTTTTTTTTTTTTGTAAAAATCATTTTGGCTTTATATTTTTTTCGTTTGTTCAAGTGTGAATTCTCCGTAAATAAATAAATTCATGAGTCGAGCCGCATAAAACAAATGTATTAACAAAACAACAAATTTCTTTGGAGAAGTCACCCTTGACCAAAAAAATAAAATCGTTTTCTTACAAAGTGAGTAAATGTTTACTAAGACAGTTTTAATGTTAGATATGCGCATACTGTCCAAGTAATAAAAAAAAAATATATAACTTGTGTATACACAAAAACATTACATATCTAAGTACATACTTACACCCCAAAAACATTACAGGTCAACACTCCTCGGTCAGTCGGGTAAAAAGAGCATTACTTACCTCTAGTTATTATCGTAGCTCAAAATGTTCTTCAAATCCCAGATATTCAGTTTAGATTTAGATCTGGCATAGTCTGAACATGCCAGATCTAAATCCAAATCCAGATGTGGAAGATATTGGATCCCGTATAATAAAACTCAAGTGGCGTGACACTCGGCTAGATGTGGTGATGGTAGGTGGAGTATGTCGCTGACGGAATGGTAAGCGTAGCCCTGCAGGGGATGCGCATGCATCGCGACAACATCTCTAATCTTCATATCGTTAAAAATGACACAAACGTAATCGCAGCCGTGTCCTGTGGGCTTATCCCGTAACTCTGAAAGCGATAGCGAGAGTTGCGCGAGCGCGACCGCGCGCGACTTAGTTGATACGAGCGAGATGGCATGCTCTCGCTATCAGAATCACGAACGTTTCAAAGAGAAAAAGCCCGCTGTTCTTACATAACAAAATGATTTTGTCGCGGTGCGCATGCCAGCCCTGTTGGTAGACTAATTCAGCGATGGCGTGACGACATCGGCGACTTCGACGTCGCCATCCGATAATTTTGCGGCAACACCTGGACAAGATTTCAAAAAACAGGGTAGATTGGCGAAAGCGGGAGGAGGCTTTTGCGCTGCAGCGGGCTGAATGGGCTGCCGATGATGATGGCGATAGTCTGACGAATGAAAGCTAAACTCTGGCATGCAGGCATACAATTCAAGACATCGGATTTATTACATCATATAAGTCAGACACAATTTAACGATTTCGATGAATAATGATGTTACTATTTATTATCAAGTGGATTGTATGATTTTTATGAAAAACTAGCTCGCCCGCACGACTTCGCTCGCATACAGTTAAAATTAAAAACCCCATTCTTTTAGGGGATGATTTTCGAAAAATCCTGAGACATGGCTTTCTTTGTTTTTTAGCAACTTTTACTGTATTTCTCTATAGAAATATCTTATATATCTTATATCTTTGTTTTTTTGCAACTTTTACTGTATTTCTCTATAGAAATACAGTAAAAGTTGCAAAAAAACAAAGAAAGCCATGCAAGCATTTCTATAGAGAAATACAGTAGCATAGAAAAAGAAAATAGATAGAAGATAAAGGGGCAGCGTCGCCGACTACTATAAAGTACCACCGAGTACCACCGCTTTGCTATGGTTTTCTCACGATGTATTCCTTCACCTAACCTCACCGGGGTCTTCGACCAATGTGTATTGCCAGTTATGACATATGGAACTCCAACGTGGTCCTTGATCACTGGCCTTTTGGAGAAACTCAGAGTCGCACAGCGGGCAATGGAGAGAGCTATACTCGGGGTTTCTTTGCGCGATAAAATCCCGAATCCCGAATCGTTTGGTTCGCCGAAGAACCAAAGTCACCGATATAGCATTCAGAGCTGGCAAGCTGAAGTGGAAATGGGCAGGCCACATCACTTAAAGAACACCTTTGGGGAAGACAGATTCTTGAGTAGCGACCTCGAACCGGAAGACGCAGTTTAGGCAGGCCTCCCACTATTTTCACCGACGACATTGTGAAAGTCGCGGGCAACCGGTGGATGCAAGTGGCACGTTGTCAATCGTAGTGGCGCTCTAAGGGGTGGGCCTATGTTCAGCAGTGGACGTCTTCCGGCTGATGATGATGATGATGATTCCTTCACCGTTAGCTCAAGCTCATTGTTGAGAATAGAATCCACGCCGATCCGAACCACTGAGCTATCAACTCTACAAAATACGCGGATTTCGGTTTAGATTCGAGGTTTACCACCAGGCGGCCGACTTGCTCCTCTTGTCACTAAACTGTATAAAAAATCTCATCGAATGTCATTAAAACATGTTCAGCAATAACGAGGCGGAAACCGTTACCACACGGTATGCGCACGAGTCTGGATCTAACGTGCTGGCGTGGATTCATTCACTGAGCTTTCCGACGTCACTCCCGCTGGTATGTGTACTGTGGAGGCAGTGAATCAACTCGCTACAGGAATGATACTCTATGCCACAGAAGAGAATTTTTTTTTACTATCTTTCTCTTTTCTGTGCTCTATGCACATATATAATGTCACTCTAAAGGGACACATACATTGGTGGTCATTGACAGAGTGGTTTTCATACAGTGTCTAAAATAACCAATCGTGTCATTCCGCTGCAACGTCGCGTCCAGTACAATAGGAATAAGAAATAGTTGTTTGTTTTATCCTTATATTTATTTAAATTAACATTTTGAAACAAAAAATATTACCAAAAAAAAAAAAAAACTTCTGCAAAGTTACGCCTGAATCAATCAACTACAGTGGTTTTGACACATTTTATTTTAATAAAACGCAAGGCAAGAATATGCGCGTAGTATAACTTGTGTAAGATCACCGGGTGTGATCGAAAAGCCGGAATAACCGACTCAATTTAACGTGATTATTCCCGTTCTATTGAAATAAAATAATGTCACTATCTCA
Source organism: Apocheima hispidaria (assembly GCA_947579745.1). NCBI lineage: Eukaryota > Metazoa > Arthropoda > Insecta > Lepidoptera > Geometridae > Apocheima > Apocheima hispidaria. The sequence continues at coordinate 7,297,218 of OX388171.1, forward strand.
AAATGTCACGTTCGCACAATGCCTTGATCTTCTTTTTCACTCGCACAATGCAAAATACTCGCACAATGTCTCACTAGCATAATGTGGAAGAAAGAGAAAAGATACATGTGGAAAAGACGCTCTAAATGCGTCTGTCCTTTTCTAGCCCTCGGTAGCCCACTGTCCAAGGGTGGAGACTAGATGAGGTACTGGTGGGAAAAGCAATGACTCCCCTGATTCGGCTATCTCGTTTGCTCTTTTTCAACATTCATATTAATCTGTGTCACTGGTCTGGTCTAAGCACAGATGGTCTAAGCTACCGCGCGTCATGCGTCATTTTGTGCGCAGCTATGTCACTGCGTGTTACAGCGCACATGCCGACCTTGTTATTACGCGCTTCCTGCGCATACGCAAGTTTCGATACAATATTATTATTATAATATTGTATTTACTGTTGCTAACATCGGTTTAGCACTTCAGGTCCATTCATGAAATTATGAAGCTCAGTGCGTGGTTTTTACCCGACCGCCCAAGAAGGAGGGTAAATGTTTCGAATGTATGTGTGTTTCTATTTGTATAAAGCCTGAAATACGATTTTGACGAGTGAGATGACATAAAAAAAAACACCCTCGCCTGCCGAGGCTATACTCACGAATTTGAGAGCGATCTGGTAGTGCGGTGTCTTCTCTAGTAGGTCACACTAATATTATAAATGCGAAAGTTTGTGTGTAAGTATGTAAGTGTATTTGTTCCCGCTCAACTCTGTAACGGCTGAACGGATTTGCATAAAATTTGGTATGGAGGTAGGTTATTCTCTGGATTAACACATATCATCATCTATATCAGCTATAAGTCGTCCACTGCTGAACATAGGCCTCCCCCTTAGAGTGCCACACCGACCGACAACGGGCCACTTGCATCCACCGGTTACCCGCATTACACATAAGCTACTTTTTATCCCGGAAAAATATTCGGTTTCTGTAGTAATAGCGGGTGAAACCGCGGGGCTCAGCTAGTATTACATAATAGCTCAACGGCCGCAGTTTATAGTCCAAGATAGATAGATCGATAGAAACTCTTTATTGTGTACACCAAAATAATAATAACACACGTACAGAACTATCTTGTAAGCTAGTGCCACAAGTGGCGGCCTTATCGCTAAAAGCGATCTCATCCAGGCAACCATTAGATAGGAATAGGTGATAGGAGACCACAGATCACACTAGATACCGCAATACGAGATTCGTTGTTCCTACAAAACGTCACCAAAGTTTGAGGTTGCGCGGGTCGCGGGGAGCGCGACCGAGCGTTCTCATTGGCTATCTCAAGGTTACGCCTACTCGCGCTAACAATCAACCAATCAGAGTAATTTCTTAGAAGTGTATATAGACAGATGTGTGGTGCGCTTCGAGCGAATACAGAATCTAGCGTGTGATCTGTGTCGGAGACATATCTTTGATAGTGTATGATTTCTATTTGTCTGAGTTGATAGTAAGCCACATATTTGGAGCGTACTCTTTGGTCCAGCACTCTCCCCACTAGCGCGGCTGCTCACATTGTATCCTTTTTATTTTTATCTCTGCCTCTGTCGTGAGTTATGGTCAGGGACCTTATTTTTAGCCGATCTAAAGGGCAATCTGTATTTTTAGCGGCAATGACCTTCAAATGGTCAATAAGCCTTTGGCGTAGACCAGATAACAGTACCAAAACCACAGAATTATACTAGTTTAAATAGATACCAGTAGTTCGCGGCGACCTGAGACCTCGCGACCCCTATATCTTCACAACCCCTGGACCGATTCTGTTCATATTCGAACATAAAAATTGTATTGAAATGAACTACTTGCCTACGAAATTTCATGAAGATCGGATCAACGGTTCGCAAGTTATCATCGGACAAATATACACACAAACATACATACAAATGCCGATTTGTCCCAGTAAACTCTGAGACCTTCGCTTCGCTCGGTCAATAATGTTGTATATGCCTATAAAAGGTGATCATATCAGTTCCATGTACCCACTCACGTAGAAATATATTATAAGAATGTAAAATATGTTCACTGTTCGTATTTCAATAAATAAATAGATAGAACTCTATTATACACAATTTTACACCATATTTTAGGACAAAAAAAAACGTATAACGACTGTCGGCCTTATCGCTGAAATCGTTATCTTCCAGGCAATCTTAGCATGGAGCGGATTTGTATGGAAGAGGTAAGGGACGGGGTGTGCTATGATACCCGGAGTTGCAGCACGGAGCTGCAGCGCGCGTGTGCGATGCTCCACTGACCTACCTCCAAGTGGGGCGCTCCCGACTCCCGGCCGAACCCGGAATAGGGTTCATCGTTATCTTTAGAGATGCCCTTTACAATTTAACAAAGAAAAACATAATGCAAAATGTAACCTATCCCCCGAATACTGAGACGTTTATTAACTTTGACGACAGATTAAGTCTGTTGCTGCCTTTGTCATTTGCTTAGTGCCAGACAAAGGCAGCACTAGAATTAATCTTGTCAAAGTTAAGAAACGTTTCAGTATTCCGGGGTAAGTCTATTGCTGCTTTTGTCATTTGCTTAGTGCCAGATATTTATCTATCTGTATATCGAGGATGGCTTTAAACTACATGCGTGACTAAGTAGGTACATTTTGTCGAGTGTCATTGACATTTTTCTATGGAACAGCAGATTTTGATTTCTCGATTTCAGTGTTGGTCCCACAGTAAAAGTTGTTCATAATGATGAGTACTATAAGCCCTTTTCGGGCGGTCACTTGCCGATGGGCGACATTGTATACACATACCAACATACAAATATTACTGTAACAACGTAGACAGGGTGTTAGTAAGTGGTCCTCACCCCAGCAGGCACAAGGGCAAGGCTGGCTCGGTATGATTCACTCGGATCAAGGCCTCGCGTTTAACGACAGGCTTCATTCTCGTTCGCATTTTTTCAACATTTTTTACTACAAAAATTACTGAGTAGAAAAAAAAACATTTTTTTTCATGTATTTAATTTTTTTTTTTTTTTTTTAGTAGCTATGTTCTTTTTATTATTATTTTTTACGAAGGAGAAGAAAAAATAATCGTTATCCGCGTTTTTTTTTTCAATTGTGTGATTTGGCTATGAATTTGACAACAGTTAAAATTTTCGTGAGGTCCCCAGGTACGAGCTGTCAGCCGGTTTTATAGCCTTTTCTACTGTTTACGCTGTGGCTTACCACGTCAAACCTCAACCCCCTATTCCTGCAATTCATTTTATGCCCTAGGCTCATTAAGATAGCGATCAAATTACCTAGCCATCTATAACCCCGTCAATCCACGCTATTTCGACACTTATGGCTTACAATATTAGGTGTATTATCCCCACATTTGAATCAGTCACATTTGAGTCACAGACAAGGTCGGTCAACGTCTCAACTTGGCTTGGACGACCCGATGGTTACTTGATTGGAAAATGAACTTTATGGTTTTAATGTTACGGTTCAAGCTGTTTCAGTGAGCGATTCATGTTAGACGAAAATGATATTACTGATGAATGCACAAATATTCATAACAAGTAACGTTTTTCTCCGTACCATTACGAACGAGCTAGCTCGGGTTTGTATTTCAAGTCGAGCAGAAATTGTGACGATCATGTCGCAGATTAAAGCACTAGCGACATCTTACGTCCTTACCAGTACTACAATCGGGTTACGCATCTTTCTATGGACATTAGAACTCTAACCTCGGGATTCTGAAACGTTTGTTAACTTTGACAACAGATTGATTCTAATAGATTGCTGCCTTTGTCTGGCACTAAGGAAATGACAAAGACAGCAATAGACTTAAGGTGCAACGTTTCACTCAGCGCGCGAAATACAAATTTTCTTACGTTTTTTGTCAATTACAGCTTAATTACTCATCGTAGGTTCAGGAAAACTAATTTTGCGATAATAAATAGATCGTTTCAAGAAATTACACCAAAAATTCAAGTTGAAAGCTAGTATAAGTATATTTCTCACTAAACCAAAAACCAAGATGGAAATAAGCTTATTGAGATTTGTAGCTAAACCAATGTTATCTAGGTGATCATTTTACCCGTAATTTCAACAACTTATTTATTGGAGCAAAATTGGTTTCAATAAATCCACTATAAGTAATTAGGCTGTAATTGACAAAAAACGCAACAAAATTTGAAATTCGCGCGATGAGCGAAACGTTGCACCTTAAAAATCTGTTGTCAAGTTAACAAACGCTTCGGAATCCCGAGGAGTATCATTACTCAATGCTATTAGTTGATGATGTAGAGATAGATGATAGGTACGAGTAAGATAGCGAATCCCAGCGTTCTCCGTCCTGGCAGCCTGCCGTATCGAGCCCGGTGCACGGGCGCGGCTTGCATCTAGGTGACCTATTTATTTGCACGGAGGAAGAACTCAGTAAGGACTCTCGCGTCCTCGGATGCTGTTTTCGAGAGTTGTTACGAACCGTCTCCAATGCAGGTTTGATAACTTCCAGCCGCATGAACAACCAGGATTCATAGGACCACATACACACGCTCCAGATATACAGATTACACAGAAGTGTTCGGGAAATTGCGTGATATATTCTCGTCCAAAATCCCGCATTGCCTGAAGACAAGGGTCTTCAACCAACATGTGTTGCCAGTGTTGACATTTGGAACTGAAACGTGGTCCTTGATCACTGGCCTTTTGGAGAAACTCAGAGTCGCACAGCGGGCAATGGAGAGAGCTATGCTCGGAGTTTCTTTGCGCGATAAAATCCGGAACGAGGGCATTCTTCGAAGAACCAAAGTCACCGATATAGCTTTCAGAGTTTGCTAACTGAAGTGGCAATGGGCAGGCCACATCACTCGAGGAACTGATAACCGATGGGGAAGAAGGTTCTTGAGTGACGACCTCCCAATAGGTGGACCGACGACATTGTGAATGTCGCGGGCAACCGGTGGATGCAAGTGGCACGTCGTCGGTCGGTCTGCTCTAAGGGGAAGACCTATGTTCAGCAGTGGACGTCTTCTGGCTGATCATAATTTTGAATATCATTATTGTAACTTTTCAGGTATTCAATACGTTTACTAACAATGTAACCCTCAGTAATTTCATACCGGCTCTGTAGTTTACGTATTCTGCCCGCCAGCTGTTCGCTGTCGTCAGAATCCCGGCCTTAGTGTAGATACGTTGGTAGAGTCCTTACTGCCGCCAAGGAAGTAGTGTTGCATTCCGCGAATCCTGGCTGACCCGGTGAGCTCTACGAGGTCTGTGTTAGTGGGACAGACCTGCCGCCCTGTTTTAAGTAGTAGGTTATAGGGCGAATTAGGACAAAAATAACTTTGTTAGTTGGCTTTCTCGGCCAATACAAACTTACTTTGATTTATCTGATCTCTTCTGATATCTCCTCTCATTCTTTTTTGGGTTTTGTAACGGTCCGCCGCTATGCCAGCCAAGCCAAGCCAAGCCAAGCCAAGCCAAGCCAAGCCAAGCCAAGCCAAGCCATGCCCTGCCGGAGCCTAGCCAAGCCGGCAAGCGAGCCAAGCAGATGATTTATTTAATTTGTTAATAAGTTTAGTTGATTGTGTGTGACGTCACGTCCGACGTTGCAGTGCGCTGCCATTTTGTTACCGCCCCGCCATCTTGGTTGTTATGATCACGGTGGGGCGAAAGATATAAAATGGCTGGCACAGCCCAGTTGGAGGGAACTCTGTAATGTACATTAGCCTAAGACGAAACTCTGTCCGATTATCTAGAAAGTAATAAAAAGTTATTATTATCAAATCGTTCGCATTTTCCACCTGTTTCACTCAGAAGTGGAATTATGAAGCGAAATCGCCGGGATTCAAATGGTCAAGATGTCCGTCCACCCGGATGGGATCCTTCAAATCATGACCGAGAACAAGATGAAGATAGTGATTCTACACCGCAGCCTGCCAGAAAATTATTGAAAACCTTATTGGAGAATGAAGTCAACATGGCGATTCGCGATCTCGAACAAGACAACAACCTATATCTGGGGCGAGGCAAGAATCATCGTGCAGCGTCGCTCATCCCGGAATTCGACCCAGATAGCGAAGATTGTACAGTATCCACGTGGCTGAAGAAAATCGACCAACTTGGAGACATACACAAGTGGAACGACCAAATTAAGGCATTTCATCTTCAAGATAAACTACGTGGCCAAGCTCGCAAATGGTACAACAGACTCGACGAATATAACTACACCTGGAACGAGTGGAAGCAAATGCTGCTACGTGCTTTTCCCAAACATCGTGACTACAGTGCGTTATTGGATGAGATGATGCAAAGACGAAAGTTACCCAATGAAACCATGACGAAATATTATCAAGACAAGATCTCCATGTGCTTTCGGTGCAAATTATCGGATAACGCCAGTGTTTCGTGTATAATTAGAGGTCTACCCGCTTCTTTACAAGCAAACGCACGTGCCTTCCAATGTGAACGTCCTGATGAGCTGTACGAATCATTCCTTTGTGCTCTTGATGACTATCGAGGCCCAGCATCAGAAATTCGGGTGCCGAATAAGGACATACGAGTACTGCCTACAGAAAAGAAGATTTTCTCGGAAAATGACCCGTGCCCGCGCTGTAAGAAAACGGGTCACATGTTGCGAAATTGTACACTGCCTGATCAACGTGTGTGTTTCAAATGTGGAAAGCAAGGCCACATTGCTACTCGCTGCAACAACCCATCTTCTGCTACATTTCAACGGTCTACGGTCGAACCAAATAGCGTCAAGGACATCAAGCTGATTCAAAACTATAATGATGTATACAAGAAGACTGCTGAGATCAACGGAGTATTCGTGAAGGCCTACATTGACACCGGAAGTCAGGTGAACGTCATGAGCAGTCAGATTTCCAATCTATTGTCCCTTGAAATCGTACCTACAAGCACAATTTTAAAAGGATTTTCGGGTGGATTAATCACAACCCGCGGCGAGGTAAAATTTGACTTACGGATAGACAATATTCAAGTTCAATGTAAAGCATTCCTAACCGATGCGGAAATGGGTGACGTCCACCTATTAATTGGACAGCCTGTAATTAACGCCAACAATATGTCACTAATTGTGAAGAATGGGGCCGCCATATTGATGCAAGAACCTGATTTAATGCCAGGAATGGATGTAGCCGAAGAGATTCAGAAGTTCAAGGTGGTCACAGCCCACCAAGAAATACTACCACCTGGAGCATCGATTATTAAGGTCCAGGTCTTGGGAAACCGCGATGACAACAACGTCTGCACCACATTACGTCACTTCGAGTTCCAAGGAGTTTCCTACTCTCTACCCGCCACCTTACTTCGAGGCAGCACCGGACATATCAAAGTTGTCAACACCGGGGATAAAGATGTCGTTTGGGAGGCCGGCCAGGTCCTCACGCGAGCCGAGAGCTGTGAAGTGTCAGCAGCTACAAGCCAGGTCAGTCAAGCCATGCCATTTATAGCAAATAAGCCACCGTGCTTAGCCAACTTGCCTGTGTTACCTAACGTGACTAGGTCCTTAAATTTGCCTAACGATTCGCCTACCGTCTTAGCCTTAAACCAGGTCCCTACACTAAGTATAGGCGGTGTTTTACTAGCGGATATTAAGATAGGAGACTTAAATGAAGATGACTACAACAATTTAATGAGTTTGCTACTTAAATATGAAAATAGTTTTGCTAGTAGTAGTACTAAAGATCTCGGTTGTACGAATTTAGTTCAAATGCCAATTAATCTCACGACCGATCAGCCGATTCATCGACAACCATATAGGCTATCTCACTCGGAACAGAATATAGTTACGTCTAAAGTCTCAGAGTTATTAGATGCCGGTATAATTAAAGAATCTGAATCTAACTATGCGTCGCCAGTAATACTAGTTAAGAAAAAGAACGGTGATAGCCGGTTGTGCGTAGATTATCGCGCCCTTAACGCAATAACCGTTAAGGATAGATATCCTCTGCCTAATATTGAGGATCACATATCCAAACTAGCTGGCAAGAAGTATTTTACGTGCTTAGATATGGCTCAAGGGTACCATCAGGTAGGGTTAAAACCGGAAGACACTCATAAAAGTGCATTCATTTGTCAAGCTGGACATTATGAATATCTCCGCGTTCCCTTTGGCTTAGCCAATTCTCCGTCGGTTTTCATGCGATTAATCAACAAAATAGTGAATTCGATTCAAAATCCAACTAGTGACGGTACTTGCCGCAATGACGGTACATGCGAAATTCTAGCTTTCTTAGATGATATATTACTACCCTCAGTAGATATTAAATCGGGCCTTGAAATTTTAGAAACCGTGCTTAGTAAGTTCGAAAACGAAAATCTTAAGCTGAATATGAAAAAGTGTACATTTTTGGAAGCTAAAGTGACGTATTTAGGACATGAAATCTCTGAAAATGGTGTACAACCAGCAGAGTCAAAATTAACTGCAGTATCTCAGTTCCCTGTGCCCAAAAATGTACACGAAGTTCGACAATTTATCGGGCTATGTAGTTATTTTCGAAAATTCATTTACAAATTTGCACAAATAGCCCGGCCATTAACGGAATTGACAAAGAAAGATATACAATGGAACTGGAGTAGCAAACAGTCCGAAAGTTTCAATGAATTAAAGAAATGCCTTTGTTCAAAACCAGTGCTAGCAATATACGATCCCGCGTTGCAGACAGAAATACATACAGATGCTTGCAAAGTAGGTATAGCGGGTATTTTGTTACAAAAACAGCCTGACGGAACTTTGAGACCGGTAATGTACTTTAGTCGCGTAACATCTAAACAAGAAAGTATATATCACAGCTACGAACTTGAAACGCTAGCAGTGGTAGAATCGTTACGTAAATTTCGTGTTTATGTGGTAGGTAAACATGTAAAAGTTGTTACGGATTGTACAGCTGTGCGCTCCACCTTGACGAAGCGTGACATAATTCCACGAATTGCGAGGTGGTGGCTATTGATACAGGACTACGATATAAGCGTCGAATATAGGCCGGGTGAGCGTATGAAGCACGTCGACGCGCTTAGTAGAAACCCTGTCGACGCGCTTAGTAGAAACCCTATCGACGCGCTAAATGTAAATCGCCTACAGATTTCGGATTGGTTTTATACGGTTCAGTATCAGGATGATAAAGTGAAAAGCATAATCGACCAATTAAAAACCGGGTCAGCCGACCGTGACATAACTAAAGATTTCGTTCTAAATGATGACAGGTTGTATCGAAAAACCCTTGCAGGAAACCGTCTTGTAGTGCCCGGACCAGCTAGGTGGAAGATTGTTCAAATGCATCATGATGAAATAGGACATGTGGGGCTAAAACGTTGTCTAGATTTAATAAAAAACGATTACTGGTTTCCAAAAATGACGCGGTTTATTCGAAAGTATGTGCAAGCGTGTTTACATTGCGCTTACGGGGAAGGTGAATATGAAAAAAAAGAAGGCATGCTGTATCCTATTCCGAAACCTACAGAACCCTTTAGGACGATTCATGTTGATCATCTAGGCCCCTTTTGTAGGACAAAAAAAGGTCATGAATATATGTTGGTTATCACTGACGCGTTCTCGAAGTTCGTAATTGCGGAACCTACCCGCACAGTAAATTCGGTAGAAACGGTTAGATTACTAAAACGAATCTTCAGTTTATTCGGATATCCGGATAGGGTAGTGTCTGATCACGGAAAGGCGTTCACTAGTAGGTATTTTAAGAAATTTGCCACCGAAAAGCAGTTCAAACACACCTTAACTGCTATTGCGTGTCCGCGCGCTAATGGTCAGGTTGAACGCACAAATCGAACCATTCTCAGCGCGTTACGTGCAACTGACCCCAGCGAAGCCGCGAATAACTGGTCGAATAGTCTACCTGATGTAGTCTGGGGTATAAATAATACTCTTAACGATACGACTACTCTTAAACTTTACGATCTGATGTTCTCTCGTAGTGGTAGGTCAGTATGCGACGTTTCGATCCCAGGGCGCGTAGTCGAATCCACTCGGGTAAAACGCACAAAGGCTAGACAGCGTATCGAACGGGCTAGTGTGAAAATGAAACGTCACTTTGATAAGCGTCGTAAAAACTGTCATATATACAAAAAAGGCGAATTGGTCCTTTGGAGACAGGCACCTACTAGTAGCGCTGCTAAAGTAAACACAAAATTAGATGATCTTTATTCAGGACCCTACGTTGTGGCAAAAGTTGTTGGCAATGACAGATACCGGATCAGGAGTATTAAAGGCTTAAGAGGTTATAAGAACTTCACGGGGTTAGTATCGGCAGACTCCTTGCGTCCTTACCGAAGTATAGCTCCGGTATCTGACACTGCCAGCAGCTCTGATGAACAGTTAGAAACTGAAGACCTAATTGATTTATTAGAAAGTTAATGTCCGCTGTCTGTTCCCATTGCGGGAGCAATTGTTGCAGGGTGGCCGATTGTAACGGTCCGCCGCTATGCCAGCCAAGCCAAGCCAAGCCAAGCCAAGCCAAGCCATGCCCTGCCGGAGCCTAGCCAAGCCGGCAAGCGAGCCAAGCAGATGATTTATTTAATTTGTTAATAAGTTTAGTTGATTGTGTGTGACGTCACGTCCGACGTTGCAGTGCGCTGCCATTTTGTTACCGCCCCGCCATCTTGGTTGTTATGATCACGGTGGGGCGAAAGATATAAAATGGCTGGCACAGCCCAGTTGGAGGGAACTCTGTAATGTACATTAGCCTAAGACGAAACTCTGTCCGATTATCTAGAAAGTAATAAAAAGTTATTATTATCAAATCGTTCGCATTTTCCACCTGTTTCAGTTTATAGCATGTTCGTATAATACCTCCTGTAGCCTAAACGGTTTGACCGATTTTGACGAGTGAGGTGTCTTTGGATTCCTCTTTACGACCGCAGTGACATAGGCCACAATATGCAGTCGGGTATTTTGTTTTTATTTTAATAATATCACTTGTTTAAAATGAAAAATAGAAAGTGACGTCGCGTCTTTTTTCCCTACTGCCCAAGACGGAGGATAATCTTTTTTGGAGTGAATAAGTGAGTGTGTAAGTATGTATGTTTGTGTCTTCTAATATTACATCCTATAACCGGCTTGACCGATTTTGAGGAGTGAGTGTCTTTGTTCGTTTCCTCTATACGCCCGAAGTAACATAGGCTACAATTTGAAGTCGGGTATTTTGTTTTTCTTTTTATAATATTACTAGCAGCATTTCGCGGTTTCACCCGCTAGTCTATAGAAGCTGAATATTTTTCCGGGATAAAAAGTATCCTATCTGTTAATCCAGTGTATAAGTTACCTCCATACCAAATTTCATCCAAATCCGTGCGGCCGTTACAGATTTGAACGACAACAAACACACATACTTACACACTTGCACACAAACCGTCGCATTATAATATTAGTGTGATTATATTGGTTTTGATCAGGCATTAGATACCTTTGTTAACTTTGACGACAGATTAAGTCTATTGCTGCTTTTGTCATTTGCTTAGTGCCAGACAAAGGCAGTATTAGAATTAATCTGTTGTCAAAGTTAACAAACGTTTCAGTATTCGGGGGTTAGAGTAGAAAGCTTAACTAACACTTTTGTTCACAGAGCGGGAGCAGCCGCGGGTAATTATTTTTTATTTTTTATAGCCTTCTGTGCTGGTCATTTAGATATATATATTATTTTTCATTATTCAATGATGTCAAGTTTTCCTTATTGTCCAATTAATTATATTTATTCGTATTAAATATTATTTCCGTATTATTATTATTTCATTATCAATTTATAATTGTTATTTGACATCGGCTCCATTTCTTAATCCACTTCCCCAGCTTGCCTTCCTGCATAGGCCTCTTCCTGGGACTTCCACTCTTTTCTCTTTTGGGTCAATTGTTTCCACTGTGTTCCAGCTGCTTTCTTTATTTCAGTTCTTTTCCGCGGGAAATAGCTAGTATCAAATAAAGTTACAGCAGTTGGCATAAACCCACATAGTGCCTTCTTGATCTTATACCACCTTGACTAGTGAGTCACCGAAGATACAATACACCCACTCGGGTTTAGGTGCAAGGTCGTTTGAGCGGTCTATAAGACATTTGAAACTGATTTTTACCCACTTGGTAAGCAATGGCGTGTCTTGGGAGAGCTTATGTCCAACAGAGGGCTAAGGTGGGCTGATTTACCCGGTACCTTAGTATAGAGTAGAACACCGTCTTGTCCATACAAAAAGCGTAGTCTGATATGTTATACGATTTCGATGTTTTTTTTTTATGTCATCTACACCGTGAAAAATTAAGCTTGTATGTTTGTTTGTTTTTATTTTTATTTTGCAATAAGTGACAATTTTTTGCGTCGAAAATACGACGCGGAAAAGTAGTTGTTGTCGGAATATCATAAACGTTTTTTGAAAATCAAAACATACTGGGATAGATTATAGAATAGAATAGAATACCATTTATTAATAGGTCGACTTACAACAACTTATTTTAATGAAATAGTAAGAGTTGGGCATCACACCATATCTCGTCATATACTTTGAACTAATTATAAAATAAAATTCAGCTGTATAGTCTGTAGTATTAAACAATACAATTAATTAGTACATAGGCTCTAAATGGCTATAATCTTTTCATAAAACTCCTTAAAAGTATAAATTGATCTGTCTAACAAAAGCATCTTGACAGTGTTGGAGTATTCGGGGGTTATTCATAGATTATGACGATGACTCCAGGTAATATTTTGTCCTGTTGCTGAAAATTTGATTAGATGCTATACAAAAATTAGCGGGCTTATCCTCTAGTAACGTTCGTGATTCTGATTGCGAGAGCCTGCCATCCCGCTCGTACCAACTTAGTCGCACTATGCGCGGTCCAGCTCGCGCACTATTGCTATCGCTTTCAGAGTTACGAGATAAGCCCGCTGGTACTTTTTTTTTTTTTTTTTATATTACCTGGTAACGAGACGAGCAAGTCGCTCACCTGATGTTAAGCGTCACGCTTGCCCATAACAGTTCAGTGCCACCCAGAATTTTGAACTTCAACAGTTCAAAACAATGCGCGGCAATGCACTGCGCTCGTCACCCTGAGATGTCAGATGTTTAATCTCTGTATGCCCAGTAATTACGCTGGTAACATTGCCCTTCAATCCGGAACACAGTAATGCTTGCACACTACTGCTTGGCGGTTGAATAACTGGCAAAGGGGTGGTACTTCCCCAGGCGGACTCTGCAAGAGAGCCCTACCACTACAAAAACCAACTACTATGACCAATTTACCAAATGAGTCCGTATTTCATTTGAATCTCAGATAAGGGAGGCATGATTTACAGCTTGGCAGAACCTCGTAACTCAACCTGAAGGCAGCTGAAGGTTTGGGACCACAGTTAAATAATAGTCGGTACGGGCACAGCTGAAATAACAGTTTATAACCTTAGCAGAGACCTTGACCGCGATGAATCCACTTTCCCTTGTGGGTAGGAGTTGTGTGATAGCTATCTGATTACCGCATGCCGCAGCGAAGTGTGCCGTAGTCGTGCCGGTGTGACCCTGCTCCGTCGGTACAGTCTTGTCGAGAACCTCTCGAAGGTCTCGGGCAAGGAACGCTCGGCGAGAACACGTAATGGACACGCTCGATGTCAAGAGTTGAACTGCCTTTGACTCGGGCGCAAAAATCGACACGCGGCCGAGAGGTGCCGAGACGAGACGTGAGCGAGGGAGATAGGACGAGAGCACCATCGTTCTCGGGGTGTCTCGGCGATTATTAGGGTATGTTAAGGACAATAAACTTTTAACCACCAATGAGCTGTTATTACTGTTTGTATACTTGACCTTGTCGCACCTCATAGTCTGTCTTTGTTTTATGCGTAACCGATGTTATTGGCTGCGAAAAGAAGCGTAATCCCGCAAGCAGTATCTAAGTGCGAGGGATCTCCGGTTTTTGATTTTTTACACGGTGACTTGTGAGTGAAAGAAAACAAACACCAATTTTTGCCGCCCTATGCTCGGCCATATTCGGTCTATTAGGATATCCGCCCCTGCAGAGCCTCGCTCCGGTATTTCAAGGAGCTATGTTGTCTCGGGTAGACGCTGGCGGGTAAATACACAATACACCCCATGCGCCCATGCGTGACGTCAGCAGGACTTATCGCCTTCCTTATCGTATAAGAATAAGAAGACACTCCAAACACAAACAGGATTTTTTTGTAAAAGGGACTTACTTGCCTGTAATATTCAATGTTATAATTTATGGCCAATAAATATTTCTGATTTCATGAAATATCATTATTTTATACATCGTTTTTCGATGTAAAATGTACGTATTTACCTTATCCTATTTTCCTGCTCGATATTATTAGGCCGTTATCACAATTCATTGTATACTAACAAGGCCATGGAGCTCGTTATGGATTAATTGACAATTTAGGTGCCGATTTTCCTTCAGTGTTACTTAATTTTGGGTCGATATATTTTAATGATGTACACTGTAATCACTGTCATGTGTCCACGTGTGTAACCAAGGGACCTTGGTGTCAGTTGTCTCGCTCGCGCATTTTCACAATAATTGAAGATATAAAATCATCAGCCAGAAGACGTCCACTGCGTACTACTCGCCTTACTATGATGTTCCCGTTTGGCAGAGCTTGGTTAACTTAGAGGATGCTGCTGCCCGTCCTCCGGTTGTTCTGGTCTAAATTTTAGGATATACCCCGGACATAATTTGAAAAAATATTCTTGTACCTGTTCATGATAAGATTATAGTATTTTTTAATAGAAGATTGATTTTAACATTTTAATCTGAAAAAAAAAAAAAGAAAACACGGTTTTTTTAAATTATCTCCGGCGTCAAATTAAAATGTATCAAAACGATAATTTCCATGGATCTCAAGTATGTCTGATAATATATATGACTGAAGATACCAGTAAAGTGTGTGAAGTCACCTGTAAATATCAGCACCCCCCACCACCCTTCAACTTAACCTTAGAGATAGTATTCACTTAGAGGCGACATTGTAATATAAGATCCAGCGAGAACGGGATACCTTGACGCGTGATAGATTTTTGAGTGAAAGAGACGAATTCACGGCTTTTGTGTTTTGGCTTCGATAAATTTGACGTGAAACATCATTTTTTTTTTTTTTTGCACCTGTACTTCCCCGAACACAAGTCGGGGACATTGTCAAGCTGAACATGTCGCTTACGCAGTTTTCTGTTTTGTTAAAATCAGTTCGGCCATATTGGATCGCCGTTTGGAAATCAAATGGTATTATTAATATGTTAAAAGCGGGTTTTTTTTCTTCTTGTGTATATGTTATACATATTTAATAATTATTATCTCTTTGTTTCAGATTCACGGCGGCCGCCATGAAGGAACCACAAACCACACTCTCTCGCCCCTGAACCACATCTCCAACCGCATTTGACAGACAAAATAAAAAAAAATGCACTCCGTCACACGCCGTCCACGCACACAGACGAAAAAACCGATCACAATAAAAAATCTAAAAATTAAAAAGAAAAACATCGAGCTTACCGACATTAAACCGTTGTGTTCCAAAACTAACGACAATTAAAATTATATACCTAATAATTAAAAAAAAATATAAATTTCCGCAGTGAAATTTTAACATATTTAAAATTCTAACGAGGCTTTAATAGTTTTTGGATGAGAGATTATTAAAAAAAAAGTAGTATTACAAAAATAGTTGCCTTCTCGTTAGTAGTTGTAGTTACCGCGATTGGTCCAATCTTCTATTGTAAGATAATTTCCTTTAGGCGTAGAGAAAGCTTTTTTGGAAGTTTTTTCCCCAATATAAGTTAGGTAAGTAATATATTATTTTTATTTATTTATATCGCGGGTCGAACCTGGACCCCATAAGCGTAGCACCGAGGCAAGAGAGAGGCCTATACCCAGCAGTGGGACAAAGTAGGCTGTGGATGATATTGATGATGATAAAATGAAAAATGCCGTTGGCATGTGATTGAGGAAAGTTGAAACAATGGCATGGATTCCCGCTAAATCTAAATTAGTACTATTGCTGTCTTTTTCTAATAGAAACACAAGAAAAAGATAGCATACATTTTAGTTCTGTCAAACGAGTTTACCGATTAAAGTCGCGAAGAAAAACGTACACTAGCGACACTTAAAACTTGTTTTAAATCGGCACCCGCTACGGTCTCGTCTAAGTTTGTATGGAGAACTAAGATTGAATAATTTGACAGCACTAAAATTCATGCCATCTCAATTTTATGTTTCTATTTAGTAAAAGACAGCGATAGCTTAATTACGTTTAGTGAGTGCACGGTGGAATTGTGGCCAATATGAACTTATCATTTTGAAATTCGATGTCAATGCCACGTGAAGCGAAAAAAAAGTGACGCAATAATAATAAAATATTCTTTTGTTTTGAACAAAAAAACTCGAAGCCTAATAAAAATTTACCTATTATATGATTGAAATTTTATAAAAGAGGAAAAATTCTCATTTATCCCCCGTGAGTTCGGTAGAAATAATCAGATAATCCGTTAAATTGATCTGCTTAAATCTGGTTTGTTTGTAATTTTTCAGGCTAACTACTTAAAAATGGAAACCTCAGAGGTAGAAAAAACTGTAACAGCCGACGAAGGAAGCCAACTCAACAGAAACAGGGTAAATATCTTGTTCATTATTCAAATATTACATAGAGAAAGGGCCCTGGGCCTTACCCTTGCGAAACTTTTTGGCCAGCAAAATAAATTCTTGCAATATTTTTTTATTGCATTGTATTTTTTTTTATTGCAGCTGACTTTTCTACATCTGAAAGCATATAAAATCATAATACATTTTAATGAACTTTTGACTACGTAACAACGCCAAAAGCAGTCAAAAGCTTTACTAAAGTCGGCAAATTTCTGGGATTGTTCCCATTCCATGACAGGCGTGTTTTGTTATCTTCAACAACATCGTTTCCTAACATCCTTTGAGATGTGATAAAACACCTTACCTACCTGCAATTGTTGTAGCCTGTAACGTACCACTGAAAGCCAAAGATATCCTTCTCTTTTTCTATGAGCTTCGATCTCAGGCTATTTGATAGTGTGTCAATCCTTTCCAAAGGCACTAAGTACGTTCCTTTAATTGTCTATTGATAAAAAACCTTTTCATTTATATTTCAGAGCTTCAAATCGAAACAACTTGTCCGAAGCCAGGCAATCCGCGAATCAACCTCGCCGCCCCGCACAATATCACCGTCCGTGCGTTCTGACGACTCAAACTCTAACGCTCGCGTCGATATCACGCCTACTAACGCGTGCGTTGACATGAGCCAAGCGTCCGACTCTAGTCATGATAGCGATGTGTTTAGCTGTAGTGATAAGAAATGTGAGCACGGCTTAAAGCAACGCGTTGAGATACAGGTGAGAAATAAGCCAAAAAATTTACATCACTTGCTTTAAAAACGGTGGAAGTGGGTGCGTGCCGTGTCCTATGGTCACTGAATATTGAAATAGGAAAGAATCTATTTCCCACGTTATCGATTGCGTCTTTCCGACTCTAATGCTCGTTTCAACGTCACTCCTGCAAAAGCGGCAAAGCGCGCGTTGGCTTTTGCGCTTGCTTGACTTAAGTCACGCTGACTTTGATGTCAGCGAGATTGCTGATAAAGTTCGTTGTAATGAAGATTATTTTATAGCTCATAATTATATTCAGATAACGGCCGGATCATGGAGCGCTCAAGCACCCGAGCAGTCGTGGTCGTCGCGTCGCTCCCGACGGTGGGGTGCGGGTCCCCGCGATCCTCCACGCGACCTACTCTCCAATAACCCGCGTGTAGCATGCGTCTGCGGCACTTGCAGCGCTTGTCCACAGTGCAGGTATGGCAACGCCACCACTATCTTCGCGCGCCCGTCGCCGTTTCGCACATTGCACGCTCAATGATTATGTTTTTGGTTGATATTTGAATAGACTTAAGGAGAGTCACTGGAGGCGGCCCGCTGCGGACGGCGCCGCGCGTTGCGAAATCGCTGCACAACGTTCAAATTCTTGGATAAATTTGAATTTAATAAATATAAGATTTCAGTTGAAAACCAAAATTTTGTAGGTGCTCTGCAGTACTTTAATCTTAGAAATAGAACTTTAAAATATTAGAAAGATTATAGAGAACTTATAAATATTTATTTAGATATGTTACTAATAAAGATTTCGTTTTATAATCGATTTATTTTAGCCTGTTTTTAGGATTTTATATGATCGAGTAAACTACATCCTGTCGTATAACAAATTAGTACATTCCTTAGACAATATATTTTGTAAGACTATTATTTGTGAGTAAATACCTAAAGAATTTGATATAGCAAACTTTTTTTCTCCACTTGACGCCGTGGTGCCTCGCCTTTAGTGGCAAAACCAAGTATCAGCAATTTTTAAGCTGCTCAAATAACAGTAAATGGAATTTTTTAATTGTCAGTATAATGATGCCATAACAACCAAAAATGTATCTATGATTAAACTAATCATAGATACATTTTTGGTTTAATAAAAACATACCAATATTAGTTTATTTTATAAAATTTCTTTGAAACCCTAAAATACATTTGTTTCCAGGGGTAGAAGACGCAGATACAAATGTCCTACAAAGCAGGACTCCGGTATTGTCTGCTCGGAAGACTGCCCGGATTGTTCCGACACTGAACAGAATGGTAAACAACATTTTTACAAACTTTATCATCAGATAATAAAATTGTGTGGTGGGATTCCAAACTCGACATTGATATTCTCCATTTCTTTTGAGTTTCGGTTTTTGGCAATAGATCTTCTTTCTATGCTCGCGTCGTGTGGGTCGACCTAGACGAAGGTGGCGTGACGAGCTGAACTCGCAGAACAAATACTGGACCACCAAATCCGAAGACCGAAGGCCTTTGCCCAGCAGTGGGACACTCTAGGTTGAAAATAAAATAATGCTAGAACCACGCTAAGAAACGTTCTGACAGCAGCAGTAAATTGTAAAAAAACTGAATGTAATATTTTTTTTATTATTTACTTTAGCACATCGGCTACCAGCTGCAAGCTAACGTTTAATAAAAAAAGCTAGTAACAGTGATCACATTTTTTGGAATTCAGATTTTTACAATCGAGTAAAGCTGTATCAATGCTGAACCATTCCTAGCATGGCTCGAATGTAGTCTGATGTTTCTTTATGTTTTTTTTTTCCAGGTACAATAAACGAAATCAAAAAATCTGCGTCAGGCAGTATCGATACAGACGACCAATATTATTGCAGGTATATATATACATTTTGTGAAGTATGCTATGATTCCAAGAGGCAGTCAACCTCATCAACCCTTTGCACAAAAAGTTTCTTGGGCGGCGTCGTCGCTCTCTTCCCTCCAATATGGTTGAGGAGAGCGATGGCTGGCACATGCGTCAACTCGTGAACGGGTGCTGCTTGCGGGGGCTGGACTGCTCGGAGTATATACACAAATCTATAATAGCACTTAGCTCTGTAATAGTGTAAAGATTCGTTGGTATATTCCTTATGTAAAATCTTTAGTTTTTATATTCAGTTTTAGTTGATAAAAATAATTGTATAAATTGATAAATGGCACGAACCCCGAAGTCTGTGGAACATTATTTTAAAAAAAAACCCCTTTGCAAAACGTATGAGTCAAAAAGTGCTTATTTTAAATATTTATTTTCAGGTGTGCAGATCGCAAAGACAAACCAAAGAATATATCATTAAGTAGGACCGATTCAGGTAAGATATTATCCGCCATATTGGTTTTTATATAACCCGTTAGACAGATCACTAAAGCAATTTTATTGACCGAGCGAAGCGAAGGTCTCAGAGTTTACTGGGACAAATCGGCATTTGTATGTATGTTTGTGTGTTTGTATGTTTGTGTGTATATTTTTCCGATGATAACTTGCGAACCGTTGATCCGATCTTCATGAAATTTTGTAGGCAAGTAGTTCATTTCAATACAATTTTTAAGTTCGAATATGAGATGAATCGGCTCAGGGGTTGTGAAGATATAGGGACAGCGAGGTCTCAGTTCGCCGCGAACTACTAGTATTTACAGATTTAAAAAGTTTCTGTCGACAAAGTATAAAAATTATGTCTTTGCCATTAAGGATAGAGTATGCCGCCGTCTCGTCCATACAAAAAGCGTAGTCTGATACCCACTTTACCCACCCCTAAATGTTATCCGATTTCGATGATTTTAATGTTATCTACAACGTGATGCTTGTACGTTTGGTTTTTATTTCTAATTTTGCAATATCTTCGTTGTTTTGTTGTTAGAATACCAAAAACATTAAAAAAAAAAACATACGATTAGAGTTTATCCAAGCCATTGACACCAAACCAACTGTACGGCCCCTATGACATATAAACGAACGAGTGCGAAAGCGACAGAGCGATCAATCGCCTCCTCGCACTCGTAGCGCGGCATGCATTTATCACGGCTATGCGTGCTGAAATTAACTTTATCGCGAAGTAGTAAGAAGTCTCTATTTGACCGAGCGAAGCGAAGGGACAAATCGGCATTTGTATGTATGTTTGTGTGTATATTTGTCGAACGATAACTTGCGAACCGTTGATCCGGTCTTCATGAAATTTCGACACTCGTCGAGTATTTGGCTTCAGCAGTCAATCCGAATGGTTGATGTCGAGAATGTGTGCTGCCAGTGATGACATATGGAACTGAAACGTGGTATTTGACCACTTGCCTTTTGGAGAAACTCAGAGTCGCACAGCGGGCAATGGAGAGAGCTACGCTCGGAGTTACTTTGTGCGATACAATTCGGAACGAGGATATTTACCGAAGAACCAAAGTCACTAAGTGAGTCCTAATGTTCAGCAGTGGATGTCTTCTGGCTGATAATGTAATTGACCGAGCGAAGCGAAGGTCTCAGAGTTTACTGGGACAAATCGGAATTTTTATGTATGTTTGTGTGTATATTTGTCCGATAATAACTTGCGAACCGTTGATCCGATCTTTATGACATTTTGTAGGCAAGTAGTTAATTTCAATACAATATTTAAGTTCGAATATGAGAATCTTCTTATCTTCTCGAATCGGTCCAGGGGTTGTGAAGATATCGCGAGGTCTCAGTTCAGAGAGAACTACTGATTTCGAGATTCGAGAAGATTTTTAATCCTGTCAAAAAAACTTCTAAATCAACTCGAACATTTTCAAGGATACCTTTGTACGATGTTGCAGACGATAAATCAGAGCCCTTCGGTGCCGAGCTGGTCGCGTTTATAAAGGAAACCTTGAACAAGAACGCGCGCGATCGCACCACGCTACTGAAGATCGAGAAGGAACTGCATAGCTTTATCAACGACCCGGGGTAAGAATAGTGAAATACCAATCTATTTCAAAAACAAGTGTATTTTTTACGTATACAGGTTTATAAGGAAAGGGTATGGTAAGCTGAAAAGGGCTCATAGTTCATACAACTTACTATGGGACCAACCCTGAAATCGCGAAAAAAATATCAGCTGTTCCATACATTTTGTCTAGTGTCATTGACATTTTTCTATGGAACAGCTGATATTTTTTTCTCGATTTCAGGTTTGGTCCCGTAGTAAAAGTTGTTCACAATGATGAGTACTATGAGCCGTTTTCGGCTTAGCATAACCTTGATTAATAATAACATTAAAAAAAAATGCGCCTGTCATTAGGCATCTAGTGCGGGTCATGATTCCGCATTGAGTGTCACGTAAATACATGAACCACTGAGCAGTCTTACAAGAGTTCTTATCTTTTATTTGGTTCATGTACCTACTACAATTATTATGTAATCAGGAAAATAATTTTGTTGTAAGTCTCAGTAACCCTAGTTTTAAGTCTGTTTTTAATAACCAAATGTGAACGTTGTTGTCATAAATAAAGAATATTTGAATTTGAATATTAAAAAACATTACATTATTCGTCCTCGTCCTGCTCACCGGGGAGGGTGCTTATCTGTCGCGCCTGGAACAAGTTTTTTTTTTCGTAATGCGTACCGTCATTTCCAGGCGCTGCATAGTGAAGTTTCCCGTGATGACGTCATACGGTCGCATGTTAGTTCACCGATGCGCCGCTCTCTTTCAACTGGCGCACCACCTCGACCAGTCTAACAAGACCTGCGTCATCGTATCCAAGAGCGGTGAGTACAGCTCAGGGTAACCTAATGATGACGTCATACGGTCGCATGTTAGTTCACCGATGCGCCGCTCTCTTCCAACTGGCGTGTCACCTCGACCAGTCGAAAACTCCGCAGAAGCTTCCACGAGCATTCACTTTACTGAAGCGTGACGTGGACAGGACTCACAGATCACCCCCCTAGATTCTGCATTCAGGACGCTCGACACTAGTCTAAATACACTTATAAGAAATTACTCTGATTGTTTGATTGTATATTATCATCATCATCAGCCACAAGACGTGCCCCCGCTGAACAAAAACCGCTCCCTTAGAGCTCTGATCGTCAATCTGCCATTTGCATCCATCGCCCGGGACTATTGGGTTCATTATGTCCTCGGTCCACCTAGTGGGAGGCCTTCCTAAGGCAGCACTCGTAATTTCATTTTACTCCGACCACAGATCACACCCTAGATTCTGCATTCAGAACGCTCGAAGCGCACCACGCATCAGTCTAAATACACATAAGAAATTACTCCGATTGGTTGATTGTTAGGCGCGAGTAGGCGTAACCTTGAGATAGCCAATGAGAAAACTTGGTCGCACTCCCCGCGCCCCGCGCCGCTCCTCAAACTTTGGTGACTTATTGCAGCAACAACGAATATCGTAATGCGGTATCTAGTGTGATCTGTGACTCCGGCTGATTAAAAATTCGACCTTGTTTGTGTTGAAGGTACGTGCGGCGGTCGCGTCCCGTGTACGAGCTTCAAGTCCTGGTGCGTGGCGTCGCTGCCGCCCTCGCCGGCGCGGCACGCTCCCGACCAACATCACGCCAAGTTAGTGTACACTGGTATTATAAACTAGCTGCGCCCTGCTGTTTCACCCGCTATTCTATAGAAACCGATTATTTTTCCTAGACAAAAAGTAAAAAAATAAATATAAAAAAATAAGCCTTTATTTCTACTACAAGAAAAATAACTTATAAATTCCGTTTTTTTTTTAGTTGGCAGAAGTTGCCTCTGCGGCATAGGCCTCCCCTAGCCTTCTTCATTCTACGATAAAAAGTAGCCTGTGTTAATCCAGGGAATAAGGTACCTCCATACCAAATTTCATTCAAATCCGTTCAGCAGTTACAGAGTTGAAAGAGAACAAACACACTTGAATACTTACACAAACTTTCGCATTTATAATATTAATGTGATGGGAA
The DNA here is from genome assembly GCA_947579745.1 of Apocheima hispidaria. NCBI lineage: Eukaryota > Metazoa > Arthropoda > Insecta > Lepidoptera > Geometridae > Apocheima > Apocheima hispidaria. The sequence goes on from OX388171.1 coordinate 7,320,481, forward strand.
AATCTGTGTGTAGTGCGAGTCTCAGGAACAAGTTGGCGTCTATATGTGTGTGTTATTGTATTTTTTAACGTCTAATTGACGAAACGAGCATTTGCCTCGCCTGATGGTAAGCGTGAAAATTGCCCATAACTGTACAGTGTCACATATAATTTTTGAACTTCAACAGTTCGTAACTGCGCGGTAGTGCGCAGTGACGACCCTATTATATTAGATGTTAAATCACTTTACGCTCAGTAATTTCATAGAAAACACACTACACACTACTGCTTGGCGGTTGAAAAACTGACTAGTGGGTATATTTGTTCGAATTTCGTAAGCAAGTCATTCAAGTCAAATTTTTAAGGTCGAATATGAGCAGGTGGTTTCAGTTATATGGTAGCGGTCCCAGTTCGGTAAGAACTACTAGTTTAAATGATTCGGTTTTCTCCCAGGTCTATATTAAAACGCGACACGCATTCTTTGGACGAGCCGTCATCTGGCGCGAACGCCATGAGCCGAAGCAAGTCGCTCGAGCAGCGCGAACGGGAATACGAGCGAGTGAGACGCAGGATATTCAGCTCGGTATGTCTCTCTCACACATACAAGGTAAAGGTGTGGCAATGTCGAAAGTTATGTTTGCAGTATGTACTCATCATTATGAACAACTTTTACTATGGGACCAACCTTTTACTATGAAATCGCGGGGGAAAAAAAAAACCGCTGTTCCATAAAAAAATGACAATGATAGTCAACAAAATGTATGGAACAGTTGATATTTTTTGGTCCCATATTAAAAGTTGATCATATTGATGAACACATACATATCTTTCAACCACACCTTTAAGTAACATCCTGACAAGGTTATAAGGAAAGGTTATGCTAAGCCGAAAGGTGCTCATAGTACTCTTTAGTTTTTAGTCTTTAGTCATTTACTATGGGACAAATCCTGAAATCGAGAAGAAAAAAAACAACCGTTCCGTACATTTTGTCGAGTGTCATTGACATTGTTCTGCAGAATAGTAGTATTTCTGACTAGCCTTGTGGCTCAGTGGGTTCGATTCCCACCCAGGACAAACATTTGTGTGATGAACATGAATGTTTGTTCTCTGTCTGGGTGTTTCTATGTAGGCACTTACAAAAAAAAAAATGTATTCTATCATATATCTAGTTCCCATAGTACAAGCTTGCTTAGTTTGGGGCTAGATGGCGCTGTGTTAACAACGACCACCAATATTTATTTATTTATTTTTTCCTCGATTTCAGGGTCGGTCCCATAGTAAAAGTTGTTCACAACCATAAGTACTATAAGCCCTTTTCGACTTGGCATATCCTTTCCTTATAACCCTGTAAATCATTGGACGAGCTGTTTGGTCAAAGCGTGAATGTGTTACTGGAGCCACTGTTTTTTATTGATCGAGCGAAGCGAAGGTCTCAGAGTTTACTGGGACAAATCGGCATGTGTATGTATGTTTGTGTGTATATTTGTCCGATGATAACTTGCGAACCGTTGATCCGATCTTCATGAAATTTTGTATGCAAGTAGTTCATTTCAGTACAATGCTTAAGTTCGAATATGAGCTGAATCGGTCCTGGGGCTGTGAAGATATAGGGGTCGCGAGGTCTCAGTTCGCTGCGAACTACTAGTTACAATATATCTATGCAAAAATCCAGGTCGATCCGTCCAGCCGATTAGCTGTGACAACGCGACAAACATCCAGACAGACAGACAGACAGACAGAGTTACATTCGAATTTATAATATTTTTGTTGTCATTCGCAGGACGAGACCCAATGGCCGTGGTTGAACGCCGGAGCACCCGTGAAGCTTTTAACTCCTGAAACGGGGAGGAACAAGCTTTTAAAGGTAAAACAAAAAAAAAACATGAAGTGGGTCATTTGCAATAAATGATAATAATGTAATAATTTAGATACCTACCTACCTACTTTCAGCATTTATTTATTTGTACATTTTATTTAAATTAGTTAATACGACGACGAACACCTATCTAAGCTAAATTATGTTATCACATAAGTGACAATATTGTCTCTGTTGATAATAAAGTTCTTTAAACCTAAGGGTAGATCACAGATCACACCCTAGATTCTGCATTCAGGACGCTCGAAGCGCATCACGCATCAGTCTAAGTACACTTATAAGAAGTGACTCTGATTGGTCGATTGTTAGGCGCGAGTAGGCGTGACCTTGAGCTAGCCAATGAGAACGCTCGGCCGCGCTCCCCGCGCCCCGCGCCGCGCCTCACACTGACGTCACTTGTAGGAACAACGAATCTCGATAGGGCTCTCTTGCAGAGTCCGCCTGGGGAAGTACCACACCTTTGCCAGTTATTCAACCGCCAAGCAGTAGTGTGCAAGCATTACTGTGTTCCGGATTGAAGGGCAATGTTTCCAGCGTAATCACTGGGCATACAGAGATTTAACATCTCAGGGTGACGAGCGCAGTGCATTGCCCCGCATAGTTTTGAACTGTTGAAGTTCAAAATTCTGGGTGGCACTGAACTGTTATGGGCAAGCGTGACGCTTAACATCAGATGAGCGACTTGCTCGTCTCGTCACCGAGTAACATAAAAAAAATGTTACACTACTTTTTAAGCCTTTTTATAAATTATGTAAAATTTTGTGTGAACATAGAGTTAATCTGTCTATCTATTTATTTATGTATACATTGCCACATAATCCGTAATGGTAACATTTTTTGATTGCCCCGGTGGCTCAGTTGGTAGTGAACCTATCTTCTGTGTTTGGGGGCGTGGGTTCGATTCCCATCTAGGACGAACATTTATGTGATGAATATTTGTGTTTGTCCTATGTCTGGGTGTTAATATCTATATAAGTATGTATTTAAAAGTATCTATGTACGTATATCAGTCTCTGGCAGCCATATTGCAGGCAGTCTATGTATGTATGTATGTGATCGTGTTCAGGTGCAGTCTCTGGAGAGCCCGTCGGGCGCGCCGCCGGCCGCGTCGTGGCGCTGCGCCGGCGCCGTCTCCAAGAGCCACAGCTTCGGCGGGTACGGGGACCAGCCGCAGCCGAGGGCGTTAAGTAGACAAGGTACGCTAAATCTAGGCAGTCCTGTGCAAACACATGACAGCCCTGTTAAAATTCGTAGCAGTCAAACCGCATTAAAAAAAAAAGATTAAAATAACTCATATATTTATATATATTTTTTTACTCGGTAACGAGACGAGCAAGTCGCTCACCTGATGTTAAGCTTCACGCTTGCCCATAACAGTTCAGTGCCACCCAGAATGATACAATGTCGCGACATGACTTCTTCACGTTCCCGCCAAACTTCCCTCTAGGTTTACAGATTTCACGGATTTATCAGTGATGTCTATCTCCTCGCTGCAGGTGACCTGGCCTCGAGCAGCTGGCGCCTGTCTCCCTCCAGTTCTGGATACAAGACGCTCAGCTTGCGAAGCACAGATTCCGTCACGCCCTCGCCTACAGGTGACGTTTACTTACTATGGAAACTGACATGGCTTTCACACATATAGCTTTATTAACACGGGAATACTTTGTTTTATTAATAAGGGAATACTATTTATTAATAACGGAATACTGTTTACATAATACTGCAATACTTTGTTTCAATATTAAGAGAATGCTGTTTTAATAATAACGGAATACTGTTTAAATAATAAAGGAATACTTTGTTTTAATACTAATGGAATACTGGCTTAATACTAAAGGGAATACTATTTTAATAATTAGGGAATACTGTTTCAATACTAACGGAATACTGTTTAAATAATATGGGAGTGCTTTGTTTTAATACTGTGGGAATAATGGTTTAATTATAACGGAATACTGTTTAAATAATACGGGAATACTTTGTTTCAATATTAAGGGAATACTGTTTTAATAATACGGGAATACTCACTTCCATTAAGTAGATTATATGTCGCCATAGATTCCGTACTCAGGACGATCGAAGCGCACGACGCGTCGATCAAAACACACTTTTAAAATCTCATAACCCTCCGTTTTCGTAGTCGGTTAAAAATGTACTCGCTTGATTAATTTTTAGACGCGAGTAGGCGTAGCCTTGAGATAGCCAATGAGAATGCTTAGTCGCAGTCCCCGCAACCCGCATTTTTTTTTAACTTTGTTGAGTTTTAGTCGGAACAACGGGGCACAAACAAGGCTGCGTTGCTAATCTCTATATGGATTGTCCGGAGCTAACGTCAAAAATTTTGAAGTTTTGTGTACCAAGAAGACGTACAAGACGTACAAAGCTTTTCGCTGTTTCTCACTCTTCTACTAACTATGCCCAAAACTCCTTTGTTAGTCGGTTACATAAGAACTATAATTTTTTTTTTTGAAACATTGACATTTTCCACTCCAGTAAATTTTGCTTCAAACAGGAGGTACTCAAAGTCCTTAATGAGGAAAAATGTGGAAGCAAAGTCGGGACGAAACCAAACACGCACGCATATACACCCTCTCTCTCTCACACACACCCTCTTTTACATCCTATCCAATAGTACGTATGTGAGCACACTACACACAAGAGAAAAATAAGTGGTTTTATATATACACACAACACACATATAGATATATACATATATACACAAATGTAATGTATAAGTTGTTGCTATCTTAAGTTCATTTTATAATGGAATCTATTTAATGATTGTCGTTATTTTATATAAGTTACATTTTTTTTTTTTTTTTTTTTTTATATTTACAATATTGCTGCACGGACTCCGGAGTCCGTGCCATTTATCAAGTTTTACAAATATTTTATCAACTAAAACGGAATATAAATACTAAAGACTTTACAAAAGGATTATACCAACAAATATGCTAATAAAGAGCTAAGTGCTATTATAGATTTGCGTATATACTCCGAGCAGTCCAGCTCCCGCAAGCAGCACCCGTTCACGAGTTGACGCATGTGCCAGCCATCGCTCTCCTCAACCATATTGAAGGGAAGAGGGCGACCCGCCACACGACGCCGCCGCAAGAAGAAGCTTTTTAGTGAGCGTGATTGCTCTGGGGTATACACACAAAACTTACAACAAAGGAAACAAAAATAAATAAATAATACAAATGTTACTTATACAATATACACGCTATCTATTTACTATAATCGCCTACTCCTGGCCCAGGAAGGCTCCTGCCTCCATCACCGCCGCGTTCCGATCTTTGATGGTACTTTGATATAAGTTACATTAGTAAAATGTAAATCCATTATTGGCTGTCAGTCTCGCTTTAAGTTTAATATATTTGTTTTGAGAGCTGGATTTTGTAAAATAAATAAAATAAAATAAAACTATAATAATATCGTTTCAGGTGGTGGGACTCCAGAGCCTGCTAACTCGAACCCCCCCGGGGGCGGAGCGCTAGTGTGGGCGGTCACTGACCTCGCCGCGGTGCCGCGCGGCGTTATACTCATACACCCGCAGGTGAGCGCTCACCATCGAACCGTGACATGCTCACAAACTGTAATGTAACGATTCTAGAGACAGTTGCAATGTCGCATACTAACAGAGCGGTAGTGAAGAGTTCACTGACCTCGCGTCCTTTCGGTGATCAGGCAAACAAAAAGATCACACAGTTATATTACCGACAGTAACTAAATTTACTATATCTTAGTAAAAAAAATTAATTGTTTCTAGGATTATTTCAAATCAAAAACTTGAAAAAAGTCGGAGTACAGTTTTCTCATTTTCAAAGCTAGAAGGTTCAGAACCAAGGAGGCAGCTGAGATGAAGCTCGAAGTGCTCATACAAGAGCAATCAGACTGACGGCAAGCACCAGCGATGGTGGCGCCATCTGAGATTAGTTTTGCCTGTGGCTGTCCATTACTCATTGTGGGTTCACAAAAACGAATTTTGCGTCAAAGGTTTTTTTTTATGTTACTCGGTGACGAGACGAGCAAGTCGCTCATCTGATGTTAAGCTTCACGCTTGCCCATAACAGTTCAGCGCCACCCAGAATTTGAACTTCAACAGTTCTAAACCATGCGCGGCAATGCACTGCGCTCGTCACCCTGAGATATTAGATGTTCAATCTCTGTATGCCCAGTAATTACGCTGGAAACATTGCCCTTCAATCCGGAACACAGGAGACAGGTATGTTGCTTACTCCGTTTGTTCATTACACAGAAATTCAAAATTCAAAATTCAAATCATTTAATTCAGACTACAAAGGTCCATATTCACATAAAAAGAAATTCAATTACAATTAGAACACAAAATTAAAAATAGTAACACACAACAGAAACAAACAGAAAACAATTTTAAAATGATTAAGACAATTTTTAAGGTAGCAGGGAGACGGACATAGGCTATTTTTTACTGTTGGTCTGCTCGAAGGAAGTCGCGGGTAACAGCTAGTTTTGTTCCCATACGCCAGACTGGGCGAGCTCTGACGAACCCCGACGGCAGCGTGTACCACTTCGACCCCGCCAACCCGCCGCTGCTGTACGAGCCGCGCCGCGCCCGGCTCGAGAAGCAGGACTCCTTCATCGACCACGGTGAGCGACAATTACATCTGAGGCGCTAGTCTCGACTTTTCGCTACAGCACTTTGCGGCCGAATTCGGTCGCTACGACGCAGAATTCAACGCAATTCTTGCGTTTTTCAGAACAATTTGTGTTCGTTGTCGAATTTTTGCGTCATAGTGACCGAAGTCGGTGTCTGTGACGCAAAATTCAACGCTTTGTTTGCGTTTTTTCGTTAAAAATTCGTGTTTTTTGTAGAATTTTTGCGTCATAGCGACCGAATTCGGCCGCAAAGTGCTGTAGCGAAGAGTCGAGACTAGCGCCCCTGGCCATTGTCATACTCACCAGGGGCGCTAGTCTAGAATTTTCGCTACAGCACTTTGCGACCGCTTTTTTTTTTTTTTTAAGTTTAGCGACATTTTTTATTTATTTTATTTTACACTATTATTCCATTCCATTATTTCGGTCGCTATGACGCAAAAATTCGACAACGAACACGAATTGTTGACGAAAAAACGCAAACATAGCGTTGAATTTTGCGTTCAAAATTTATTTCTATTTATTCAAATTTTATTGTATATTTAATTGTACTTTGTTTTGACATGACTTAAAACATAATTAGGAGAAGCCGCTGGCACCCGACACACAGTCCTAGACTAGTTCGGGAGCCCGTGGATCAATACTCGTTGTAAAAACGGAATTAATGTTAAAATAAATAATTATTGTTTTGTTTGTTTCGAGCAGATTTTCCGGGGGTACACTTTTTTGTATGAGATTTTTATTCTTCTCGTGTAGATTTTCTTCGTTTTTTGTTTATATTTTAAGCTTTGTTTGTACTTTTTTTTTCTTCTAGATTACACGTGTTTGAAAAGCAGAAAGTGACAGTGACGGCGATCGTTAACCCCTCTAAAAGGGTTATACGTAACAACTTGGCTCGCTTAATTTCCGCCGACTTGTTACAGATAGTGAATGCCAGACATCCGAGGACTGCCGCAACAAATGTTGTTGCGAGTGTAGGAAGCAGGAACAACAAACACATCAGCATCCGCAACAGCAACATTTACAACAAACAGAATCATCTCAACCTGTCGACAATACAGTGGAAAAGGTAGGAACAAATTATTCAGAGGGAAGAACCGTACTTTTGTTGTTGTTGTGGTAGGACTGCGTGATCAAGCAGCAGTAGTGTGCAAACATTACTGTGTTCCGGATTGAAGGGCTGTGTTTCTAGTGAAAGTACTGAGCATAAAGAGCTTCGGGGGAGTTCTCTTCTGGCTGATGATGATGATGAAAGAGATTTTACGTCTAATATCTCAGGTTGATGAGCACAGTTGCTACGGGCAAGCGTGACGCTTACCATCAGGCGAGTGGATACGCTAGATTGCATTAAAATAATAATTTCTACTATTTCTAGACTAGCTGCGCCCCGATTTCCCGCTATTCTACAGAAACCGAATATTTTTCCGGAATAAAAAAGTAACCTATGTCTCAATCCAGGGCGTAAGCTACCTCTATACCAAATTTCATTCAAATCCGTTCAGCCATTACAGAGTTGAACGGGAACAAACATACGTACGTAGTTACATACTTCCACACAAACTTTCGCATATATAATATTACTAGCTGCGCCCCGCGGTTTCACCCTCTATTTTATCGAAACTAAATATTTATCCGGGATAAAAAGTTGTTCCTCACCGGTTATCGGTTCCTCGAGTGATGTGGCCTGCCCATTGCCACTTCAGCTTGCAAACTCTGACCCCCGAATACTGAAACGTTCGTTAACTTTGACAACAGATTAATTCTAATACTGCCTTTGTCTGGCATTAAGCAAATGACAAAGACAGCAATAGACTTAATCTGTCGTCAAAGTTAACAAACGTTTCAGCATTCGGGGGTGAGAGCTTTATCGGTGACTTTGGTTCTTCGACGAATATCCTCGATCTGGATTTTATCGCGTAAACAGACCCCGAGCATAGACAAAGCTCCATACAAACATATGGATTCCCAATATTAATCTGTTCGGTTCAATACTCTTCATATATATATTAATGGTATTAACGTTGTATTAATATTTTAGGAAACATCAAAACCCCCACCAAGCCCGATCAAGACAAACGACGCAAATCCAATCCAAAACCACACAGCCGAGCCGGCCAATCACAGCAAACCGGCCGACACACCGACCAATCAGAAGTCACCTGATATACATCAACCGGAGACGACCAATCAGCGATACGATGCTCAAATTTTGAATAGAAGCTTTGAACTGGCCAATCAGAGAGAAGCTGTCAAAATGATGAGCCAAGATATTGTACATTATAATCCTGCGTACGCGCACCATTACAATACTGAAGAGGTATGATTTTGAGTTGTTACACTGCGGCTGAACAAATTTTGATAAAACTAAACATTCCATACATGCCGTGGTAGCTCAGCGGGAGCACACTCGCCTCACGTTCGTTGGGTCGTGGGTTCGAACCAGTACCAATGAGTTCTTTGGAACTTACGTACGGATATACCGCTGGCTTTTCCGTGAAGGAAAACATCGTGAGGAAACCTGCATATTCCCGGAGAAGGAGTTCCATGGCGTACGTGAATCCGCCCGCACTGGGCCAGCGTGGGGGATATGGCACAAACTTCGAGGGTAGACCGATATCCCAGCAGTGGGATGTGCTGATGCAGAACTAAACATCGCTTGTGTTGTGGATTGAAGTTGTCGTTGCAAGTTATTGCATAAATTGCGTCCACTGCTGAACAAAGGCATGCCCCTTAGAAAAGGGGTGGGTGCCAGAATCCTCACGCTTGACAGGTGGCTTGGGGATCGCAGAGCGCTCACGTTTGCTAAGAGAATGCTGCTGCACGTCCTCCGGTGGTATTCGTCGCAGTTTTAGGGCATACATCCATATTCTATTTTGAATACAGTGAAAGACTCAATTCAGGCGCTTTACTAGTAGTTCGCGCCGAACTGAGACCTCGCGACCCCTATATCTTCACAACCCCTGGACCGATTCAGCTCATATTCGAACTTAAAAATTGTATTGAAATGAACTACTTGCCTACAAAATTTCATGAAGATCGTATCTACGGTTCTCCAGTTATCATCGGACAAATATACACACAAACATACAAATATACATACAAATGCCGATTTGTCCCATGAAACTCTGAGACCTTCGCTCGGTTCATAATGTTCTCTGGTGGTGTTGGTCATCGCGTGCCGTCCCACTCGCAACCTGCGAGCGAGAGGGATAGCAAACGATTACCATCGCCACCAGACTTACAAAATAAGACCGATGATTTGTTGCGCATAATCGCATTTGGGCCATAGTCACAACATATGCGTAAATGTGCGGTTTTTGTTTTTAATGAAGTCGTATATTTTTCAGGTCGCGCCTTCGGCCCAGATAAACCCATATTTACATCAAGACATGTCCCACGTACAGACAGCGATACCACAGGCGAAAATAGCACCCCTGCACGATCCTAATATGCGTAAGTTATAGATTAATATCAAAAAGAGCACAAATCGCACTAGATACCGCATTACGAGATTCGCTGTTCCTACAAACAGTCGTCAGTGTGAGCGCGGGGAGTGCGGCCGAGCGTTCTCATTGGCTATCTCAAGGTTACGCCTACTCGCGCCTAACAATCAACCAATCAGAGTCATTTTTTATAAGTGTATTTAGACTGATGCGTGGTGCGCTTCGAGCGTCCTGAATGCAGAATCTAGGATGTGATCTGTGGTATACTCGTGCGTGACGTCACCTGCCGGCTCCGACGGAAGACAAGCGCCAGTTGTTCACCGCCGGCATCATGCTTCGGTAGGCCGGTTCGTGACAAAAATAAAACAAAAATTGTGGGTTTATTATGTTTTATTTTTTATGTATTTACTTTTAACTTGTTTTTGTTTTTGTTTTTGTAACAAATATATAACTGTCTATTGTCTATTGTTATTGTCTATTATTGTATTTTCAAGTTTTTATAGGTAGTGTGTGATTTTACAGAAATTATGTTGTATACGTCTATCATCATCGTCAGCCAGAAATGTTCACTACTGAACAAAGGCCTGCCCCTTAAAGGGTTACTATAATCCCCACTCTCGGAAGGCGGCTTGAGATCACAAAACGCTCACCGTTTACTAAGAGGGCGCTGCTTCACGTCCTCCGGTGATTCTGGTCACAGTTTTAGGAGCTACCCGTATCCTAAATGTACGTCCTAAGTGAACCTAATTAAAGTGAACAGCCGAGTGTATAACTAGTGCATAAAACCCATTTTACTCTCGACTTAAATATCCGCCTCGCCTTCGGCTCGGGCCGGACCTGCACCAGTTGTACAATCTACAATGTTTTCCCAGGTCCCGTATCATTAACAAACATGATGTACCCGGGAGCCATGGCACAGGGGTACCCGACGTACTTAACCAACCATAGGATGGTAAGCTACTTGCTCTTTTTTTACCCGACTTCCAAAAAAAAGGAGGAGGTTTTCAAATCGACAGATTTTTATTTTTTCGGTACTGAGAGACGCTCTTCTCGTCTCTTAGTACCATAAAAAGTAATAATATTATAAACAAAAAAATAAAATACCCGACTGCAAAATGTAGCCTATGTCAGAGTGACCAGACACAAAGAGGAATACAACCACATCTCACTCTTCAAAATAGGTCAAACCACATAGGCTGCAAACACACTTACATACTCGCAAACACCCCAAAAACATTACCCTCCTTCTTGGACAGTCAAATAATATAAATACACTGTTAAAGCGCGAAGAAAACGTGACAGATCACATTAGGTGGGTTTGGGCTTATGTGTGTTCCATCTTCTGCATCAGCCTTTTAACACCCCACTGCTGGGATATCGGCCTACCCTCGAAGGGTGATTGTGCCATATCCACCACGCTGGCCCAGTGCGGGTTGGCGGTGTGTTACATACACTCGGTTAAAACGCAAGCGACAACGCAGAACAACGCCAGTTGGTTTTTTGGCGGGAACGTGAAGAAGTCATGTCGCGTTATTGTATTATTTTCCAAAACTTGTGCTATTTCGAGTGTCAATGTGTAAAAATAGTGGATTTTTATCCATCAAGTGGTGAATAGTATAATGTTGTAAAACGTGACTCTTCGTGTTGTTTCCAAAACTCCATAGAAACCTCTAGTAAAGTCTCCACCGCTTTACTGGGGCATGACGTGGACTCGACCGTGACTTATTTTGCTTGACTTAGACTATGACTGAGACCTCGCTAAATACACAACGTGTGGAGCCAAAAAATAATAGAAAAAAAAAAACAACGCCAGACTCAGTATAACAATATGTTACAGGATCAGTTGCAGCAACAGATCTACCAACCGATGTTACAACACATGGAAGAACCTAAACAGATCTCAACGTCGCCGCAACAAGACAACACATTCAGAATCGGTGAGCAAGCTCGTAACTGGCTAAACCTGGTGATAGATCAGCGGCTAGCGCTTCCGGATCGCACACCTGTAACCGTGGGATCAAATCCCGACAATGAGCTTGAGCTACTGATGAAGGAAAACATCGCGAGGAAACCACAGCATGGCGGAAGTACTTTTTAGTGACAGATCACACTAGATAACCTTGAACCTTGATAACTTTGAAAAATTAGGAGCCACACGTGATCCTTGCACCATCCCGAGGTGCTGGAGGCGATGACCAGGCGACGAGGTTTTCCCACATTCAGTTTACCTGCTTATAGGACGAACCTCCTCAAATTTGCCCCCACGACTCGCGCTGTAACGTTGTTGAACATGATGTCTGAAAAAGTAGATATTTTTGAGTGCAATCTGGCAGAATTCACAGAAGCTGCTTATAGGCTTTGTGAAAATATAATTCGGTAGTTAAATTAATATAATTAAATAAAATTAACTGTTACATCGTATTGGTCCTGGACTGTAAGGGTGTTGTCACGTTTGTTTTTAATAAATAAATAAATAAATAAACACATTAAGGCATAAAGGCAGACTGAGAACACCTGCTCACACCCTTGCTAAGTCTGCAAAATCTGTATATGTGAGTGTTGTACACTATACAACCATCTACCAGAGACAATAACGATTGCAGCTTCCTACAATATATTCAAATCAGATTGGTGGAGGCGTCGGGTGTCCAGAATGCTGGCTTTTATTTCGCACAGAAACGAGGCAATGCCGCCAGCATTCTGGGGACCTTTCCCTCTTGGTTTAGTTTAATTTTGATAGTTATTTTAGTTTTTAGTTAGTATTTTTAAGTTTTCTTTAATTGTCTGTTTTTTAAGTTGTACATAATAAACTAGATATTCAAAACAGAACTAAAGCTACTCCTCCTCAGTAAGGCCTATTACTCGATTAAGGAGTACATAAATTATATTTTATAGCCATTACAATCTTAGTATGTACCTATGATGTACCTAATATGAAATTAAGTAATATTTTCTTGACCTTTAAATTTTATAATTTATTAATAAATAATCTGTAATCTGTTACCGCATTACGAGATTCGTTGTTCCTACAAAGTGACGTTAGTGTGAGGCGCGGCGCGGGGCGCGGGGAGTGCGACCGAGCGCTCTCATTGGCTAGCTCAAGGTTACGCCTACTCGCGCCTAACGATCAACCAATCAGAGGAATTTCTTATATGTGACTATTTTATTGATATTAGACTATTTAGTGTTTAGAATGAGGAATCTAGGGTGTGATCTGTGAGTTTTTAGTACTTGAATCGCTACCACACGAGAGTTGAACATCTGTCGCTAAGAATGAATGAATGAATGAATGAATATTATTTATTGTCATACAGTTGCATTCTTAACAATTACAATATATATAAAAGTAAATGCTTCCATTGTGGACTCGTCAACATGCTACAATTTTTAACAATATTATTTATATCACTGTATAATTATATTAGGCATTTGTTGTCTCTCTCAAAAAACGACAATATTAGGAGGATTTATCAATTCTATTTTTGAGTAAAAGTCAAATTCAGTTCATCAGAAATCACGTCAGCTGTATCGAGGCTTCGTCAAGAAATATAATAAAAATGTAAACAATAAAATTAAATAAGCACTGCGATGTGCTCCGACAGCCTCACTTTGAGAGCCCGTTACCATTCCGGGCTAGCTATGCTAAAGATAACGCCGTCAACCAACATGCTAAAGTATAATGACGAATATAAAAAAATCGGTCAAGTGCGAGTCGGGCTCAAAGATCCAGAACTGAATCAAGAAAAACTTTATTGTTTTGGTTACTTTGGAAACTTTCGTTGTGTTAGTCCGACTGGCACTTGGCCGGTTTTTTTAATTTTTATTTCTGCTTGTTTTTTTTCTTGTCTCGGCCAATGAGCGCCTTTAAATACTTATCCATTGTTTATGGTCATTTCAGATCCGTCGTATCCTTTCCCAGCGGTGGACTACGCTTGTTGCGATCCGGCCCAAATGCAACACCATCCACCGCCGCAAAGGAGGTAATTTCTGTATTTTTATTTGGTACCCGACTGCTCAAGAAGGTTGGTAATGTTTTTGGGGTGTATGTTAATATTTATTTAAGCATGTCAGTATGAATATATATTATATGTATTATTCTATATAACCTTCTGTACACTAAACGGCTTGACCGATTTTGACGAGTGGAGTGTCTGTATCCGGAACGAGGATATTCGTCGAAGAACCAGTCGCCGATATAGCTTTCAGAGTTTGCAAACTGAAGTGGCAATGGGCAGGCCACGTCACTCGAGGAACCGATAACCTGTGGGGAAGTAAGGTTCTTGAGTGGCGACCACGAACATCAAACGCAGCGTAGGCAGGCGACATTGTGAAAGTCGCGGGCAACCGGTGGATGCAAGTGGCACGTCGTCGGTCGGTGTAGCGCTCTAAGGGGGAGGCCTACGTTCTGCAGTGGACGTCTTCTGGCTGATGATGATGAGTGTCGTTAGATTTCTCTTTACGTCCGAAATTACATTTTGCAGTCGGGTATTTTGTTTATGTTTTAATAATATCAAAATCAAATTTCAAATCAAGTATTTTATTTATTAATCCAAAAAGACCATTTCTATTATTACAACCAACCAAGACACAGATACGCAAGTACACAGAAACAAGTAATAAGTAAACTTACTTAAAAATATGTCGTATATTACATATTCTGTGCAGCATTATAACTCCAAAACGGGAAATTGAGTTACTTAATAACTGTAAGCAATTTGTTTGCAGTTGAGTTACTTAATAACTGTAAGCAATTTGTTTGCAGTTGAGTTACTTAATAACTGTAAGCAATTTGTTTGCAGTTGAGTTACTTAATAACTGTAAGCAATTTGTTTGCAGTTGAGTTACTTAATAACTGTAAGCAATTTGTTTGCAGTTGAGTTACTTAATAACTGTAAGCAATTTGTTTGCAGTTGAGTTACTTAATAACTGTAAGCAATTTGTTTGCAGTTGAGTTACTTAATAACTGTAAGCAATTTGTTTGCAGTTGAGTTACTTAATAACTGTAAGCAATTTGTTTGCAGTTGAGTTACTTAATAACTTTAAGCAATTTGTTTGCAGTTGAGTTACTTAATAACTGTAAGCAATTTGTTTGCAGTTGAGTTACTTAATAACTTTAAGCAATTTGTTTGCAGTTGAGTTACTTAATAACTTTAAGCAATTTGTTTGCAGTTGAGTTACTTAATAACTGTAAGCAATTTGTTTGCAGTTGAGTTACTTAATAACTTTAAGCAATTTGTTTGCAGTTGAGTTACTTAATAACTGTAAGCAATATGATGTGTTTGTAGTTACAGCGTGCCCTACAGCCAAGTGGAAGTCCCCGGGGCCCCGGCCCTGGTGCCGCCGGCGTACCCCGCGCCCAACCTGCTGCTGCCGCCGCCGTTACACCACTACCCGGTAACTACACCCACACACCCACCCACACTGAAACAACTATACAAACACAACTACACTACACCTGTCTGCCTAAATTTTGATTTGACTACACTCAAACTGACCTTCAGACCAAAACCAAAAAACTATCAAATATTAAGTGCCTATAAGATATGAACCACGTACGTAAATGTATGAGCACAGAACATATAATATTACTATGTATAGAATGGCCACTGTAAACCCCCCTCCCCCCATAGGGGGGCAGGTGGCGGGGCGACCTCACCCCGCCATCCGACAAGGAGTTGACTTGAGCAAGGGACGCGCCACACGCGGACGACGCGAAGAAAGTTGTTTTTTTTTTACGATTGAGTGTTTTGTTATTTTTTTTTTAATAGTATTTTTTTTAAATTAATAATAGTGTGATTATTTAAATAATCACACTATTATTATAAATGCGAAAGTTTGTGTGTAAGTGTGTGTGTTTCTTCCCGTTGAACTCTGAAACTATTACTGTAAGTAGGTACTTTATCATTGTATTTTTTTTTCTCTTTCCTCCTAAGAGTATTTTGGCGTCACACGTCTTATGCATTTGCCAGTGTCAAGTATACATATATATTCCCAAGTTTTGTTAGATATTATCAAACAAGTCATAGTCGCGGTCAAAGGCGAGCAAAGCAAGTCACGGTCAAGTCCAAGTCATGCCCCAGTAAAGTGGTGAAAACTTTACTGGAGCCCTCTATGGAGCTTTGGAAACAACACGAAAATTTACGTTTCACATTATACCATTCACCAACACTCGTGCATGTTCACGAACACACGGGTAAAAATTCGTTAATTTTACACATTAACACACGAAATAGCACAAGTTTTGGAAAATAATAAAATGACGCGACATGAATTCTTCGCGTTCCCGCCAAAACTCCATGATTGTATTTTCCAGGTTCAGTACCAAGAGCCGGTGCAGTGGACGCAGGTGCAGGCGCCCGTCGCCCCCAAACTGTACGACGTGTGCCCCGTGGTGTACCCGCAGCATTACGCGCACTACAACGTGCTGTACCCACAGGTGAGCTTGTACAGGTGTACGGGTTACGTCATCATCATCAACAGCCTGAAGACGTCCACTGCCTCCCCCTTAGAGCGTCACACTGAATGACAGAAAAGTAATTTATAGATATGAGGATAGATAAGGATAGTTTATTTATTTATTTATTGAGGCTTCACATTTATAACAACATTAATTCTAGCACCATAATCTTACACTAAATTTAAACAAAATGCGTTATTTATCTAAGGAAGCACAGCATGCATTAATATTCCTTAATTTTTAACTATTTATAACTAGTAGTTCGCGGCGAACTGAGGCCTCGCGACCCCTATATTTTCACAACCCATGGACCGATTCAGCTCATATTCGAACTTAATTTTTTTATTGAAATGAACTACTTGCCTACAAAATTTCATGAAGATCGGATCAACGGTTCGCAAGTTATCATCGGACAAATATACATACAAACATACATACAAAAGCCGATTTGTCCCAGTAAACTCTGAGACCTTCGCTTCGCTCGGTCAATAAAATCAATATAAAACAAATATCTAGAAGAAGAGTCAGCGTAAAATACAATATTCAAGTCTAACCCAAACCTGACTATGGCCGACAGGCCATAATCAAGCTTAAGCCAATCTTGAACGCTGATAATTTGTCCCCAAAAATGTCCAATTGACCTAAATGCCGATACTTATTTATTAGTCTTTGAATGTATATGTTTTTCAATATATACATATCAACTTAATTGTACCTAAATAAGATGTTAAAATAAATGTATGATTAATATTAAGATTAGATTAATCAAAAAATTGTTAGAAGAAAAAAGTGTAAAGTTTGAAAATCCCTGAATTTTTTTATTTATATTTTTTTTTTAATCTGGTGTATTTTTGGGACTTTGTAATGACTATATGGCAGTCCCGTTATATATGAAAATAAATTGAACCGTTCCTGTAGAATAGCGGGTGAAACCGCGGGGCGCAGCTAGTGTAATAAATAATATTGTGACAGGATGGTATTTAAAATGTTCAGCTCCGTTCGTCTTTAAAAAAATTTGGATTCCGAGAAAATCTTTGTCATATATTCCATTAATTTGTAGAACGAATTACTTTCAAAGAGATGCTTAGGAATCTTTTTAATGTATGATTCTATTCGGTTATAGAGCTAGGTATTTTTTTGTATATTAATATCGTGTGCGTGTCTGAATAAGCTGCTGCTGATGATGATGATGATGATGAAATGATAACAACTTTGTCTTAGGTGGTACCGCAGCCTTACCCGATCTGTCAGCCAGTGTACCCCGTCATGGACAAGACGGAACCACAAGCGAGCTACCAGCACCGGAACCGGAACTCCCTCCCCCCCACCACTCGCAACACGCCCCTCTCACACACACCCGATGACAAGAAACAGGAGGACAAAGAACTGAACAGGTATGTGAATCTCTAGAAATAGAAATTGAATCGTGTTCGTTGAAAGCGCATTATCTGAGAACGGCTGGAACGATTTGGCAATTTTTAGGGTTTAAAACTAAAAAAAAAACTATATAAAGTGGCTTTTTGAGGAAACGTTCTAAAGAGTGGACGAGTTCCTTTCCTTTTGCGTAAGTGTGTAAATATGTAAGTGTGTTTATTCCCTTTCAACTCTGTAACGGCTGAACGGATTTGGATGAATTTTGGTATGGAGGTAGCTTACACTCTGGATTAACAAATAGGCTTACTTTTTATCCCGGAAATATATTCGGTTTCTGTAGAATAGCGGGTGAAACGCGGGGCGCAGCAAGTATATTATATATGCTTTTTATGACTGACTATTGGCTTACCTATTAATATTTAACGTTTATTAAATTGTCAAGAAAATATAAAGTAAAGCAGAAAAATATACAAGCTTTTTAGAAATAATAGATAATCCTAACTAATATTATAAATGCGAATATAACTCTGTCTCTCTGTCTATCTGTGTCTCTCAGTCTGGCTGTTTGTCGCGTTATCACGTTTAAACGGCTGAACGGATCGACCTGAATTTTTGCATAGGTATAGCTTAAGGATCGAAGACGGACATAGGCTATTTTTTTTTCATTGGTCCACGCGAACGAAGTCGCGGGTAACGGCTAGTATAGTATAAAGCTGAGCAGCTCTGATTAAATCTCGTCTTCCAGACAAGACTCGACGGAGATAGCGGTAAAGATACAACAGATCAAGGAACAAATGGCGGCTCTCAATACTCGAGGCGGGGGAGGGGGGAAAGGCAGCGGGGGGGAGGTGCGGCGCGAGGGGGGCGAGTGGCGCCGGAACAGCGGACACGGCATCCTGGGCACTTGCCCCGCACACTACCAACACATGCCACAAGGGTCAGTACTCTCGCATTGACACACAGGCACAGTATCACAACTCACATGATATAGTATATACAATGACACACTCTCGCAGGGACAGTATCAGCGCGTAATGTCACAATCCCACAACACTCCCACAATGTCTTACTCTCACAAGTCACAGTCGCACAAAGCCATACTATACTGGGTTATAAGGAAAGGGTATAAGGAGGAAAATAAACTTTTACTATGGGACCAAACCTGAAATCGAGAAAAAATATCACCTGTTCCTTACATTTTGTCGAGTGTCATTGATATTTTTCTATGGAACAGCTGATTATTTTTTCTCTATTTCAGTGTTGGTGCCATAGTAAAAGTTGTTCCAAATGATGAGTACTATGAGCCCTTTTCGGCTTAGCATATCCTTTCCTTATAACCCTGTATGATGTCACACTTGCACAATGTCGCACTCGCACAATTACATACTCTCACAATGTCACACTTTCACAATGCCGCACTTGCACAATTTCGCAAAGTATTCAATGCTACGTATAAATTACGAAAGAGTATGGCGTGGTATTTTAGTATTGGACGTTTCTGAATAACAGTTTTTCTTTCAGCCGTCCGAATGACGAGACTCAGTTGAGTTCAGCGGCGCGAGCCATCATCAACTCGTTGAGGAACATGCAGGCGAAAAATACATGTAAGGAACAATATCAATTTTACCATCAAGCTATTTTTTTTTTTTTTAATATTGTTGGACGTTTTTCACACAGCGCCATCTAGCCCCAAACTAAGCAAGCTTGTACTATGGGAACCAGATAACTGATAGAATACATATATATTTGTAAATACATACATAGAAACACCCAGACAAAGAACAAATATCCATGTTCATCCCACAAAATGTTTGTCCCGGGAATCGAACCCACAACCTACAACTCAGAAGGTGCGAATCTTTGGTTTGGCAAAGGTTTGGGGCTAGATGGCGCTGTGTGAAAAACGTTCCACAAAAAAGTGGCAACAATTTTTTTTGTTGTGTTTGAACTGTTTTTTAATTTAACTATTAACACTAACATTATGTTTTCAGATCAGCAAGACAAGCGTCCATACGAGAATCAAGCGTACAACCGGACGTACGAACGGAGTGACGGCTACAGGAGCCGGCGAGACCGAGACGGGGACAAACCCGGGGACAGGGGCCAAGGGTACGTAATAATACATGAAGCACTAGCTGTTACCCGCGACTTCGTTCGCGTGGACGTAAAAAAGTATCCTATGTCCGTCTTTGTGATGTACAGTAACTCCTTATCAAATAAGAAATAAATGCAGAAGACGTGCGACGCCAAAATCCTCAAGGGAAGAAAACAGAAAAGAAAAAAAAACTTAGCTATACGAAGCGAAGCCCTCGAGAGTTATGTACACATAACTCTCGAGGGCTTTGCTTCTTAAAATGGTTGCAAAAACGGGTGATCATCGGGTGATTTTTGTTATCGCTCGGGAACGGTAATTTCTCCCTGGATAAAAAGTAGCCACAGATCACACTAGATACCGCATTACGAGATTCGTTGTTCCTACAAAAACTCCCGTCAGTGTGAGGCGTGGCGCGGGGCGCGGGGAGTGCGGCCGAGCGTTCTCATTGGCTAGCTCAAGGCTACGCCTACTCGCGCCTAACAATCAACCAATCAGAGTAATTTCTTATAAGTGTATTTAAACTGATGGGTGGTGTGCTTCGAGCGTTCTGAATGCAGAATCTAGAGTGTGATCTGTGAAAGTAGCCTATGTGTTAATCCAGGATATTAGCAACGTCAATACCAAATTTCATTCAAATCCGTTCAGCCGTAACAGAGTTGAACGGGAACAAACACACTTACATACATACACACAAACTTTCGCATTTATGAATGCGAAAGTTTGTGTGTGTGTGTGTGTGTGGACCAAATCACACTAATATTATAATATTAGTGTGATTTTGGTCCACGCGAACGAAGTCGCGTGTAACAGCTAGTAACACTAATATTATAAATGTGAAAGTTTATGTCTAAGTAGGTAAGTACGTATGGGTGTTTGTTCCCGTTCAACTCTGTAACGGCCGAACGGATTTGGATCGAAATTGGTATGAGGTAGCTTATTCCTTGGATTACTACTATGCTACTTTTTATCCCGGAAAACTATTCAGTTTCTGTAGAATAGCGGGTGAAACCGGGGACGCGGCTAGTAATAATATACTGAATGTTTTTTTTTTAAACTGGGACGGTATGAAGAAATCCGACACCATAGGAGATACCAAGGAAACTGTCTTAGAAACCATTAGATATGTTTTAGTAAAAACCATTTTTTTTATCGCGAAAAATTTAACCGTTCCTGTAGAATAGCGGGTGAAACCGCGGGGCGCAGCTAGTATAACTACAACATGGGGTTCTTCAAAAGGGCTGTTAATAGAGTCTTTAAAGGTCGGCAACGTATCTGTGATGCCCCTGGTGTTACAGGTATCCATAGGCGACGGTGATCGCTTACCATCAGGCGGCCCGTCTGCTTGTTTGCCACCTTTGGCAGTATCATATAATTATGTTGTATTTTCCAGGAGTAACCCGACCGATCGACAGGAGTATCTCGGCAAAGGAGACGGCGACCGGAGACTCGAGCAGAGGCACAGGGTGAACCAAGCCAACGTGCCCTACAGGCAGCCCTACTTGCTACGGCAGGTCAGTGTTATTACACGACTGCCTAAGAAGGAGGAAGTGTTTTTGGTGTTTATGCACAGATCACACTAGATACCGCATTACGAGATTCGTTGTTCCTACAAAAAGTGACCAAAGAGGCGCGGCGCGGGTCGCGGGGAGTGCGGCCGAGCGTTCTCATTGGCTATCTCAAGGCTACGGCTACTCGCGCCTAACAATCAACCAATCAGAGTCATTTCTTATAAGTACATTTAGACTGATGCGTGGTGAGCTTCGAGCGTCCTGAATGCAGAATCTAGGGTGTGATCTGTGGGTTTATGTAATGTTTGTGCGTTCCTATATTACCTCCTGTAGCGTAAACGGCTTGACTGATTTTGACAACTAGGGTTTTTTTTGGGTCTGGAACAATTATATAGAGACTAGCTGGGTCCCGGGATTTCGCCCGCTATCCTACAGGAACCGTTAAATTTTCGGTGAAAAAAGTAGCTTATTTGTTTATCCAGGTTATAAGCTACCATATCAAATTTTATCGAAATTCATTCAGCCGTTACAGAGTTGAACGGGAATAAACACACTTACCCCCGAATACTGAAACGTTTGTTAACTTTGACAACAGATTAATTCTAATAATGCCTTTGTCTGGCACTAAGCAAATGACAAAGACAGCAATAGACTTAATCTGTCGTCAAAGTTTACAAACGTTTCAGTATTCGGGGGTTACATATTTACACGCTTACGCACAAACTTTCGCATTTATAATATTAGTGTGAAGTTAGAGAAATGATATAAAGAAGAGTGCTTATTTATTTATTTATTATTAAATGCCTGTCACACACAGCAACGCCAAGGCGTATGACGAGCCAGCAAAATTCCAGTCAAACTAAATTAATTAAAATTACTACAAATTAAAATTTCTTCATAATATCAATTCTTCATAATATTCTTCATCAATATAATATAGAAAGATGCGTAACCCGATTGTAGTACTGATAAGGACGTAAGATGTCGCTAGTGCTTTAATCTGCGACAATTTCTGTTCGACTTGAAATAGAAACCCGAGATAACTCATTCGTAATGGTACGGAGAAAAACGTTACTTGTTATGAATATTTTTGCATTAGATATCAGTAAAATTATTATTTTATATTTTATTTGCAAAACTCGCTAGGTTCTCCGAGAGATGGCGTTGAAATCCTTATTTTTGGAAACTTATATTTTTACGTCGTATATTGCAATTTAATTTAAACTAAACTTTAAATTATACCAATACTAAGTTTATATATTAACCATATTTTCATTGGCTTTTATAGACATGTTTTTTTTTTAAATATAATTTGGTGACGAGACGAGCAAGTCGCTCACCTGGTGTTAAGCTTCACGCTTGCTCATAACAGTTCAGTGCCACCCAGAATTTTGAACCTCAACAGTTCAAAACCATGCGCGGCAATGCACTGCGCTCGTCACCCTGAGATATTAGATGTTAAATCTATGTCCAGTAATTACGCTGGAAACATTGCTCTTCAATCCGGAAGTTAATTTTGCACACTACTGCTTGGCGGTTGAATAACTGGCAAAGGTGTGGTACTTCCCCAGGCGGACTCTGCAGTAGAGCCCTACCACTACCTAAATGACCAACATGACAAAATCTGGTATTTTGTTTAAAAATATTACATGTTTTAGATGTCGCCAGGAACGTGGTGCAGGCGGTCTCCCGCGCCTGTTCATCCGAGTGAGTACAACTATTTTTTTTAAAACTAAAACGGCACAGTACGCCAAATCCATTATTCAATTATAATACAAAAATTTAAATGCATGCAGCTGTCATGTCATTGCGGACCAAGCCAAGTACTATGTCGCCCATCAGCAAGTGACCGTCCGAAAAGGGCTTATAGTACTCATCATTATGAACAACTTTTACTGTGGGACCAACCCTGAAATCGAGAAAAAAAAACTGCTGTTCCATAAAAAATGTCAATCATTTATTCCAAGTAACATAGACTCATACAAAATCACAAAATAATAATAGTAGTTGGTCACAATTTTCATACATTACATTAATAATTATTACCAATCAATGACTCTCGACAAAATGTATGGAACAGCGGATTTTTTTTTCTCGATTTCAGGGTTGGTCCCATAGTAAAAGTTGTTCATAATGATGAGTACTATAAGCCCTCTTCGGGCGGTCACTAATGCCAGTTAAATTATAATTACTTCTACTGATCCGATTTTTGGTTATACATCATCATCATCAGCCGGAAGACGTCCACTGCTGAACATAGGCCTCCCCCTTAGAGCGCCACGCCGACCGAGAATGTGCCACTTGCGTCCAACGGTTGTCCGCGACTTTCGCAATGTCGTCGGTCCACCCAGTGGGAGGCCTACCTACGCTGCGTCTTCCGGTTCGTGGTTCGTTACTTAATAATTTAACTTGTTTTCAGCTATGAACCACCCGCGACGGCCGCACCCCGACACACGACCGCGGCGCTAGACAAACGAAATAACACTTTATGTATGTATGTAGCATAATACACACAAAAATGTTCAGACAACAAAACAATAAACACTTTTTAGCACACAACCTGTTCCGTTATTATGAACGTGCTTGATTCTGATTGTGATAGCATGCCATCCCGCTCGCACCAACATGCTCGCACTATGCGCGTTCCCGCTCGCGCACTATCACTATCATGATCAGGTTCATCCATGATAAGGGGGATGTTTGTATCAAACGTACATAGTTTTTTTTCTTGTATGGTTGACTGGCTAGGCGTTGGACCACAACTCACATGACGTCAAGTGACGGTGTGGTGGATGTCGGTAAAAACATGGAATGGAATGGGAATAGTTGGATGTGTTTGATCACACACATACACACACAGAAACATACAAACACAGCAATGACAATATTACGGAACCGCGCGGAACTGAGATCTCACATCAACTGAGCTAGTCATTATTATTTTTTTATAATAAATTAGAGATGACCTTTAGTGATAGCACGATTTATCGACTGTCGATTAATTGTTTTATCCATAATTAAGTTGATACAAAAAAAATTAAAACTATATTTATAATATGGTCCATAATAATAATTGCTTAGATAAAACTGACAGCCTTCGGCAGTCGGGTAAGAAGGTGTATCAAGGTCTGATAGAAAATAGTTCTACCAAATCTTAACACATTGACACCTCAATGGTGCCGATTCTGTTGTACTATTTTCTAAATTAAACTTAATTTGATTGCACTAAAACTGCTGCTATCCTCTTCTCACGTATTCAAGTGAAAAGAGACGTGGACAATTCTAGTCATGTCATATTATTTTAGTTTAATAAGTGGTACAATAGAATCGACGTCACTTATTTAAACTAAATTTGACAGCGTCAAGATTACTTACATCCTTTTCTCACATACTGAAATGAAAAGAGATGCAGATAATTTTGGTTCTGTCAAAGTGTCAGAGCAGAATCGATGTCATTATGTCGTGTTATCACTAGCGATGTCGTCTGGATCTACATAAAGTAGAATTTATAGTGATATAATTTATAAAGTGAAACTTTGTTTGTTCAGTGCGGGATCCGTTAGTTTAATTATTTTTATTTTTTATTTTATTTTTGGCGCATTCGAAAATGCTAAACCACTGTTTTTTTGGAGGGAACTTGAAGAAGTCATGTCGCGTCATCGTATTATTTTCCAAAACTTGCGTTATTTCGAGTGTTAATGTGTAAAAATGTGTGATTTTTATCCATTAAGTGTTCGTGAACGTGCACGAGTGATGGTGAATAGTATAATGTTGTGAAACGTGACTCTTCGTGTTGTTTCCAAAACTCCATAGGAGCCTCTAGTAAAGTCTCCACCACTTTGCTGCGGCATGACGTGGACTTGAGCGTGACTTGCTTTGCTTGATTTAGACTATGACTGAGACTTATTCTGATGGTGAAATATTTGGACCTATCTTGAAATATTACAATACTTGCCACTGGCTAAATACACAACGTGTGGAGCCAAAATATAGAGAGAGAAAAAACAGTTTCTTAACTAAACTAATTTTTGACAGAACTAAAATATCTGCGTCGATTTTCTTCATTATATACAGGATGTGTCGTAATGAATAGATAACACTTTACCTGCGGATTGGCATAACTGTTCGAAAAATTAAAATTAAAATTCAGTAAAAATCACGATTTTCGAGTTATTGAACATTTTCTAAATCTTTTTAAATGAAATTTGTACCTAATACTCGAAATGTTTAAAAAATTTAAGCACATTTTTTTTTTTCATGTTGTTCCCCACGCATAGGAAAAATGGGTTATCCATTCATTTTTTCTGGAATCAGCGCACCAAATTCTACTTTTAAAGGGGTAAAATGGACTCCCAAATTTTTTTTAAATTTAAATATAAAAATGCTAAGCCAATTAAACTCTGCTTGTGTTCAAAAAATAAAGAAGGCGCGTCTCAGGATATTTCGAAAATCAACCCCTGAAGAGGTGAAATGGGGGTGTTTTATTTACTTGCACACTGATCGAGCGAAGCCGTGCGGGCAAGCTAGTTTTTAACCGACTTTCAAAAAAAAAAGGAGGAGGTTCTCAAGTCGACAGTATTTTTTTTCTTTTTGATGTGTGAGAAAGGGATGGCGACAATTTTAGAACTGTCAAGTTTAATTTAGTTTAGAAATTTTGCAGAATTGAAACCATTGATAGCTCTTAACATTATTAACTTAACATCCGTTGATTTATCGAAGGTTTGTGAATTCTCGGAATTTATCAAAGATTTGGGCGACACTATTTGTTTGACTAGACTTTTAGTTTACCATCACGCGCGTGTCCTGCTCGTGAAAGTATTATTAGCATTTTCGAGTGCATCTAGGCTTAATTTAAAAGTGAGTGTGAAATGTGGGCCTTTGAATAAAAATATTCATTTTGTTTAGGGATTTTAAAAAAGTGTCTTAACGATATCTCGTTTCGTGTTCTTTTTACCCGACTGCCCGATAAGGAGGGCAATGTTTTTGGGGTATACTTTTGTATGCGGTGTTTAATTGAAACCGACTGCAAAATGTAGCTTAAGTCACTCGGGACTTACAGAGAAATCCAACGAAAACTTACTCGTCGAAATCGGTCAAGCCGTTTAGACTACATAAGGTAATATAGGAACATACAAACTAAAAAACTTGCATCAACATTACCCTTCTTCTTGGGCAGTCGGGTAAAAAGTAAATGGCTATGAATGTACGCTTATCTAAAAAAATTATATACCATTTTCGCCATAAGTTTTATTTTATGACTGATAGGCTAGGCGTTTGACCACAGTTCGCCTGGTGTCAAAGATTGTAGCAGTTCTATTCTGAAATGGGCTCACAGTTCATACTTAATTAATAATATTGCATAGTTATATAATATTATTTTAATGTATGTACTTATATAACTATGCAATATGTTTGTAGTTTGTTTAGTTATCAACGTTAAGTTTATAGTATAAGGTTTATTATTGCTTGTGCGCATTTAGTGAAAATATTTAAAATCTTTAATTTTTTCAATACTTTGTCTCTTTCTTTTTCCAAAGGATGTTTTTTTTTTTTACCGAAACGGAAAATTATTTATATGACAGATAAAATGCCCCAGATGTTGCACTCTGGACGATGGATACGCACCACGCATCGGCCAAAATACACATTTAAAAATTCACTCTCAGTATAATGCTTGGTGTCAGTCGTCGTAACATTAAATTAGCCAATAGGACCTCTCGGTCTCTGTCCTGCAACCCGCGCTTTTCTCCATCTTTTCGTAAGGTGGTATCTATATGGGATAACCTGTGGATTTGTATATGAATTAAAAGCCTGCGGCGTAGTTGCTTTATAGATTTTTTAGCTCTCCGAACTCTATAAAAATCGCCTCATATTGTGAGGTCGCGGGTTCGAACCCGGGCGGGCCCATACCAATGAGTTAATTGGAACTTACGTACGGATATATCACTGGCTTTTCGGTGAAGGAAAACGTGAGGAAGCCTGCATATATCCGGAGAATTAATTTAATGGCGTATGTGAATCCGCCAACCCGCGCTGAAACAGCGTGGTGGATATGGCCCAATCACCCTTCGAGGGTAGGCCGAAATCTGTGATGGTAGAAGCCTGATGCAGCATGGAGGTTAAACTATTTTGTGCTATTTTTTGTACACAACAGAGGATTTTTAAATCAATTTTTTTTTATTGAAGAACACTATGCCATAGGCTACTTAATTTTTTCGTTTCGGTAAAAATAAATCAGCCTGTATTTGCACAAAATAAACTTTTATTTTATCTGAGTCACAAAAGATTATTCATTTTTGTGTGAGTCATACATCCAAAACAAACCAAAAAAAAATGTTTTAGATATTTTCACTAAATGTAATATTTCTTAGTTTTAAGTTTATTACCTTCTCACAAGAAAATAAACCAACAAAAAAAATATAGAAAAAAAGTACCTTTACATTGTAAAAAGTATATCAAAAGTCCTACATTTTCTCGTAAAAAAACAAAATACATAATAATTATATCAAATACAGATCTATAGTATATACATTTTAGTAGCATTAATGTTTATATGTAATTATAGAGGGTTATAAGAAAAGGGTATGCTAAGCCGAAAGGGGCTCATAGTACTCAAGATTAACAACTTTTACTATGGGACCAAACCTGAAATCGAGAAAAAAGATCAGCTGTTCCATACATTTTGTCCGTTGTCATTGACATTTTTCTATGGAACAGCTGTTTTTTTTTTCCGATTTCGTATTTGGTCCCATAGTAAAAGTTTTTCATAATGATGAGTACTATAAGCAGTTTTGTTTTAATAAAACGGGAATACTCACGTTAAATTGAGTCGGTTAACAAAATCTATCAAAAGCACGTCAGTTTTCATAGTAAAGTACTATAAGCCTTTTTCGGCTAAGCATACCCTTTCATTATAACCCTCTACACCAGTTTTATTATTCGTAAACGCTCGTTAAACCTATTTATAAGATGATCTGTCGGACTACAAGTGGCATCCATGAAAGCAAGACTATACATTTTACAGAACGAATTATCTTATTGAGGGTTTATGGATAATAGAGTTAATATATAGAATAATACTTTATTGTTCAACTATGTACAAATTTAATTAGTATACAGGGTTATTTTAAGTTCTCGCAGGTTACTTCACTGTATCATACTTAGCTACTACTGCTACGACTTTTGATTATTCGTAATTATTTCTCTTGAATCATCATAATTAGGGGTCCGAATGACAATAACATGACGCGGATGAGAGAAACGAGAAGTAAAGCAGGGGCCCGAGTAATGTATAAAAAAATTACAAGATACAAGATATTTTACTATGAAA
Organism: Apocheima hispidaria; assembly: GCA_947579745.1. Taxonomy (NCBI): domain Eukaryota; kingdom Metazoa; phylum Arthropoda; class Insecta; order Lepidoptera; family Geometridae; genus Apocheima; species Apocheima hispidaria. The sequence continues at coordinate 7,349,177 of OX388171.1, forward strand.
ACTGACGTGGTTTTGATACATTTTGTTTTAATAAAACGGGAATACTCACGTTAACGTCTTGTCGTGCAAGGCAAGACGAGGTCGCGCGCGTGTCTCGCTGAGCATTCCTTGATAAAGGTCACCGAATGTGATCAAAACTATAGTCGGAATAACCGACTCTATTTAACGTGAGTATTCCCGTTTTATTAAAACAAAATACAAGATATTACTTTTTTTTTTTAATTATTTTTTATTTGTCAGAACATGGTTAAAATGGTAAACATTTCCATAAAAACTTAAAATATCTAATACATCCTTATTAGGTTTGTGAAAAATAATGTTGAAGTTGCAAAATATGTGTGTCTGCGAGATGTTTCACCTTAAGGGCTCGCTGCCTTAATTCAGCTGTCTCGTTCGCATTTTTTCAACATTTTCTTCATATATATTACATATAATTATCATTATGAAATAAATTAATCGATCAAAATTAAATAGCATAAACAGAAAAAAAAAATATCTTTAGAATATATATCAATTCAATCTATTGTAATTTTCAGGTTATATATGTTATTTTATTCGTAAGAAAAATAATAATTAGGATTAAATTGAAAAAGATAACATAAAAATTGCTTTAAAAAATTGGCATTTCTAAAGAATGCTGTTTATTTTTTTAAATATTGCTATCGAGGTTGCTGAATTAGAGGAGCGACCCCTTAATTAAAAATAACCTTGTATATAAATAAAATTAATGCTACTTAAATGTGAGATTTCAAATTATAATATAATAACACGCTAACTTATTTGACAGTTGAACTGTATATTAATAAAGTAATATAATAATATATATATATATATATTAGTGTAAAACTCGATGTACATGTAGTGCGTTTAATTTATATTAAAGTTTATTGTAACGTAGAGTATATCATTGTTAATATTAAAGATTTTAGCGTATATTTTGTTGTTTTATTTTAAACTAGTCGTTACACGCGACTTCGCTCGAGAGGACCTAAAAAAAAGTAGTGTATGGACATAGGCTACTTTTTCTCCGACCCTTAAGCTATACATGGTTATAAGGAAAGGGTATGCTAACCCGAAAGGGGCTTATCATTATGAACAACTTTTAATATAGGACCAAACATGAAATCGAAAAAAAAAACAGCTGCTCCATAGAAAAATATCACTCGAAAAAATGTATGGTCCAGCAGATTTTTTTTTCTCGATTTCAGGATTGGTCCCATAGTAAAAGCTGTTTATAATGAGTACTATGAGCTCTTTTCGGCTTAGTATACCCTTTTTTTATAACCTTGCAAATATGCAAAAGTTCAGGTCGTTCCGTTCAGCCGTTTAGGCGTGATAAGAGACAGACAGAGACAGAGTTACTTTGGCATTTATAATATTAGGATAAAGACCAATTCATATTGAAATGATAGTGGCTGATGCCATTTTTTTGTGAGTTGAATAATTACGCTGTAATTGTCAAAAAACGTTGCAGATTTTGAACTGCAAAAAGTTCCGCTAGGAGAACGTTCTCCTGGCGGAAACTGTTTTTCGCAAATATCTCAATAACGGCTGGACGCACAAATTTGAAATTGCCATACACATTTACACGGCCTCATGCACTAAATATCTGCATCATTCAAATCCTGATATTCGACACTTTTCCGCTAGGAGTACGCACACCTTAGATTTTGAAGCACTATACCGCGAGAACCTTACCATCAGGCGGGTCAGCGAGTGACTAGTCGTGTCAACACTCAGTTGCATTTAAAAAAAAAACACTAATTTAAAAATTCTTTATTAACTTAATTAACATAATCAGCGTAGTACAACATCTGGTCTGAATTTAATATTAAGATAACAATGATTTTTCTAACATCTCGAAGAACTCAGTAAGTACCTTGACTTGGGTCACGAGGTTACCGCCATTTGGGATGTACTAAGGAGAATCTACTTAAAGCTACTGACAAGTAGGTAGTACTTAAGCTAAGACGGGAGTTCTAGGAGTTTCTTTTTGAATATACTAGGCCGTTGCCGGAACCGGTCGCGGGTAACCGGCGGATGCAAGTGGCATGTTGTCGGTCGGTGTGGCGCTCTAAGGGGGAGGCCTATGTTCAGCAGTGGACGTCTTCTGGCTGATAATGTAATGTTATGTAATGTAATATCAGTAGAATTGAAATTAACCATTCGGTACAGCGAAAACTCATGCCACCATTAGTGCGGAAACGAAAGGTTGCAAACAGTTGGCAAAGCTTGCGGCAATGCGTTGTAGTGGGAATACTATAAAGTGTTGCCACCTTAGCCCTTTTCGAGCTAGATTCTGCCCTTTTGAAAGTGGTAGAAGTAGAACCCGTTTTTAATGAGGCGTTTTTCCAAAAAAAAAAAGAAATCCTGGTTTTAAAAGTACCCAATAGATGGCGTTAGATGTACCTTGAGTTTTTTCTGTCACTGTCAAGACATGAAAGACAAAAAAAATTACATGTGCCTTTTTTTTTCTCGTGTTTTTTGGCTCGACATGTGTATTTATACAATTTAAAGTAACGTAACTATGTATTTGACTTCTTCTCTCCGACCGACCGACCGACTTCTATCTCTCAGAATAATAACTAAACCAACAAGGGGCTGTTTAAAAAAAAATATAGATGGGGCAGGGAAAGATGTGGGCGTGGAACGGTTAGGAGACATACTAACGTTTGTTGCCCGTGGAACCAGTAGTACCACGGGTTAAAAAAACCTTAAGACTACCAAGCGATCCAGTGGTACGACGAGAATATTTTTTTAACCGTGTTACACTCCTTGTCGACATTAACGGGCCGATAGGAGAGGTACTATCGTCGTCTCCTCAATGTCGCGCGTCCGATCCCCGCCCACATCGCATCTGAATCACATCTTATCTGTATGTTTCGTGCCCTAGGCTATTTTTGAGGTTTAGAATCATGACACATTATCCTCGAATATTTTATTTTATTAATTATTATCTGATCCTTTATCTTTTATTTTACAAAATAATATTTGTAGTGATGACAGGTCTACAAAATTAGATCTCGTCAGCCCTGTAACAAAAAAAAACTGATTTATGGAGGTAAGGTGAAGGATCTATGACTAGCCTTGTGGCTCAGTGGAAGGATTTCCACCTTCCAAACTGTAGGTTGTGGATTCGATTCCCACCCAGGACAAACATTAGTGTGATGAACATGGATGTTTGTTCATTGTCTAGGTGTTTCTATGTATTCTATGACATACTAAGTCTGAAATAAATTATAAATAAATATGTAAGTAATTACAAAAAAATAATAATATATTCTAACAGTTATCTGGTTCCCATAGTACAAGCTTGCTTAGTTTGGGGCTAGATGGCGCTGTGTGTAAAAATCGTCCACAAATATTTATTTATTTATCTTAATCCGAGAGGTATTGAAATTGGCATCATATTCCGAGGTTTTGCGCCGAGACAAAACTCTACGAGGGAGTTTTGGCGGGAACGTGAAGAAGTCATGTCGCGTCATTATATTATTTTCCAAAACTTGTGTTATTTTGAGTGTTAATGTGTAAAAATGGTGGATTTTTATTCATTAAGTGTTCGTGACCGTGCACGAGTGTTGGTGAATAGTATATTGTCGTGATACGTGACTTTTCGTGTTATTTCCAAAACTCCACAGAAACCTTTTGTAAAGTCTCCACCACTTTACTGGGGTATGACTTGGACATGACCGTGACTTACTTTACTTGACTTAGACTATGACTGAGACTTGTTTTATTTGTGAAATACTTTACTTCACTTCAAATAATACAAAACTTGACACTGGCTAAATACACAACGTGTGAAGCCAAAATTTAAGAGGAAAAAAAAAAAAACTCTACGAGGAGTTTTGGCGGGAACGTAAAGAAGTCATGTCACGGCATTGTATTATTTTCCAAAACTTGTGTTATTTCGAATGTTCACGTGTAAAAATGGTGGATTTTTAACCGTTAAAGTGTTCGTGTACGTGCACAAGTGTTGGTGAATAGTATAATGTTGTGAAACGTGACTCTTCGTGTTGTTTCCAAAACTCCATAGAAACCTCTATTTAAATCTCCACCACTTTACTGGGGCATGACGTGGACTTGACAGTGACTTACTTTGCTTGACTTAGACTATGACAGACTTATTTTAATTCTGAAATATTTGACTGCACTTCAAATATTACAAGGTACACAATAGTACACGTTGCACCTTAAATTACTTTTTGTAGTTGGATAGATGGCGTTGGAGTTTTGGCGGGAACGTGAAGAAATCATGTCGCGTCATTTTATTATTTTCCAAAACTTGTGTTATTTTGACTGTTAATGTGTAAAAACGGTGAATTTTTACCCGTTAAGTGTTCGTGAACATGCACGAGTGTTGGTGAATGGTATAATGTTGTGAAACATGAATTTTCGTGTTGTTTCCAAAACTCCATAGAAGGCTCTAGTAAAGTTTTCACCACTTTACTGGGGCATGACTTGGACTTGACCATGACTTGCTTTGCTCGCCTTTGACTGTGACTATGACTTGTTTGATATTATTTAACAAAACTTGAAAATATATAAGTATACTTGACACTGGCAAATGCATAAGACGTGCGAAGCCAAAATCCTCTCAGGAGGAAAGAGAAAAAAAAAGATGGCGTTTTCCGCTTAGACGAAGCATCATACAAGATCCATGGTTTTCCGTATATAAAAGGTACTCTGTGGATGGCGTTGATCCGTTTTTGTCTAAGGTTTTTGTCATGGATCTTGTATGATGCTTCGTCTAAGGTTTTTGTGCATCTTTTGACGGTTATTTCGAGTGACATATGTAGTACGCTAGTATACATTCATCTATGATGTAGTAGGTTTATGACATTTAGTATGGAGGTAACTTACAACCTGGATGAACACATGCTATTTTATCCCGGCAAAGCACGATTACAATAAGATAGCGAGTGAAACCGCGGGGCGCTGTAGTTTTCCAAACATTTCGTCGAATGCGAATTACATGTTTCTATGGAACAGATGCTTTAAGTTTTAAGAACTCTTGGAAAGGAAGGGGGTTGCTATAATCCCCTCACTTGGCAGCCGGCTTTGGTGACCGCAGAACTCTCACCGCTTACTAAGAGGACCCCGCAGTGTTAGGACATCTCTGGGTATTTCAGGGTTGGTTGGTTGGTTAAAAGTTGTTCATAATGACGAGTTCTATGATATCCAAGAATACATCCTTCGTCTATCCGAACACCCAGTATATCAGTACCTACCTGAGGAGTTACTTGGGCAGGCATCCCTCTTGTTCCGCAACTTAGAAGTAAAGACATCAAGTAAGGGAGCACGTTGTACTTTGACATCGTCATTGGGTTGCGGCGGGCTGCGTTGAAGATGCACCCCTAAGGGAAGGACATCAAGAACACCATCCTCCATCCGATCCTCAACTCGAGATCCCCACTGAAAAAGCAAAAATAAATATAAAGACAACTACAAACATAACAAAAAAACAATTAAATCAACAAACAGACAGCCTATCAAACAAAAATAATAATTAAACTAGTAGTTCGCGCCGAACTGAGACCTCGCGAGCCCTATATCTTCACAACCCCTGGACCGATTCAGCTCATATTTTTGAACTTAAAAATTGTATTGAAATAACTACTTGCCTACAAAATTTCATGAAGATCGGATCAACGGTTCGCAAGTTATCATCGGACAAATATACACACAAACATATATACAAATGCCGATTTGTCCCAGTAAACTCTGAGACCTTCGCTTCGCTCGGTCAATAAATGGATGGTTAGATTTGGGGATCTGATCCATTCGAGCGAGCCCAGGGGAAACGAAAGCGTGGTGTGGTCCGCGCTTTTATAGAGCGAAGGAAATTAAAAACAGATATGTAGGCATTGTAGGATTTGTAGGCAAGTAGTTCATAGCGATACAATTTTAAAGTGCGAATATGAGCAAAATAGGGTAAAGTATTGCGCGCAAACTACTAGTTATACTACTATTAATTAATTAAGAATTTAGATCCTAGGATCTAAATTCATCACCATAGATAAGTGGACCCTCGCATTATCGCTGCATGACTAATTATGGTAAAATTGTTAGATTTTTTAACAGCGGAAGGGGTCTTAGTACTGCGATTGTCGAAGTAGATATACTTAGTACTCAATATTTTAGTGCGGACATTTATTATGTTGACACATGAAGTTCATAAATTAACATGATTTAACAAAGTAATTGCCGCGGTAGCTCGGCACGCTCGCCTCACATTCGTGGGGTCGTCGCGTGGTTTAGAACCCGGGCGGGCTCGGGCCAATGACTTCTTTGGAACTAACGTACGTATATATACCGCTGGCTTTTCGGCGAAGGAAAACATCGTGAGGAAACCTGCATATTTCCCGAGGAGAAATTCAATGGCGTATGTGAATCCGCCAACCCGCACCGGGCCAGCGTGGGGGATATGGCACAATCACCCTTCGAGTGTAGGCTGATATCTCAGCAGTGGGATGTTTAAAGAAAGGCTGAAGCAGAAGAATACATTTTAATGTTTAGGTAATAATTTTTAATTAATTAATTATATATATATAATAATTAATTTACTTGAGTATGTATTCGTATAATTATTATATATTTTATAACGCAATTAGTCTAGCAAGTAATCGCTGTTATAACCATGTTGTGTGCTCACGGTTTGGATCGCGGATTCAAATAGAACCTTCTTAAAAATGTTATATCATGTTTTTAATCGGTGATCTGTTGTGTGTACCTAATAAAAAGAAAAAAAAAATATTTGACCTTATTTGGATGTGGCAATAGTCAGAACGGAACGACCTTTAGGAGTAAATTTCGTCAAAATTATCATTGAAAAATCCTCCTAGGTTATAGTCACATTTGGATTCTAAAATAGCTTAAATTATTTGTGTAACTTTTTTTTCAATATCTTTTAATTCATTTGGCAATTTATTAAATATTTGAACGGCCATTGTATTAGAGCCAGAGCCGAGTATTACAAGTTTGGACTTTGGTTAGATTAATTTATAGGTACCTAAACTGTGGCCGAGATTGCGCGATTTATCAGAAACCTTTTTAAAATTATCTATACCTATAAAAGACTTTGTCCTGACTGACTGACTGACCTATAGACAACGTACAGCCTAAGCCGCTGGACGTAGAGACTTCAAATTTGGAAGGTATGTTTATTGAGGGGTGTTAACGCTCACTAAGAAAGGATTTTTCGAAAATCAACCCCTAAGGGGGTGAAATGGGATGTTAAAATTTGTATGAAACTTTTTATTCTCTGGTTCGATTGATACCAAACTTGGTTTGGATACTCAACAAAAAAAAAAAAGATACGGGTATCACAGTTTTTTCAAAATCAGCTCCCGTTTGTATCAAAAAATTATCTGGGTATAAGTATGGTATAGTGTAGTCGGTGGAGTTAACATTAGCTAGAATGCGAATGCTTTTCTTTTGGACAATAAAAAGGTATTCGCATCCAAACTATTTCCCCAGAGCATATTTCCCATGTACCCATATGTATGTGCAGGAAATATACTATGGTAATTTTCCTCCAAGCTACATGGGTAATATGAACATCTTGGAAAATGCATATAATATTTTTGTTATTGAAATATGAGGGATGATATAAATGTATACCTACACCAAATTATAATTTTATCTATACTCGTTGACATGGATTTCATTAAAAAAGAAATTTAAAATATTAGGAGCATTCTAATACCGTTTTTTTAAATTGTGTCTCGTTTTCGAAATTATATTTTTTTTTTTAATATATATATATATATATTAATATTTCACTACTGGTCAATAAAATAACAAGTACCAATTAATAAACAAAAAGACAACTGCTAAATGTAACCTGTCATTTATCTATTTCCTTGTATTTATTTCATTGGTACGGTATTAAACCAATTACGCTTACTACATTACAAAAGATACAAAAAACATAAATAATTAGACACTAAATAATAATAATATAAAAATACATGTCAAAAAAGTAGTCTAATTGATGAAAATACTTTTTTTAAATGTTATACTCGGTGACGAGACGAGCAAGTCGCTCACCAGCTGTTAAGCGTCACGCTTGCCCATAACAGTTCAGTGCCACCCAGAATGTTGAACCTCACCGGTCCAAAACTATGCGCGGCAATGCACTGCGCTCGTCACCCTGAGATGTTATACATATTAAATGTCAAAAAAATTATGAAAAAGTAACAGATGTCAGGCTAAATAAAATGTTATATGGCGCTCTAGACATAAAGAGGTATCAAACGACACCTCATCAAAATAGGTAAAGCCATTAATTTAGTCTCTAGGTGTCTAGGAGATAATTTAAAGGAACACTCCAAAAACTTTACCCTCCTGGGAGAGTCGTGTAAAATGTATACTTACACCAGAAAACTGCGAAAGAAAGTACATATTTGAATGCAGACTGGAATAACGCACTGGCAATGGATGTCCATGTATATACACAAAACACACCGATAACAACCCTACACAAACAACACGTAACGAAAACATTTCAAAAAAATTAAACGAAAATTCGCAAATTATTTTTGATTTGGTTCTGTGGACGGCAATTTCTTTCGACGCCAGTTTTTTTCGCGTTTACTTCGTGTGGTAGCTGCGTCCGTTGTGTGTGATCAGTGTGTCGAGTGCAAGTTTTTGTAATTGCGTTTATCTATTCAATCGCATTTACGTTATGATTTTAGTTACTCGCAGTCGGCACTCTGAAGCCGCGTCATGCAAGTTTAAAGTTCAGCCGCTAATGCTGCGCGACCGTGAACCTTGTTCTCGCCGCGATACTGGCGCTGTAACCTTCTCACGGTTACGTACCTACTCAGCTTTATTCCCCTTCCACTATAACAAAATAAATGGTCGTGGGTTCACGAAAACGGATTTTGCGACAATAAATAGGTGGTATCAAGAAATTGCGGCTGCAATGATCACCTAGATAGTATTGGTTTAAATACGAATCTCAATAAGCTGATTTTTATCTTGGTTTTTGGTTTAGTGAGAAGTGTACTTAAACTAGCTTTCACCTTGATTTTTGGTTGATGTAATTTCTTGATACAACCTATTTATTAGCGCCAAATTTATTTTCATGAACCCACGATTAGTAATTAAGATGTAATTGACAAAAAACGAATTTGCCGCACTAATGAATTTGCCGCGCTGAGCAAAACGTTGCACCAGAAGTTTGTAGGTCGTGTACGGCGTGCCGCTTGGTGCGCGATGCGCCGCCGCAGGCATCCCCTACACCCGTGGGAAATTTAAACCAACCCAGTACCAGCAAACCGTTGGAAATGCGTTTACATGCAGATTTCGCGGAATGTGATGGTAAGTAGCCGATGGGCATTCGAAATGGATAGAAGCCATAGCGATGAATCGCACGGATGCAATCGACGATAACAGTCTTCAGATCTTCATTTGCTAGATTTACCAACCATGCTGGTCACCGGTGCCGGTGACCAGCATGGTGCAAATGGCGAGTCGCCCGGCCGGTAACTTTAAATTCTACCTTCCAAGCAGACAATTTGTTGAATAAAAAAATTCCAGTTGCAATTGTAACGCTGCATCTAATGCTTACAAAATTTTAAATACATTAAGAAAACTAAATACTTTTCATTGTAAACTAATTATAATTTAACCAGTCATAAGTTTTTAGACAAGCGCCTAGCTTTAAAAACGTATTTAACCACTATTATTAATTTATTATGTGTCGTTTGTAGGATCTAATTAATTTACACTAGAAATTGTACTAAGTTAATTATTTTATGTTAAATAAATTATTTTAAACAACCGACAACGGCCCACCGTATCAATCGTCGCCTTTTCAAGAATATTACAAAAAATTGCACCAAGCACGTGACGTTAGCGCCGCATATACCACAAGGGAAAAAGGCTGCTGAAAATGCGGTCAAAACGTCCGGAACAAAGCTCAGAGACTAGATTTACTGTGTTATGATATGTATAATATAGGTCTTTGTAACAGTATTTTGGCTTCGCCATTACCTGAGGAGGCTTAAATGCCGTTAAAATTACACAGGGTGGGCCATCGGTAAGTGACCGCCCGAAAAGGGCTTATAGTACTAACCATTATGAACAACTTTTACTATGGGACCAACCCTGAAATCGAGAAAAAAATATCTGCAATTCCATAGAAAAATGTCAATGACACTCGACAAAATGTATGGAACAGCAGATTTTTTTCCCCGATTTTAGGGTTGGTCCCATAGTAAAAGTTGTTCATAATGATGAGTACTATAAGCCCTTTCGGGCGGTCACTTGTCGTTGGGCGATATTGTATAAGCGTGTATTATAAGTATTGGTTTATGTATATGTTTCTTTGTCTGTTACGGGGGTGACATAGCACTGAGTGACAAAACTTAAAAAATAAAAATAATTTAATAAATAAATTTGTAACTGAGTGACAAAACTTAAAAAATAAAAAGTAATTTAATAAATAAATTATAATTTAATAATAAAATTTTAAAAAAATATATACATAATACATGTGCCACAAGTACTGAGCAAATTTTTGTTTCAATACCGGAATGTTGAGCACGCGAAGACGAATGTTGCGCCAGCTGCAGCGCCACCTACGCGGTCCGCCCTGACGTTCGCGCTGTAATCAGCGCTGCGAAGGAACGTCAGGTCGTGAGAAAGCGGGGTCAGGATCGGGATATCCAGATAGGGCATCCGGCCCTCACTCGCTGATATTCTGATAAAAATGAATAACTTGTTAGAGCATGTCGGGCCATGCTTAGTAATTCATTAGTCATTGTTGCAGCCTACACATTACTACACACAGATACTGTGCAGATACTGTGTGCAGATCACTGCACACAACCAAAAACTTCGACCAAAAATCTTCGATGTATTAAATGAATGAAAAAACTTCGCTTGCGCGATTCAGAACATTATAGCCTGTCAGTCCATACAAAACGTCAAAAAATGCACAAAATGGATCAACGCCATCTAGCGAACTATAGGAAGTAACTTTGTCTCTGGGTGATGTAGCGTTATCACGGGTAAACGTCCGAACGGATCTTGATAAAATTTGGTAGTGTTGTTGTATATCACAAAGACGGACATAGGATACTTTTAAATTGAGCATGGACAAGACGAAAATCATGTCAGATGCCCATAATGCCCTGTAGTGAGCGCTGGACCAGTCACAAGCGCCTGTAAGTTTAATTCGGTAACCTCACTCGAGAACCAGCTTACAGAATTGGACAGGCAGAATAGAACAGGCGTTTTGGGCTGAAAAAAAAACTTTTAGTTTTCCGTGGTCGTTAACTCACGGGAATTTTATATAAAAATAATATAATATATATATATTTATTTTTAAATGCGAAAGTTTGTGTGTAAGTGTGCAAGTATGTAAGTAGGTAACTATGTAAGTGTGTTTGTTCCCGTTCAACTCTATAACGGCTGAACGGATTTGAATGAAATTTGCAATGGAGGTAGGTTACACCCCGGATTATCATATAGGCTGCTTTTTATCCAGGAAAAATATGTCATTTATCTAGAATAGCGGGAGAAACCGCTGAAAACTTTATCAAAACCGTTTTTGGCAAATTAGTCCTTTTACCACAACTCGTCTTATCTTAAGTCATCATCATCATCAACAGCCCGAAGACGTCCTCTGCTGAACAAAGGCCTCCCACTTAGACCGCCACACTGAACGACAATTTGCAACTTGCATCCACCTGTCACCCGCGACATTCAAAATGTCGTCAGTCCATCTAGTGAGAGGCTTACCTACGCTGCAACTTCCAGCTCGCGTTCTTAAGTTCTATTACCTTTTTTGTGGTGGTGTGGAATGTGAACTGGCTCTCAAGTGAAGCTGCCGGAACACGCCGAGGTGCTTGGCGACAGATACTCAACTTGAATAGTATCGTAGCCAGACGAGTACAAGAAAGTACCACCACCATGTTGTGGTTACCCTATGATGTTTTCCTTCATCGGCAGCCCAAGCTCATTGTTGGGATTTGAACCTGCGCCCCGCGGCGTGTGATCCGAACACGCTAACCGCTGAGCTATCATCGCTACAAAAATATCCCGTGTGAACAAATTTAAAAGTTGAAATATTTTTCTATGCTCCGTGGTAATAAACTTTTAAAAAACACAATCGGTATGATATACTAGTCCTTTTTTTGGGAAGTCGGTTAAAAAACATATATCTCAACATCAGATATATAATGGGTTTCAGGTCAGTTTTCATAGTAAAATAAGAAAATCCCGTTTGAACTTGAGATTCTTGTTTAGTATCGTAATTTTTTATCCTCTATATATAATATTTTGTTATGTTTTATATGCCCTAGTAAGTTTATGACATTTCGACCTGGTGCAGGCGGCGCATTGGTAAAGATTTCACCACTGGGCGGCCTGCATGGGGGAAGTGTCATAAGCTCTTTAATCATTTAGATCAAGGAACATAATACTTTAGATATAATACTTGACTAAGTCTACTAATATCACTTTTCTATTTTGTGAGTGGAAGGCACTGGATCCCACGACACAGGACTCATCCTAGTGTGGGGCACAGGGTTCGCGTAACAAAAAAATCAATGTTTTGTGCATCTAAATAAATAAATAAAAATAAATAATAATCTAAGTAACTAACGAGGTGTGCGGAATAGAAAAATTTGTTTCCAGTGTAGCTTTCTTAACAATGCCATCTAACGATGTTTCATAGAACTGGCGCTAAAAAGCGTGTTGTCTTCGGAAAAGGCCCTGTTGAATACCGAGAGAAACCGCGGGGTGCAGCTAGTATCTAATACATAGACAATGCGATATATAGCGAGGCGATTAAACAATTAACGCACTGCGAATGGCAGCGGTGTGGCGCAAGCCAAGAGAGCTTAGCGTGTAGCCATCCCCTATCAGCTCTTAGACGTCGACTACTGGAAGAAACCTCCATACAGTGAGGGGGACATAATCCTCACGCTTGGTAAGTAGCTTAGATATCGCAGAAATTTCACTGGTTTCTAAGAGGACACTTTCTGGTTTCTACACACACTGGTTTGTCGACACACACTGGTTTCTGCCCGTTCTCCGATGGTCCAATCCCAGCGGTAAATAGTCGTGCCACTCCTCGTAAAGTCATGGAGGCTCTACTCGAACCTTCTACGGATTTTTGGAAACAACCTAAAGAGTTACGTTTCTCCACTTTATACGATTTGGTCCCCAAAAATAATCTCTCACTAATACATTTCTAGCTGATGCCCGAGACTTCGTACGCAATGAAAGCTCAGCCTTCGGTCTCGCTAAACTATAGTTATTCTGGTATTCGGGACGGAGACAAATTCAACAATTCAAAGATCATGAAAATCGGTCCAGCCTTTCTCGAGTTATAAGTTTTCGAACAAACGCGACTTTGTTTTATACAATATATAGGTTAGTGAGTTTACAATCTAAAATATGTTTTAGTTACAGTTTTACATATACGAGCGATATAGAAAGCATCTTGTCACAGTTTTTTTTTTTTTTTTTTTTTTTTTTTTTGCTGTTCGTGGCAAACAAGTAGACGGGCCGCCTGATGGTAAGCGATCACCGTCGCCTATGGATACCTGTAACACCAGGGGCATCACAGATATGTTGCCGACCTTTAAAGACTCTATTAACAGCCCTTTTGAAGAACCCCATGTTGTAGTTACTCGGAAAACCGCAGGTGGAAGCTCATTCCACAATTTGCAGGTGTGACTGCAAATTGAGGCAAAAAGGATCGCGTAAAACGCACAGTGTGCGATTTCCACAGATCGATTATATGCGGATGAACTTTTAAGCGGTGGCAGCTGGTGCAGTGATGAAATCGCGACGCCGGTACCAGGTTTATTAAGTAAGTAAGTAGGTATATTTATTATCATTACAAATATTTGACGTGCGAGCGAATGCACAGAAATCGCTTTTCACGTTCATCGACCATTATTACGCATTAACACTCAAAAAAGCACAAGTTCTGGAAAATATTTCAAATTGGCGCCATAATGTTTCACGTTGGCGCCTAAACTCCAAGAAAGTCTGTTAATAAAATGTTTTCTCCGCGTCCGCCCGTATTTTATACCAGATAGGGGGGGCGATGGGGGGTGAAGTCAGCGAGCGGGTAATTTGCCGGGTAATAGCTCCCCCGGCATATCTTTAATCTGATCGCTAATTGGATGGAACACAGAGACGGATTGGGGCAAAATATTTTTTAAAGAAAACTTCTCATGTAAAATTTAAGTGTATTTAAGTAGTATCTTAATTTATTTATTGTAATGACTGACGAGACGAGCAAGTCGCTCAACTGATGTTAAGCGTCACGCTCGCCCATAACAGTTCATCTCTCTCAAAGTTTTGAACTTCAACAGTTCAAAACCCTACGCGGCTATTCACAGCGCTCGTCACCCTGAGATAATAAGGTTGTAAGTAGTGTTAGTAGTTGTACTATTATTTACTTTTGTACTGTACTTTTTGTGTTGTATTTTTGGCAGTAGATTACAAGTTATTTAATACTAGCTGTTACAAGCGACTTCGTTCGCAAAAAAAAAGGGATGGCCCAATGGCAAGTGACCGCCCGAAAAGGGCTTATAGCACTCATAATTGTGAACAACTTTTACTATGGGACCAACCCTGAAATCGAGAAAAAAAACTGCTGTTCCATACATTTTGTCGAGTGTCATTGACATTTTTCTATGCATTTCAATTTGTATATTATTTATTTTGTTGTGTAGGGTGATATGTTCCCATCCTCGTCGCCAATGATATGTTCCTAGATAGGTGGGTAAATGAGACGCACGCACTTGTAAGATAGCTTGTTTATTACTGGCCCGCGCACCGTGCCAGTTAGTTGTTAAACTGCGAAACTATGGAGGGGCGCGTATACATCAGTAGGGTCATAGGGTGTATGGATACGCATATGAAGGGGGGTATGAAACTGAAACGTGGTCCTAGACCACTGGCTTTTTGGAGAAACTCAGAGTCGCACAGCGGGCAATGGAGAGAGCTATACTCGGAGTTTCTTTGCACGATAAAATCCGAAACGAGGATATTCGCCGAAGAATCAAAGTCACTGATATAGCTTTCAGAGTTTACAAGCTGAAGTGGCAATGGGCAGGCCACATCACTCGAAGAACAGAAAACCAATGGGGAAGAAATGTTCTTGAGTGGCAACCACGAACCGGAAGGCGTAGCGTAGGCAGGCCTCCCAGTAGGTGGAACGACGACAATTTTGAAAGTGTTTTGAACAATTTCGGTGTTGCGCTCTAAGGGGGAGGCCTGTGTTCAGCTGTGGACATCTTCTGGCTGATGTTGATAATTATGATGATGTTTATGGGTAAGTCCTAAAACTACGACCAGAACCTTAGGAGGACGAGCAGCAGCGTCCTCTTAGTAAGCTGTGAGCGTTCTGCCAATCCCCAACCCGGCTGATAAGCACGGGTATTATGGCAACCCCCACCCCCCTCACTCCCTAAAGAGGGAGGCCTCTGATCAACAGTGGACGTCTTCTGATTGGGATTCTTACCAAAATCGAACATTACGCTTTGAACTTTGCTTAATAATAGCCAGATCTTTTTGTATCTGAAGCGTCGTCCGTAAATGCCTGCTCTCACTCGTAAGTTTCCAGGGCCAATTTACTCGCTGCAGGCGCATGGCTAAAATCATCCGTGGAGACGGCGCCTTCCGATTTATCTCTGGAAGTATTTGATGGTACTGAGAGAGCGCCATTTGCACTAATTATCGTAATTACCTCAAGATATTAAGGCGCGGGGTGGGGTTGTAGGCAGTGAGCTAGCTACCTAAAAATATTTTTTTTACTCTCAATTTTTCCTATGGCGGATCTCACTAATTATAATTGCGAAAGTTTGTGCGTAGTTGTGTAAGTAGGTAAGTGTGCAAGTGTGTTTATTCCCGTTTAAGTCTGTAACGGCTGAACGGATTGAATGAATTTTGGTATGGCGGTAGCTTACACCCTGGATTAACACATAGGCTACTTTTTATCCCTTAAAATATTCGGCTTCTGTAGAATAACGAGTGAAACAGCGGGGAGCAGTTACTATAATATAATTATGTCCTCATGCAAGTGTTTTATTTTTCATTTCTTGTTTTTACTCTTACGTAAAAAGGTAATACTTACATGCGTCAAACTTGGTGTGCTTATAGTGCAAGCTCTATAGTACTAGCTGTTACCCGTGACTCCGTTCGTGAACCTAAAATAAGTAGCCTATTTTCGTCTCCGATTCTTAAGCTATATTTAAGCTAATAGCTTAAGCGCATGTTGCTCGAGGTTGGTAAGATTATACAACCTTTACTTTTTTGTAGGCTAGCTCTCCGCCTACAGCTAGGTCTGGCGGCGGGTAGCGAATCGTACAAATTAAAGACGCAGAGAAACGAGACACCACTTCTACTGATCACCTGCGGGTGGCGCAGCGCGTGAGCGGACAACAGAGTGCCGGTTCCATTCTGGCAAGAAAATGATATGAAGGCCAGGATTGACATATTTAAGAAAGCCTGCTGCTAGGTATAGCCCGTTCGGGGAACTACCACACCTTTGCCAGTTATTCAACCACCAAGCAGTAGTGTGCAAACATAACTGAATTCCGGATTGAAGGACAATGTTTCCTGTGAAATTACTGAGCATATAAAGAAATTTATCATGTAATATAACGAGGTGACGAGCGCAGTGCAATGCCGCACTTGATTTTTAATTGCTGTAGTTCAAAATCCTGTGTAACATTAAACTGTTACGGGCAAGCATGACGCTTACCATCAGGCGAGCGACATGCTCGCCCGTCAATATTTGACTAGCCTTGCGGCTCAGTAGGAGGATTTCCACCTTCTGAGCTGTAGGTTTGATTCCCACTCAGGACAAACATCTATGTGATGAATGTGGATGTTTGGTCTTTGTCTGGGTGTTTCTATGTATTCTATGTATGTATTTACAACAACAAAAAAAGTATTTATGTATTATATATGTTTATATGTATTATATATATATAGTACAAGCTTGCTTAGTTTGGGACTAGATGGCGCTGTGTGTGAAAAACGTCCACCAATGAATAGCATAAAAATGGTGTTATAGTCAACTAAAGTTATATTAATATACTAACGAACGCCTGGGACTTCGCACGCGGTGCTGGTCGGTTTTCGGCTTCGCAGGTTCATGGCTCCGGAATAGGTAAACACAATGAGGCGTTTTCCAAAAAAAAAGAAATCCTGGTAATCAAAGTACCCAATAGATGGCGTTAGATGCACCTTGAGGTTTTTCTGTCACTGTCGAGACATGAAAGACAAAAAAATGTACATGTTCCTTTTTTTTTTCTCTCGTGTTTTTTGGCTCCACATGTGTATTTAGACAATTTCAAGTAATGTAACTATGTATTTGACTTCATTTGAAATATTACAATAGTTGACACTGGCTAAATACACAACATGTGGAGCCAAAATTTACGATTCAAAAAAGAAACATAAAATATTTCGACAGAAATGACAATGACAGGTAAAACGATAGGACTATTACGCCATCTAGTAAGTATTTTAGAACTATATTTTTTTTTGGAATTCGCCTCATTCGGAAAACTCGCACTCGGCCTCGGCACTCTGTTTTCGGAAATAGGTTTTGGCCCGAGTAAAGCTACCTCCCCGCGGGAGTGAGACAGCGTGCGAGCGACGGAGACGGCGGCAGTGGGCGCGTTAATCAACTTCGCTGTTGTTCCAATGAGTTTAGGACGGACTCAGGCAGAACGGGTGGGTATTGTTCCGTTTATTTATTACTAGCTGCGCACGGCCTTGCTCGCAAAAGCTACAGTAATCTCAAGAGCCCAGTGCATCTCTTTACAATACAATACAATACAATATAACTTTATTATACACCAAAAGACAATAAAACTTAAATATGAACAATAATAGAAAACCGGTAGTATAATGGGCGGCCTTATCGCCTAAAGCGATTTCTTCCAGACAACCTTGGGATGGACAGAATTATGTATGAAAAACACTACGGTCGGTGGTGTAGATATCTACATAAAATATATATAGTATAATATATGAAAATACATGCATAATCCTAATACTTCCATAGAAATACATACAATAATTACACACTATATATAAATACTATAAAACTCACAATAGATACACATTATACATACGTACCAATTAACTTAAAGAAAGATAGTGTTTGTAAACGAGGTTCTTAAAAATGGGAAGCGATTTAGCCTGCCTGATACATGCAGGCAGCTCGCTTTAGAGATTGACTTTCGACAAATCCTGAGACATTCTTTATGCTTATTATATACAAAGTATCATTGACTTATGAAAAAAAAACATACACTTTGGGGCCTGTATCACCCCTTTTGAGGTGGAATTTCGTAAAATCTGTTCTTATTATTAACCTAGACCATTTGGGGAGTATTGGTTACAAAACTTCACGTATCTATCATAGGCGGTTTCGTCTGTGCGTTGATTCCTAGAAAATGGCTTGTTCTTTATACATATAGATAGATATAAACTCTTTATTGTGTACACCAAAATAATAATAAGACACGTACAGAGCTATCTAATAAGCTAGTGCCACAAGTGGCGGCCTTATCGCTAATAGCAATCTCATCCAGGCTCTCTCTTATTATGCAATTATTAGGTAACTGCTTTCACCCGATATCCGGAACCTTTAATTTTTGGACATTACTGAGTGTATTAATTCAGTGTGTAAGCTACCTCCAATAATGTGTCAAAACCACGTCAGTTTTCATAGTAAATTTACGTTTATTTAATTTTCATCTCGGAGTCTGTGATGTACTATTGTTTATTCTGCGACCTTAGTCAGTGTTATCAAATAATAATAAAAGCTTTATAAATAAGTCTTATCAAAAATACGTTTTTGTTAAGTATCATACAGTAGCACTTTGTGTCCATTTTGATAACAATTGCAGTGTGCTTATGTTAAGCTGTAGTCTTTACATGTCGCAGGTAGTAGTGGGAAATCTGTCAATTGATGATCAAAATACGAGATTAATTTATTTGTCGGAACATGGTTAAATATACAAATAATTATACAAAGAAGCGAGCGGTCTTAGGGCGGTTTGTACACGTATTTAGGGACCCCAAATAATCGCGTTTACAACAGAAATTATGCTCCTGAACATGTTTAATTTAATTTAATTAAATTACATTTTAATTGTTTTAATAAAACGAGAATACTCACGTTAAATTGAGTACAAGGCAAGACGAGGTCGCGCGCGTGTCACGCTTATTACTTTAAAAAAGTTCACCGACTGTGATCGAAACTATAGTCGGAATAACCGACTCATTTAATTTTACCTATCAAAATTAATTGAGTCGGTTATTCTCGTTTTATTAAAACAAAATGTGTCAAAACCACGTCAGTTTTCATAGTAACATTAAACGCTCCGAAATGGCTGTTTAGTTGCGCGACCGGGACAGCGCTTAGTACGACTAAGTTGGTACGAGTGAGATGGCATGCTCTCGCAATCAGAATCACGAACGTTTCAAAGTTAGAGGATAAGCCCCCAGCTGATGAGTCAATTTTCGTTACTGTATTTTTTTTCGTAATTATTTTTTGTGTTGGTAGTACGTCTGCAATGCTATAAACGTTTATTATAATGACTTTGTGGGTTTTCTCAGAGAACGACGAAGATATAATAATACCTATTTGACTATTTGTTGCACTATTTCTGACCTAATTTCTTTTTCACCTCACAAGCTTGGAAAGATTCTGTTTATCATTCGAAATCTGAGTGCAAAAGTGCATTTTATCCGCCAGCCACAAAATTCTCCTTATTATAAATATTATATAGGATAGGTAGTAGAAACAGTATTAAAAATTCGAACCATCGTATTATCGTCCCCTGAAAATGCTTTAATACTCATTTCATGCCAGTGTGCTAACCTCATTTTTGGAATAATCGCACTGGCCAGCACGACTGCATGAAAAAAAAAAGTTTTAAAAATTTTTTTCTAGCATTTTTTTCGCAGAGGTGAAAAGTTGCGTTACTCTCGGCAGCAAAGTTATTCCGCGGCTCGTACCTTTGATACTCGCGCTATGCTCAGGATTCTATATTTGAACCACGATCGAAGGGAGCCACCACGCGAGTGAACTTAGTGCACGCGTTCAGTTATGATTCGCGCCGAACTGAGACCTCGTGACCACTATATCTTCACAACCCCTGGATCGATTCAGCTCATATTCAAACTTAAAAATTGTATTGAAATTAACTACTTGCCTACAAAATTTCATGAAGATCGGATCAACGGTTCGTAAGTTATCATCGGACAAATATACACAGAAACATATATACAAATGCCGATTTGTCCCAGTAAACTCTGAGACCTTCGCTTCGCTCGGTCAATTATTGTTTGGTGGAAAAGTAATTTTAAATTTGTTAAAAACTTTGGGGAAGTATCAAATCGCCACTTTGCTTACTGTTGGCCTTATCTCAATCGTAATAGTAAACTCTAGCCATTTCCCATTTGTCCTGAAATATCCCTCTCTCCCAGCGACACTACATTAAACTTGGGTAATAGGTGAAACGGGAGTGTTTGCCGTGAGTTCCCGTCACTTAGTGTCAATTAGCCACCTTTTGATAACAGTGATAAGAAGTGATAACAGTAAAACATTGATAATTTAGCTTTTAGCTCTTTATTATGGAGTAAGGCTACCGTATCAACTACCTATTATCTAACCAACTACCTATACTTAGTAATATACAATGTCGCCCATCGGCAAGTGACCGCCCGAAAAGGGCTTATAGTACTCATCACTATGAACAACTTGAACATCGAGAAAAAAAAGTGCTGTTTCATACATTTTGTCGAGTGTCATTGTCATTTTTCTATGGAACAGCAGTTTTTTTTCGATTTCAGTGTTGGTCCCATAGTAAAAGTTTTAACTTACATGTTTACCTACTTACACACTTACACACAAACTTTCACATTTATAATATTAGTGTGATGTATGTTTGTGTGTTCCTATATTACTTACTTCCTTTAGCCTAAACGGCTTGACTGATTTTGACGAGTGGGGTGTCGTTTGATTCCTCTTTACGTCCGGACTCCGGACATAAAGAGGACCTCCGGAGTGACATAGGTTACATTTTATAGTTGGGTATATTTTTTTAGTTTTAATAATGGTCCTTGTTATTTTATTTTAACATTTTCTAACAACAGTTTTTAACAGTTTACAAAAATTCCTACACCAAAATTAAAAATTAAAGGCATGAAAATTGCTATAAAACAATATAGTATTTTATAGATGACTGTCAATTTTTCTTTAATTCGTACATTTTTTTTTTGAGATTTTTTTTACGTTTGGTTTTTCATCTTAAAAAAATGCTGAAAATGTGTGAAAGAGAAAGCTCAAGCCGGGAGAAGCCGAAGAGCGAGCAGCACCGCGTACAAAAGTCGCTGCATTAGTTTAGATAACATGATAAGTTTGACGCCGTTCCTTGCCCAACAATCATCACACTATATTATAAATGCGAAAGTTTGTGTGTAAGTATGTAAGTGTGTTTGTTCCCGTTCAACACTGTAACGGCTGAACGGATTTAGATAAATTTATTTAAATTTAGTGTGGTATCTTATTCCCTGGAATAACATATAGGCTTTTTATCCCGAAAAATTCAACCGTTCCTGTAGGATAACGGGAGAAACCGCGGGGCGCAGCTAGTACTGACATAAAGATAAATTGATCACCTACTTCCAATAAGCTAGGTGTCTCAAATACCTGACAAATAACTCGTAAACGGCTGATAAGGGCTATCACAGTTTATCAGATGTCCTCTCTGAATCACTCTGTAATTTCCAAATCATTGGCATTTAGGTAACGTTTGGTGTGACCATCATGGCTTGGAACAGTGTATACTTTTTATCCGACTGTCCAAGAAGGAAGCCAATGTTTTTGGGTATGTTTATGTGTTCGTATATTACCGCCAAAACGGCTAGATCGATTTTGATGCGTGAGGTGAGTCGTTGGTTTCCTCATTATCAACTGTCAGAATCAGTTATCATTGTGATAGTGTTCTTGATAATAATCAACGTTTTTTTTTTAAACTCCGTGATAAACCATTGTGGAAAATCCTATTATGTAGTTGGCTGTTCACGCATTCATTTTTAATTCTACGTTTTTTTTTTAATGCTTGTCCGAAATATTCCAGCCCGACTGCGTGGTCACCGGAATGCGCCTGTCAGCCTGACAGGTGTCACGATAACGTCACTAAGTATGAATTATTTACTTTTTAAACAACGTTATCAGCTGGTATTGATTTGTTGACGAGAAACGATCTTGTGATGCTTGGATTAGGTGCAGGTAAAAACAATCTAAGTATATATACGTATATATATATATAAAAAAGAACAAGCCCTTTTCTAGACATCAACAAACAGCTTATGATAGAGATGTGGAATTTGTACCCAATACTCCTGAAATGGGTACAAATGTCGTCATAGTTGTAAACTTAAAATTACAAGCAATGTTTAATTTAAAATTGTTAAATGAAAATTTGCGACACCCTTACATACAGGGTCCATGTTAACATAGATAGATAACTCTTTAATAACATAGTGAGTAGCATATAAATTATAGGCTTATAACTTGTAACTTGGTGCAATAAATACTGAATACTGAATGGTCTAGGAAGTCTACTCCCCGCCGCCTGACAAGCTTGGGGACTAAGGTATTGTTTTACTTACAGGTAACCCTAATATATATAGGACCTATATACCTATACCTATATATAGAATATACCTATATAGGATAGATTAAAACCTTGGACGAAACAATGCTAAATCCATGATTAAAACCTTGCGATTAAACTCGTACTTGGTCAGTGTGGTAGATGACTTAACAGGGAGAGGCTTAACTTTCTGATTAGTGCTAATTGACGAGTTTTACTCGCAAGTAAATTTAGTTGACCGAGCGAAACGAAGGTCTCAGAGTTTACTGGGATAAATCGGCATTTGTATGTATGTTTGTATGTTTGCTTGTATATTTGTCCGATGATAGCTTGCGAACCGTTGATCCGATCTTCATGAAATTTTGTAGGCAAGTAGTTCATTTCAATACAATTTTTAAGTTCCAATATGAGCTGAATCGATCAAGCGGTTGTGAAGATATAGGGGTCGCGAGGTCTCAGTTCGCCGCGAACTACTAGTTTTTGTTCAGTTTATATGACTATTAAGCGCTTCTCTGACTTTTTATAACTGTACTATTACTGCAGTTACTAGCCACTTTAACCAGCGAGAAGCTTATTTGGGACTTTACTTTGAGATGATGAAAGAGACACAGTGAAAAATGAAATTTTTATATTTACACAATTTGACATACATACATACATAGACTATCAAACTCATAAACCTCCTTTTTCGTAGTCGGGTAAAAAATCGTGTTGTTTTCGATATTTTATCACAGTACTTTTTTGCAAATTTTTACACAATATTCTTAGAATGAGACATTTCAATTCTGTTCATTACATTTCAATTCAAAGTGCGCTTTTGGGGGAGGCCATGTTCAGCAGTGGACGTCTTCTGACTTGATGACGATGACGTAACGAAAGTTTTTTTCGACTGGAATTATGTCCATACAGGTGAGCTGTGGTCAAAAACCTCGCCTATCTGTATTAATAACAAATACTACAAATGTGTAACCGCGTGTGAACCGCGTATTTCGCGGACAAACAAACAAACACTGAGTAAACATATTATGGTTGATAACGCGTGGGAACGTGGCGCCGGACCCGTGTGGGAATATTGTAATGTAATATTGATACTGCGGTTATCAAATCCACGTGACATGGAATTCTTTAATCAGTTTTTGACGACCTATATGGTAGCGCGTCTATCTTATAACCAAGAGATCCCAGAGTCGATTTCCGGCCAGGCAGATCTATGAATGATGAATTTAAATATCTGCTCTAGGTTTGGGTGGTAGTTGTCAGTCTTTGTGTGTGTTCCATGCTTCATTGGTGAATTTTTGCCACATATTGGTGAACCTTTTTCATACACAGCGCCATCTAGCCCCAAACTAAGCAAGCTTGTATACTAAGGGTACCAGATAGAATACCTACATATATTTTTTTTTTCGTTTTTTTTTCTTTCTTTTTTCATGTTATCCTAGAGCGGTTTTTTATTGCTGTTGTTATATTGTTATATGCTCGTTTTTTATGTTATGATAATAATTATTATAATAAGCAATGGCTCGCATTTCGTCCGCTATACCATCATACGAGTACCTTGCTCGCTCACACAGTACCATTTTTTCCCCCGAAAATGACGCCTCGATAAATGTCAAACTTTTAGTGGAGAAGTTTTTTTTTTTTTTTTCTTTTTCCTCCTAAGAGGATTTTGGCGTCGCACGTCTTATGCATTTGCCAGTGTCAAGTATACATATTTATTCTCAAGTTTAGTTAGATATAATCAAACAAGTCATAGTCACTGTCAAAGTCGAGCAAAGCAAGTCACGGTCAAGTCCTAGTCATGCCCCAGTAAAGTGGTGAAAACTTTACTAGAGCCTTCTATGGAGTTTTGGAAACAACACGAAAATTCACGTTTCACGACATTATACCATTCACCAACACTCGTACATGTTCACGAACACTTAACGGGTAAAAATTCACCGTTTTTATACATTAACACTCGAAATAACACAAGTAATGGAAAATAATATAATGACGCGACATGATTTCTTCACGTTCCCGCCAAAAACTCAGTGGAGACGTTGGGACTAAGCCAAAATATATCGTCTATCTCCACTCTCTAACCAATTTGTCATTTCAAAAACAAAATGGCGGGCTATTACGAAACTTTTGGCGTTAAATTAGACGCTCGCGTATAAATATGATTATAATGCCTACTGAATCGTCGGGGGAGCTTTTTAAGGCATGATGATAAGGGTGGGAGAGGTAATTAATGCCTCGCGAACTGTCGAGTTGCTCGTTTGCTTACCGAATACGCTAATTGGGGAGCCCTAGTGTCAGAATGGATTTTTTTCTAAAATGCTTTCGTAACGTTTACTTTCGATAGCAAAATATATGAAAAATTTACTAGCGTTTTTATTTTATCGCGCGTAAATGGAAACTAAATTTTTCATACTTTTTCAATAGAATACCAAAGACACAATTTTTATCAAGTACTTACTAATTCTTTCAATATTTATTATAGAATATAAAACGTTTTGTAAAGTAAAAAATTATACACACTTCGCTTTAAGCATTATAAAAAATTTCGCAGGCTAAAGATATAGTACCGAGCCAAAAAATAGAGTAAAAAAAAAACCACATTTATTATCTGTCAAATTTGTCATCTTATCCTACCGCAAAGACCATTAGTCTAGTTTTTACACATGTAGAATAAAATGTGAGGCTAATTTCATTAAATTAAAGAAGCATTACTGAAATTAATCAAAACAAACGCTTCCAGAAACTTCCATCCCATACTAATTTCATAAAACACGTACTTAAGTGGCTCAATTTTCGCCTATAAAACCACCGCTTAGACGCATTTGTCTCGAAATCTACTGAGAAATTACATCTCCCCTCTCTTTCGATCCCCATACAATAAAAGTACCGTCTCTCTTTCACAGACAATGCTATTGGTTGAAAAACTTCGAGCGCCGCCCTTTGTTTTGAGACAAAAGAAATGGATATCTCGTGTTGTTATCCCTCTCGCACTCGTTATATTTTCTCTTGTTGTCTCTTTTAAACTCGCTGATTCAGAAATAGCAAGTAACGTTATTTTAAGTAGGAATTTCTTGATGTAATTTAATTCTGTGGATTTTGGACTTTGCCTTAGATTTAAATATCAGGGTTCAGTTATTATCTTACTTTTTTTTTTGGTTTTTGGTTTTAAAATGTTTTGTTATTTGTGTCCATGAAGACTATGAACTTACAACATTTAATTTCGCGGTTTAACAAACCAAAAAATTATTATGATAAGTTTTAAATAGGTAAATTAATTTTTACAAACAAACATTTAAAGTTTCGGATATGAGCTAAAAAAATGTATTACGTCACATTTATAATTCATTTGGAGAATGTTGTTTTTAATTAAAAATAAATTATGCTATATTTTTAGCAGCTGCCATTTTTTAGGTCAAAATTAGATGCATTAACCCAATGCATCTAATTTTTGTCAACTCTTTCTTACAGAGTCAATTACAACGAAACTAACAAATAAATATATATTATTATTTCTTTACATTTTCAACATCATCAGCCAGAATACGTGCACTGCTGAACATAGGCCTCCCCCTTAGAGCGCCACACCGACCGACAACGGGCCATTGCATCCACCGGTTGCCCGCGACTTTCACAATGTCGTCGGTCCACCTAGTGGGAGGCCTGCCTACGCTTCGTCTTCCGGTTCGTGGTCGCCACTCAAGAACCTTTCTTCCCCATCGGTTATTGGTTTTACGAGTGATGTGTCCTGCCCATTGCCACTTCAGCTTGCAAAGTCTGAGAGCTATATCGGTAGTATTATGTAGTATTATTTCTTATTTCTGTTTAAATAAACAACTAAGTAATGAAATAATTTAATAAATAATGTTAGCTCTTTTATTTAGATTTAGATTGTATTTAGAATCGTCTTAGTATAGAGTGTTTGTGTTTCGTTAGATAATAAAATTATATTTAGTAATGAAAAATTTGTTGTATTTTTTTACCAGCAACCATTTGTAATTATATTTACAAGGGACAGCAAATGATTAAACTAAAATTTGATGATGTCGATACTGTTTTACCACTCACTAATCTAAACTAATCGATAGGACTAAAACTTTAACGTGAGTATTCTCGTTTTATTAAAGCACTAGCAGCCCGCCCCGGTTTCACACGGGTATTTAACAAAAAAATAAAAACTATAATACACACACATAAATCCTTCTATTTGCGCCAGGTTACCATAAAAAAGAAAATTATAAAGAAATGGAAAAAGCTACCCAACAGCGAAATAATTTTTCAAATCGGTTCAATAGTCTTGGAGCCTATTCAATGCAAACAAACAAACAATCAAATCTTTCCTCTTTATTATATTGGTATAGACAATAGTTTTCGCAGCGCACGCGATGTAAAGAATATTTTAGGTATTTTTTTTACATCTTGGGTTACATTATTGGAGTTCTAGTAAAGATCCCTAATATTTTTGAAAATATAATATAGCCTATGTCACCCGGGGATAGTGTAGCTTCCCAATAGCGAAAGAATTTTTCGAATCGGTTCAGTAGTTTCGGAGCCTATTCAATGTAAACAAACAAACAAATCTTTCCTCTATATAATATTGCTATAGAAAATGTGTCAAAACCACGTCAATTTTCATAGTGAAACAATATGCAAATTAGAAAATAAATCATTTGATAATAACTAAATAAACAATCCACTCGGTGAAAGCAAAGGGTAGTACTTACCATCAATTTGTTCTACTGCTCGTTGTACTAATGAAACAAGCAGAAAAATAATTCCCGTAAATAGACCAGGGGGCTTATCCTCTAACTTTGAAACGTTCATGATTCTGATTGCGAGAGCATGCCATCTCGCTCGTACCAACTTAGTCGCACTACGCGCGGTCCCGCTCGCGCAACCCTCGCTATCGCTTTCAGAGTTACGGGACACAGAAGATGTTACACAGTTAGATATTATTGAAGTAAGTCTGAGGCGTGAAGGCGTCCATTGTTTTCCAGCTTAACACTTCCTAGTCCTAGCAGCTTAAAGGTCAAGATCACTTGTCCGCCCGCCTACAAACCATGCCCGCCCAGACCCAAGACAAGCAAGGTGTTATGATCCAAAACTAAGGTAACTAAACTAACGCTTAGGGCTAGCACGTGCGTCAAGGAGCTGGCTTGACTGCTCTGATTTTACAATCGGCAAGTGACCGCCCGAAAAGGGCTTATAGTACTCATCATTATGAACAACTTTTATTGTGGGACCAACACTGAAATCGAGAAAAAAAATCTGCTGTTCCATAGAAAAATGTCAATGACACTCGACAAAATGTATGGAACAGCAGTTTTTTTTTTCGATTTCAGGGTTGGTTCCATAGTAAAAGTTGTTCATAATGATGATGAAATTGATTATACCTAAGTAAAAAAAAATAGTAATAAATAAAAAAAATACTCAGGAAATTAATTTAGTGAATAAGAAATCTAAGTGACTGACAGACAATGCCTCAATCTATGGGACTAGTTAGATGCCAGAAATTTGGGGAAAAGAATCTTAAATAATATAATTTAGCACTAAAACAGGATTTTTTTAAATTCGTCCCTTAACATCTTTAAAAATCGAGAAATTCGAAAGACCCATTTTTTCTTGTTTTATAAAAAACAATAACAAGAAAACAGCTACAAAAATATTGCAAAAAAAAAATAAGCTACAAATTGCTAAAGATGTTAAACGGTTGTTTTTTTTTTTATTTCCTTGTAATTATTATTTTTAAAAATGGCGAAAAAGTGCGATCGATATAGCGAGAATCAGGCAATGAAGATAGTAAAAAAATAAAAAAATAAAAAATATAATTTTTGAGACAAACATTTAGGCATTATTTGACTACATTAAAAATCAAATTCAATTTCAATTACATCAAAATCGATTCAGCTGGTTAATCGTGAAAGGTAACAAAGAAAAATAATAGTTACTTTTGCATTTAAATGTCACAGAAAAAAAAAAAAACGCCCTTTCACTAAAAATCTTCAAAATCCAACCAAATCTACCAGAGCAGAAAGAATCCAATTAAGTAAGTAACATCTAGATGTACTCGAAGCTTGTTAAACAAAAATAAAATGCTGAAACAAACATGAAAATCCAGTGCCCGGCCGCAACACAACATTTCACCTTAATTGCTTTAGAGAGAGAAACAATGCGAGCGAGAGGGACAGACGAAAAGGCGGGACCATAACCTCACTTTATTGTCTTAACTGGTTGAGCCGCGATTTAGTCGTGACAGCCCTGTGAGCGGGGTCTCGACGCTGGTCGGTCGGTTACGCCCATTCCATCCAGTGACATATGGAGTGATAATAGGGCGCAGATCGCGTATTTTAATAAAATAATTCAGTTGTGAGGAACTCGGGTTCGCGCGCGTTCGGTTCCAATTTCAAATTTCTCGGGTTTTTTTTTGGTGGATGTGGTTGTGAAGTTTTGTGAGGACTTTTCGGACATTGGTTTCTTTGTTTTTTGTTGTTGGATATAGGTAAGATTTTTTGGCACGAAATCAATTTAGTGGTATTTTTTTAAGAAGTTATTAAACGCATCTAAAAAAAATATTATTAAATAGTTACAGTTATTTTTTTTTTTAAATAAACTTACTCTCTTTATAAAACAAGTAAACATTTAACTCTTGATTGTAATTGACCTACTTTTTTGGAAATTTAAACAAAGTGATCGTTTTTTTTTTAAATTAGTTATAAATTATTTATTTCCATAACTTAAACAACATTAGATAATAAATAAATTGAACTAAAATAGTTAAAATAGTGAAAATAATATAACTTAAAACTATTTAATTTATTTAAAAAAATAACTACGAATGTATTTATACTGTGAGCTTAGTAGATAAATAATTAATTTAGCCATTATTACCACAAATCATATAACCGGTCGACTCCTACCTCTCACGAAAATATTACGCGCAAAATATCATTAACTCACCAATTGAATCATCAATTGGATCGGCTCGAGCCTGTCAAAAATGGCCACAAAAAGCCCTTTTTCGGTCTACGCGATTATTGTAGTCGCTATGCTCGAACAACAAAAAAAAAAAACAAATAGTACTAGCGATACTTTGGTTATTAAATCACTTCATAATCGTCTAAATGACTATCCTAGCGACATATTACCTCGTTCTGCTCTCGACTCGCGTCGCGGCGAAAGACTTGCATGCCCGATTAAGTAAGTTTATTATCTTTGATTATTATATACCAAACACTTCTACAGTGTAAAATCTATAGACTTATCGTTGATTTAAAATTGTCCGCCAAACTATATAGACATCTTGATATTAACACTTCTCGCTTAATATCAGGTCAAACGCCTAGCATGTCAACTGCAAAGAAAATATTTTTGTTTTTATTAAAGGTCGCAAAAAATCGAGTTAAAATCAGTTTGACATCTATATATATAAAAATGAACCCTAGTTCTTCTGGTCACGCTATAACTTGAAAGGCTGGACCGATTTTGATAATTTATTTTTTGTTGTGTTCGTAATTGTGAGGACAAGGTTTGTATGAAGAGTGTAACGAGACCGAAGGCCAGGCTTCGCGGCCATCAGCTAGTAATTTAAAAAATCTGTACTATATAATGTATTTAACAGGGTTTGAATCTTACGCCATACAAAAGACATCAACGCGCTTCTGAAGTCTCTAAACTTTGCGCAAAAGGGTTTCTTTGGAAATAATTTATCGCGTAATTAAATAATTTTACATTATTTACTTACATAAATTAATTTGTTTTACTACTGATAGTGATGGATCATTATTTATTGTGTTTTAATTCTTTAAATGAATATCAACACTCACAAACATACACAAACCTTTAGGTACCTACTCTAATATTAACAATTATAATTAAATATCAATTTAGGACTAATTTTATATGACTTCAGAGCATCTCAATTGGTAATATTTTTTTGCATTACATAAAACTTTATTATCTAACAAAACACAAACACTTTATACTAAGACTATTCTAAATACAATCTAAACTTAAATAAAAGAGTTAAAATTACAACCATAATTATTATAAATTAATTATAGATAAAAAACAGAGCTCAGGTCAGTATCCGCGGGCAGGGTACCCAAAGGGCTGGTGACGTTACCTCGTTGAATAGCAGTGCTAATTCTCTGGCCGCGGTAAGAACCAGCCAGCAGTTCGTTTGTTATAAATAATATAATAATAATAATAATAATTTATTTCTTTAACTGAGTTTCAGTAACATATAAAGTAGGCAGGAGTCCTCTTGTAGACATATAATGCCTGTGCCAGAAGACCCCGCTCCTCCATTTCTGACGAACATTTAGATAGGTACTTAACTTTAACTTAAATATATAATATAATAATAAATAAATATAATAACCTCTCTAATCACGATCTTATTATAAAAAATATAAATAACAGTTAAATCGTCACATTTTTATCGTGTTTTCTAAACTTTAATTTAGTTTTATATCACACTGATATTATAAATGCGAATGTTTGTGTGTAAGTTTGTAAATATGTAAGTGTGTTTGTTCCCGTTCAACTCTGTAACGGCGAACGATTTTGATGAAGTTTGGTGTGGAGGTAGCTTATACACTGGACTAACACAAAGGTATGCTAATCCGAAAAGGGTTCATAATACTCATCATTATGAACAACTTTTACTACGGGACCAACACTGAAATCGAGAAACAAGCAACATAAAAATGTCAATGACAATCGAAGAAATGTATCGGACAGCTGTTTTTTTTTCGCGATTTCAGGGTTGGTCCCATACTAAAAGTTGTTCATAATGATGAGTATTATGAACCCTTTTCGGATTAGCATACCCTTTCCTTATAACACTGTATACATACAAACTAATACAGGCTCACAGGCTAAATAAATTGAATTTGAATTAATATTAAACTATAGATCGCTTTAAGCGATAAGGCCGCCAATTGTTACACTAGTTTTAAGTAGATTTTTGTATTATGCATGTAATTTCTGGTGTGAACAATAAAGAGTTATCTATCTATCTATCTATCTATAATTGGACCCATTTTATTATATTTGACGTGTAAAATGTACTTATATATATTATGAAGAATTTTGTATTTGTAGTAATTTTAATTAATTTAGCTTGACTGGAATGTTGCTGGCTTGTCACACGCCTTGGCGTTGCTGTAAGTGTGACAGGCATTTAATAATAAATAAATAAATAATAATAAATAACTACCTAAACTAATTATCCTACTACATAAAACGATACGGAATACCTAGGTTATCATCGAAATGATTGAAAATTGATGAATTATTGAAAATGTAATTCCCAAGGGATTAAAGTTTGTATGGAAGTTCGCAAGATTAACTTTTTTTATGACTACTGCGTGACAGGACGAGCAAGTGGCTCGCCTAATAGTAAGCGTCACGTCTGCACATAACAACTCAGTTGTACCCAGAATTTTGAACAGTTCAAAACCATGCGCGGCAAAGAACTGCGCTGGTCACCCTGAGATATTACATGTTAATTTTCATAGCGGTCCGTAATTTCGCTTGAAGCACACTACTACTTTTCATTTGCTAGGACGAAGGCTAAGCTCGCGCACGCGAAGTCACGGGCATCAGCTAGTCTCTAAATATAATTTAATTAACAGATAACCAGTGGTCAATTTACCTTTATTGAAAGTGTGATAATAACGCGATAATGATAATATTAAATAATAAACGCATTATCGTTATTAATATCTAGTTATCTTCTTGATTGCGTTTTGGCGTGTGACTGACAGTGCGTTAACTTTATTAAGTGGTTACAAAACCTAGCACAAGTATTTTGTTAGATAAATAGTTCACACAAAATATTAAATAATTTAAAATGAGGCTTAAAAACTAGTGTAACAACTGGCGGCGGAAGCGATCTCTTCCAAGCAACCTTAGTATGGAGAGGATTCATAGTAGAGGTTGACGACGGAGTTTGCAATTATGAAGATTATGTGATCCTTATACTCTAATAAACCAATATAAATATATATTAATAATACATTTTTTTTATACGTTGTTATGGTTGGCAGGCTAGGCGATTGACTACAGCGTATCTGATATTAAGCGACGGTGTAGTCTAAGATATTAACTATATATAGCCTGTAATTGGAACTGGCTTAGGTTTAAGGCTCGGGAAAGAGACTCTTCTTTGCATATAGAAGTTCTTCGCAATTCGAAGACAAAGTTTTTTTTTTTTTTTCGTACAATATACAAAGTTCGTCTATTATATCTCCTATATATTTCATCTCTTTTAGGATAGTAAAAAAAAACGTATTTATGATAGATGTTTAAAAAAATAGTTTCTTGCTGCTCATCTACCACCTACTACTAGCCTTGTAGCTTAGTACCAGTGGGAGGATTTCACCTTCTGAGCTGTAGGTTGTGGAGGGTTCGATTCCCACCCGGGACAAACATTTGTGTGATGAATATGGATGTTTGTTCCTTGTCTGGGTGTTTCTATGTATTATATTTATGTATTTACAAAAAAAAAGGTATTTATGTATTCTATCAGTTATTTTATTGTCCTGGACAGTGAGCAAATAAAAGACAATAATGTCTAGTTTATAGGTCCTTGACATAAAGAAACAAAAACACTTTAAACTAACTCTATTCTAAATACAATCTAAACTTAAGGTGCAACGTTTCACTCATCGCGCGAAATTCAAAATTTCTTGCGTTTTTTGTCAATTACAGCTTAATTACTCATCGTGGATTTATTGAAACCAATTTTGCGCCAATAAATAAGTTGTTCTAAGAATTTACGGGTAAAATGATCACCTACATAACATTGGTTTAGCTACAAATTTCAATAAGCTGATTTTCGTCTTGGTTTTTGGTTTAGTGGGAAATGTACTTATACTAGCTTTCAACTTGAATTTTTGGTTGGTGTAATTTCTTGAAACAATCTATTTATTATCGCAAAATTAGTTTTCATGAACCTATGATGAGTAATTAACCTGTAATTGACAAAAAACGCAAGAAAATTTGAATTTCGCACGCTGACCGAAGCGTTGCATAAAAGAGCTAAAATTACAACCAAAATTATTATAAATTAATTATAGATAAAATCAGTTGTAGGTTCTCATAGTACAAGTTCGCTTAGTTAGGGGCTAGATGGCGTTGTGTGTGAAAAACGTCCACCACCAAGGTAGATCATCTACGTTACCATCAGAGATCATCTATCTTATATTAGAAACGGCTGTGCAAAATGTTATGCTTCTGTAATAGAGCCACTGGCTTAGGTGTGGCTCTATTTCAGTTAGTGGAAATGGCTGTTGTTGAATATTGATTATAAAGCCACATCCACACCAAATCCTGTTGGGATCCGTCTCCGTTTCGGTTGCGGCACAGGTCTTCTAGCAATTTCATTGTACACACCGTCTTCTACCTCTGCTATGAATCCCTCCATCCTAAGGTTGCCTGGAAGAGATCGTTTTCAGCGACAAGGCCGCCAGTTGTTACACTAGTTTTTAAGCCTCTTTTTAAATGTATGTAAAATTTTGTGTGCACAATAAAGAGTTAATCTATCTATCTATCTATCTAATTTATGGAATAAGCATGACACTGATTCTTTATGGCTTCTTAATAAATAATAAAAATAAATAAATAATAAATACCTTATAATAAAGCTTAGCTTAGCTTATGGACATAAATATAACTGATCAACGAAAAAATACTTTTTGTCTTGTAGTTTCAATTTCACGCTAGACAGAGAGCGCACTATATTGAACTATGACGTCACATGTCACATGTCGGTCATGTGCGCCCTAAAAATTTTTTGCTACACTCGCTTTGCAGGAGTGAGCCAGAGCATAGGCTGGAGAGGGGTCTCCAGCCCCACTAAAAACTTTGAGCTTAAATCTCAGAATTTTACTATCCGATTTATATTATTTTTCCAGTATACGTATTTCTTTTTTTTTTAACGCTTATAAGTCTGCGTTTGACCACCTAAGGCCGAAGATGAAGCACGCAGACTTAGAAGATACCTTTTCAATCTGACCTTGAAAAGCTCTAGATTGTACCTCTCAGGAAACATGAAAGCCGGCAGTTTATTCCACTCCTTGGCCGTACGGATTAAAAACGTTGTTTCGAACCGTTTTGTACGTATCCAAGGGATATCAACAGTGTAAGGATGGTAGTGGGGCGTCTTTCTATCGTCCTGTAGTAAAAGGGGATGGTGGGATAAGGTCGTGAAGCTCAGATGCACACTCTCCGAAATGAATCCTGAATCTTACTTCATACTTTTAAAAAAACGACTTTAACTTAGTTACTGAACACTGAGTGTTAGTTGTCCGTGTCTCTGTGTTCCCTGGGACCGTCGACAAGGAATCCCAGGTGGGAGCTATGAGTTTAAAAGGGTTTTCGTTTGGTCCCCAGGTATGATGTAACCATGTCCCAGCTCGTGTCTCCGATGTACCGGCGCGACTCCGAGGAGAAGCCGCTGGAGATCGACCGCGAGTCCACCTCCAGGTCCTGCAGCCCCAACAACCTGAAGTATTACGAGGACAAGACCTGTATTAGAGAGAAGAAATCATTTCGTATAGGTGTGTAGGAATTGAACTATTTCTTTGTCTATTCTATATTGCTGTAGTGGCAAAGTCCGCTTGGGGAAAAAACCACACCTTTGCCAATTATTCAACCGCCATGCAGTAGTGTGCAAATATTACTGTGTTCCGGATTGAAGGGCGATTCCAGCGAAATTACTGGGCATAAAGAGATTTCACATCCAATATCTTAGGATGACGAGCGCGGTGTATTGCGGCGTTTGGTTTTGAACGTTATGTTCAAAATTCTAGGTGACAGACTGTTATGGACAAGCGTGGCGCTCAACATCAGGCGAGCGACTTGCTCGTTTCGTCATCAAATTCCATAAAAAAAATATTAAAAAATAATTTGACAATAGCTTGCTTGTCTCATCACTCAGAAGAACCACTCAAAAATATCTAAACTTTTATTCTGTACAGATGCCCTGCTGTCGAAAAATGAAGGTACCCTGCAAGAGAAGATGAGTCAGCATCTGAATATGATACAGAATAAGAACTATATTACGAGGTGAGTTAATTGGTTCAGTTTTTCTTTTATTGCTTTCTTTGAAGTCTGGTAGAAACCAAATTGATCGATCATTGAAGTTTTTTCATTTAAGTCATTGAATTGAATTCTGGAAAAAACCGCAAAATCAACTTTGCACACTAAGATCTCGGCTAATAATCATCATCATCAGCCATAAGACGTCCACTGCTGAACATAGGCCTCACCCTTAGAGCACCACACCGACCGACAACGGGCCACTTGCATCCACCGGTTGCCCGCGACTTTCACAATGTCGTCGGTCCACCTAGTGGTAGGCATACCTACGCTGCGTCTTCTGGTTCGTGGTCGCCACTCAAGAACCTTTTTTCCCCACCGGTTAACGATTCCTCGGTTCTATGATAATGATTATTTATTTATACTACATAGTCCTTCTATGAATAAGCCACGACAAGCACTTGACCGATATTTGTAAATACCCCTAGACCCCAGAGAATTCGTTCGCGTGGACCTACAAGAAAAAAGTATTCTATGTCCCTCTGCGCCCCTTAAGCTATATCTATGCAAAAATTGAGCTCGATCCGTTCCGCCGTTTATCCGTGATAACGCGACAAACACGCAGACAGAGAGACTGAGCTGCTTACGCATTTATAATACTAGTTATTATTTGTTTTATAAGTTAGGATTAGGATTATATTTTATCTAATTATATTTTGAAAAATTAATTACCTGAACCTTGCTAATAGTAGTATTTTACTAGATTATCTTTAATGTACAAACCCGCGCCGTGACAATAATTGCAATGATTGGAAGGTTCAGCGACCGTGAACCTTATCGCGCGGCGATACGACTCGAGCTCGTACAGCGTTGTTAGCTGAACCTAACAATCATAAAGCAATGAGCTTCTTTTAACAGCATCTTTCTGAACTAAATAGCATTATATTTTCTTAGGTACCAAGAGAACTACGACGTCCAAATAGAACAGAACACGATCAGCAAGTACCCCGACGAAGGGCGGTCCAGCCCTCGCTCGCAGAGCTCCCGGAGCGGCAGCCCCGGGTCTGACGACGGGCAGTCCGGGTACAGCCCGCCCATATCCCCGGGCGTCGAGGGCGGGAGCGAAGAATATGACACTTACAGACCTGGTGAATTCCTTTTTTCCTAATAAAAACTAGAAATGAAGTCTCCTAGCAAATATAGAGACCAGAAGAGGCAAAATGTTGGCCACCTAGTGGACATGACAAACCATCATAGAGGGAAGATAGAAGGATAGATAGGACCGGGGAGACCAAAAAGAACGTTCTTATAGTCCAGATAAAATCTGCGATTTAGTCTGTGCGTTGATTGAAAAATCCTTGTACTTTTATAAATGCATACAGATAATTATCACACAATTTAAATCCTATATGCTATATGAGCTATGTAAGTATTACTTTTTTTATTACTATGTATTAATTAAAGTTTTTGTTCCAGGAATAATCCCAAAGCCGGGTCTGCTCCCCCACAACCCAGCGATGGTCTCCCAGCCGGTGTTCTACACCCCAGGCGCTCCTCCCCCGCTGTCTGCCTTCCACCACCCTGACCGCGTCCTACAGCACATGCAGCTCGAGTGGCTCGCTCGCAGCGGCATGCTCTACCACAGGATACCAGAACTTGGAGGTTAGTATCTTTTTAAGCAGCTGGAGGACAGCTAGAGAACAGGTTAGCTTCTTGTTAGGATACCGAAGCTGGGAGATAGGTTAGTCTCCTTTACCTGGAAGATTTTGCTTTCAACGATAAAGCCGCCCGTTGTTACTCAAGTTTGAAGCCTTTCATCATAAGCAATTTGTTTAAGCAAATTTGTTACTTGGGGACCCGTACCTTGAAGTCCTTAGCACGATGATTGTTAGGTTCAGCCGCTAACGTTGCGCGACCGTGACTAGTCGGCGGTGACCACGCAGGCTGAGGCTTATCACTTCTGTAGTGGTTTTTCTTTAGCTGAGACCGCCTGGGGAAGTACTTACCACAGTTATTCAGCCACCAAGCAGTAACCTGTGTTCCGAATTGAAGAGTAATGTGTTTAACGTAATTACTGGGCATGAAGAGATTTAACATCACTCAGGGTGACGAGCGCAGTGCATTGCTGCGCATTGTTTCGAACTGATCAAAATTCTGGGTGGCACTGAACTGGCCAGCGTGTCGTTTACCATCAGGCAAGCGACTTGCTCGTCTCGTCGGTAACATAAAAAAAAGATGTTTACTCATCCTGAGTTCCACATTCTTATCTCTTATCTATCTTTCAAAATACTTTTAGATGAGTATTAGAACCGTCTCCTACACGTACGAAGATTAATGGCGGACACGTCTGTCAAATTGATAAAATAAAGATCCATCTTTGGGATACGAACAACATTTCAAGATTTCTCTTGTAAGTAATCTTTTTAAAACACGTTTCGTTTATCTCACACTAATATTATAAATGCGAAAGCAAACACTTTATACTAAGACTATTCTAAATACAATCTAAACTTAAATAAAAGAGTTAAAATTACAACCATAATTATTATAAATTAATTATAGATAAAAAAACAGAGCTCAGGCCAGTATCCGCGGGCAGGGTACCCAAAGGGCTGGTGACGTTACCTCGTTGAATAGCAATGCTAATTCTCTGGCTGAGGTAAGCACCAGCCAGCAGGTCGTTTGTTCTTTCTATCAGCCGCTTAGAAAGATCTTTATAGAGCAGCTATGCGCTCGGACCCCAAGGACCCAATGTTTCGACCCCAAAATTCAGAAATAAGTACCCATCGCCGAGGGATTCATATTTCCGCCTTTTGAGGGTCTCAGCTGTTGCTGCCGCTGCTCCTGCCGCCCTAGAGGTAGAAGAAACGTGGGATGCCGCTAGCGTGTCGACGCATGTGGCATCCCATACCAAAGACCTTCCACGGCTCCATGGAATCAATGTCATTCCGTCAGGTCTCTTGCCGTCGTCACGTGCGATACCGTTCGGCTCAAGTATGGCCGGCACGTTGACGGTGGCAAGAGCCCTACGGATGACATCGTTCAAGGAACCGTGGCGAGACTGGCGACCAGCACTAATGCGAAAGTATGTGTGTAAATAGGTAAGTATGTAAGTGTGTTTGTCCCGTTCAACTCTGTAACGGCTGAAAGAAATTGAATGAAATTTGGTATGGAGGTAGCTTAAACCTTGGATTAACACTTAAGTGACTTTTTATCCGCGAAAAATATTCTGTTATACGTCAGAACATGACATGTCAACACAAGTTAACATAACTTTATCTTCAGTTACAATTCCATTCATGAACTCATTAAAGTCAAAGTCTTCCAAGTCTGAGTGCCTCGACCAATTCGTCGCTTACCAACAGGCGATTTGGTGGCTAAAAGCGGACAGGCGTTAAAACACTACAAAGGCACAATAAAGGACGGCAATCTGCAGGCCTAGCACGGGTTCCGGGATAAATTTCGTCCACCATATTTATCCCGCGAGAGCGAGACGGATGTATCCATATTCTAGCTTTGTCACGTTGACGCGAAGACAAAACGGGTGGACATAACTTTATCCCGGCGCTCGTGCTAGACCTGCTGCTAGAACAAATTTGGGACTTAACTCCCTACAAAGATTATGTCGCACTTATTATGAATTTAACTCTTTCAATACAATACAATACAATACAATACAATACAATATAGCTTTATTACACACCAAAAAGACAAAATTGAAAAAAAAATGAACAAGAGTATTTTAAAAACGGTAGTATAATGGGCGGCCTTATCGCCTAAAGCGATTTCTTCCAGACAACCTTTGGACGGACAGAATTATGACTTAAAAACTACGGTCGGTGGTGTAGATACATAAAAATAATAATAACATGAAAAAAAGATATACATAAACCTACTACCTACATAAAAACACAAAATTAATACAAACTTCTTGGATGATCTTGATGTAATTAATGATTCTTTAACTGTTTTCAAAAAGAAACTAGTAAAGTCTCTAACCAGAGATAAATAATGTTGTGATAATGATGTTTTATTTTGTTTTATCATAGAAAATTGTATATGTTCTAACAAACATTCCGTTTACTTTTTTATTTCCCTGTCTAATATGTATTTATGGCGAATGCTGTACATGCCTATAAAGGCTGATCATATCAGTTCCATGTACCCACTCACGTAGAAATAAGTATATTTCTACGTGAATTCTATTACAATAATGTAAAATATGTTCACTGTTGACGTATATTAATCTATGTATATAAAAATGAATCCCTACTTTTCCCGGTCACGCTATAACTTGAGAAAGGCTGGACCGATTTTGATGATTTCTTTTTTGCTTCGTTCATAATTGTGAGGGACAAGGTCTTCGTCACAAATCGCGGGAATCAGCAGGTAAGAAAGAAAAAATCAAACACAGCACACTTAAGTGTACTTCCCTGATTGTCGCTCTCTCTTTCGCACTTTATCAACATTTTTTTAATACAAAACTACAGAGAGGTAATTAAATAATCATTTAACGTCTGCAGAATATCATTGACTGTACATCATAACATCATATTGACTGCCCCGGTGGCTCAGTTGGTAGTGAACCTACCTACTGTGCTTGGGGGCGTGGGTTCGATTCCCATCTAGGACAAACATTCATGTGATGAATATTTGTGTTTGTTCTATGTCTGGGTGTTAATATCTATATAAGTATGTATTTAAAAAATATCTATGTACGTATATCAGTCTCTGGCAGCCATATTACAAGCTTTGCTTAGTTTGGGGTCAGGTGACGATGTGTGCAAAAAAAATGTCCCAGATATTTATTTATTTATTTTATTTATTTATTGCCAAAGTTTTATAGCTATTTTCATCCTTCGACTATAGGAGAATTAATGGAAGGGAATTTTTATGAAGAGTTTAGCGAGGTCAAAGGCCGAGCGTCGCGGGCATCAGCTAGTATATTATAAGAATGTAAAAAAAAAAACACTGTTGGCGTATATAATTTTAAAACGTTAATAAATAAAATTTGAACCATTTAACATTATGAAATGTAATCAAGTAATCTTCATCGATTGCCCTCTAAAAATGCGGCATATGCGCTAATATGATTACACTCGCCAAAACACCCCCCAAATAAAATAATTTATCGGCCCCTATAAATGACGGAGGGTGGCAAATGTGGCCAGATAAAATTAGGCAAATTCGCTAGTGGTAAGTATTAACTAGGGTAGTTTTACGGGGTTTTTTAGCTAATTGGGGATGAAAGGACGTCTTTTTATCCGATCGCCCAAGGAGTGTAATGTTTATAGGGTGTATGTATGTAAGTATTTATGTAAGTACTAGCTAATGCCCGCGACATCGTACGCGATAAAGGTCGCCCTCGGCCTCGCTAAACTCTTCTTACAAAACTTGTCCTGATAATTACGAAAACAACAAAAAAGAAATCAGAATCGGTCCAGCCGTTCTCAAGTTACGGCGCGACCAAGGGAAAAGGCGAAGCGAACGAAAGATTTCCGTTTGTCCGTTTGTTAGTACTCGCGTACTGGTTGTATTTTTCAATAAATCTTGACGAAAGTCGGTATACAGATTCTACAATTTTGTAAAAAAAATCTGTTTCTCTGTCTGAGTGTTTATCGCGTTAACACGGCTGAACGAATCGAGCTGACTTTTTGCATAGATATAGCTCAAGGGTCGGAGTCGGACATAGGCACTTTCTTTTGTAGACCTACGCGCA
This sequence comes from Apocheima hispidaria, assembly GCA_947579745.1. Taxonomy (NCBI): domain Eukaryota; kingdom Metazoa; phylum Arthropoda; class Insecta; order Lepidoptera; family Geometridae; genus Apocheima; species Apocheima hispidaria. The sequence goes on from OX388171.1 coordinate 7,390,604, forward strand.
CGAAGTCGCGGGTAACAGCTAATATATAAAAAAAAATAGATGTATGTTTTTGTGTTCCTATATTACCTCCAATAGCTTAAACGGCTTGACCGATTTTGACGAGTAAGGTGTCGTTCGATTTCTCTTTGTCCGGAGTGACAGGCTACACATTGTATTCGAGTTTATTGTTTATCTTGTAATCATTGTTAAAAATGTATTTCTTGATTAAAGACTGGTCTAGCTTTAGGACCAGTCCTAAAGCCGGTCGTGGCGATCCCCACAGTGATTGCACCTAAATACTGCACATTTAAAGCGGTGTGCACAAACAAGGGAGCACCTGTTTCGATGACATGTGCGCAAACAGAGGGTCGTAGTGCAAACATGCACTGAATGCCGCGTCACTAAACTTTCACACTCGCTGCCCGGATAGTTAAGGGATACATAAAAACCACGAAAAAAATAACGCCTTTCATAACAAAACGTGCTAACAACAATGCTAAACTGCACACCAAAATAATTAACTGAGCGAAGACATGGTTTTTTTAAAGCGTTTTTTATTGTGTAAGGATTTGTCAAGCAGTGACTATATGCCACCCCCTAAAATAAAAAGTACATTAAACAGGAACAAACGGTGACGTCAATCCGAAAAATTTAGGTAACCCATACCAAGGGCTTCACGAAAACACCCGATGTATGTTCGACGGTTTTTGGTAGTTTAGGGGTATGTTTTTTTTTGGTATTTCCAATTGAGCGGCTTAAAAATGTTCTAACATTTTTTGGGTCGTTTTTTCGAAGAGAGACGAAGGAGAATCCGAAAAACACCATCGAAAAATCTATCCATAAAAAATTTGAATATTACATACACACCCACATGTATACCCTTCTTTTTCGTAGTTGTGTAAGTAACCTTAGAATACTAATTAATTATCGTCTGATACCTTATATGATACCTTTATTACAAGCAACTATAATTTTAATTAACAACTTCTTGGCATCCTGAGATACTGGCGAAGTTAATAAGCTGTTATAAAGACCTATATTAAACAAAACACCATACAGAAAATTCCGTCACTCAGCTTCGTTCTGGACACGTTCATCTTCTACGCTATGCGAAGGTCTGACCGAAGTGAGACCTCGCGATCCGCTAAAAATTGACAACCCCTGGACCGATGTTGCTCATAAATAAAAAAGCCTTTATTGCAAATACACATTTCAATTACATTTTAACTTAATACATTATATTCTTAATCATGTCAATATTCAATTTTATTATTATTTTACATCCAGTATTATCTGTTAGTCAATAATTTTTCTGAATGTTTGACATTTAATATTATTAAATTGTTGTTAATTTGTGATTTTGCTCATATTCAAACATAAATAATTTATTGAAATGAACCACTTGCCTACATAATTTCATGAACATCGGGTCATATTCCGTATTCCATTTTTAAGCCGACCGTCGGGTAACCAGCTAGGGTCTTATCAAGGTCGATATCAACCTACGCTATATTTAATCGTTTAGCACAATCGCGAGTTTTTATAGTCGCTCCATATGTCGTAACCTGTTATAGGCTCTAATGTGATTGATATTAATTATAATGCACATTGAGCTTGCGTTAGATTTGAAATGATGAGCCTTTTTGTGTTGTTTCCAGAAGGCCATAGGTGACCGCAGAGATCTTAGCGATCGGGTTATGTGAAAAATGTAACCTTCACGGGTGACTCATCATACAAAATTACATAAAAATGTTTAAAAGCACAAAGCGCTTTTCTAGGAATCGACGCACAGAACAAACCGCATATGATAGAGACGTGAAAGTCGGTTTTAAACTCCGGTTTTAAATGCGTATAATGGACCCCCAAAGTTTGTATAGAATTTTTTCTTGCTAAGCCTTACACTCGGTCTGTGTATAGTAAAAAGCAAAAAAAGACATGAAAAAGGGGAAAGGCATTTCGAAAATCGACTCCTAAAGGGGTGAAATGGGGTGTTTCTTTTCCTGTAGTCTATATAGGCAAGCGAATTCGTGCGAGCAATCTAGTATGCCTATAAGTAGCAACGCATCGCGTCGACTTGACGCGCTCCGTCTCTCCTAGGAGAATAGGTAACTAATATTGGTGTCTAAATAAATAAATAAATAATAGCGGGAGGGTTCCCGCTACCCGCTCGCACTCTGTCCTGGCTAATTCCCGCCCTAAGGGAGTTTAAGCCAATTATCAGCAGCAATTTGTTCTGACAAACAAAGGGACGCAGCCCTTAGCAAATTAGATCCACGTACTAGGGATGCGCCACGATGAACAGGAAACTATCGTGTCGATGTTTTAAATTAAAAATTACCGCGGTTGTTTACTACATTTAAATTAGTAGTAATAAGTAAGTATGTTAGAATTAGTTTTACAAAAATAATACAATAAAAATTAACACAACAAAAATGGTCGCAATTAGATTTCAAATAGACCTTAATTTTACTTATGTCGCTGAACTAAGCCATTTGCTTGTCATGTAAAATGGAGTATAGCATAGTTTGTCTCCTTCGTAGAAAGACGGTCTCCTTGTTTTATTTTTCACCGCCTCACCAGCCAATGTGCAATGATTCACTAACAAAATATGTTTTAACTGTTTAGTTCACTTGCTGAAAATTAAAAAAAAATATGCATGTACCAGATTCAATAAAGAACCTACTTACCTAATATTTGTTTTTTAACTGATTTCTCTTCAATAAAATAAAAAATATAACTTGAGCATTTTTATCGATAAAATGTTAGCATAGTCATTTCACAACACTAGGAAGAGTGGCAAAACGAGTGGACAGAAAAGGGACAGTGGGTTTTCAGTAAGAAATCTATTTATACAGAAAATGTTAGATTTTAGCAGTTCTATGTATATTTATATAACTGAGCATATTTTTATTGGAATGGATGAAAAAGTCAAGAAAAAGAAATTGATAATCAGACAACGCGAAATAATATTTTGTGCATCTGAAATTGCTGGAAAGGCTTAACCGATCCTCATGCAATTTGATCTATTGATAAAGAAGTAGACAAGATAAAATCAGACATAGAATATAAAGTACGTAGATGCAGAAAGCGGGAAAGTTTTGTGTCTTTTTACCCGACTACGAAAAAGGAGGGTTATGAGTTCTAATCAAAAACTAACTTCGAAAAACGTTATTTTGAAAGTGTTTCATTCTGAAACTAGCTGATGCTCGCGATTTGCTCGCTTTTGGCTGCGCAGGCTTAGGGCTCGGGACCAAGCTCGGCTTTCGGCCTGACCAATTTATACAAGGTGAAAAAAAACATCTTCCATACAAACTTTCACCCCCATTCAATTCAATTCTATATACATTAAGAAAGAATTTTAGGAAATTTACCCCCTGTAGGCTATGAGAAGTAAAGTTCACTTTTGGAAATTTACCCCAATAGGATTTGAGAAGTTTATTTCTCAAATTTTCAAAGCCTAAATTTCCAAAAATCCTTTCTTAGTGCTCACCTACGTTATATCAGGAATACATGGACAAAATATAATTCTTTTAGATCTAGACCCACTGATTTAAGCTATGCTGTCTGTCAGTCAGTTAAATGTTACATAAAAACAGGTTCTCTGATAGTTTTTTTTTAATTTGTTTTTAGTGCAGCTCCACTACGGAGTCCGGGGTCCATGCCCTTGACAAATTTTACATTGTTTTTGTCAACTACTACTATCCTTACTATATAACCCTTTTTTTTTTTTTGTACGTGGGGAAAATGCTCTTACGCATACCCGTCCCTAACCTAACCTAACTATCCTAACTAATATTATAAATGCGAATGTAACTCTGTCTCTCTGTCTCTCTGTCTGGGTGTTTGTCGCGTTATCACGGCTAAACGGCTGAACGGTTCGACCCGACTTTTAGCATAGACATAAACTACTTTTTTTTTATTGGTCCACGCGAACGAAGTCGCGGGTAACTGCTAGTATAACATAAAACTAACAACATCACAAGAAGAATATCTACTATACTTACTATGTTGCGTGTATACACCGAGCAGTCCAGTTACTCTGATAGTTAGTAAAGCCCAATTTATTAATTTAAACCACTGCAATTGATTTCGAAGCAATTGAACTAAATTGATACCCATTTGTAACAGTCTAATCATATGTCACCACTTACTGATCACCATAAAACCACCCCATTTAGGGGGTGGATTTATATCTACTAAGCTTGTGAGTCCAACCTTGACGAATAAAGTCGCGGGACATGGAACGCTGTATTTTTTTACACTTTACAGACTTGAGGCTCTTGTCACGTTTACAGTTTTCTCTCTCGCAGTTTTTACCTTACTGAAGACTAGCTGCGTTCTGCGGCTTTACCGGCGTAGATAATTCCTAAAGAAAAATACTATTTTTTCAGGGTAAAAATTATCCTATGCCCCTTGAACTATACCCATCAGTATACCCATAAAAATTCATGTCGATCTGTTACCAACAAATACATTATTTGTAATGGGTCTATTGTATATATATTACATGGGGAAGATATATGAAATCACTAATAGCAACAATGCAGAATAACTTTTTTTGTAAAATGAAGAAATAAACAGTTTTTTTTTATTTTTCTCTGTTTATGTAACATTTTTATTTATTTTTATTTGAAAGAGAAATTCGAAAAAAGCGAAAAAACTTTTATTTTTTAATTAATTCATCTACAAAAACTTGAAACTTAACAAAAAGATCAACTGATAAAAAAGAGACCCTTAATATGTTTGTCTCTCTTTATGTTTTAAATTTTTAGAAACAGTAAGAGCGCCAACAGCGCCCTCTTCCACATTGATTTTGATCCGTGTCGTACTGCAGATCTTTGAGGGAGGAATTTTTAGGGCCGTTTAATATTTATAAGGGTGATTAGGTTTATTACTAAGGGTGATTCTATTTATTGTTTGTTAATTTGTTTGTTGTCGTGTCTGTGAGGGCGTAAAATTAATACTTTTAGTTAGGTGACATTTGGCGTCGAATTTTAAATACAAAGATAGTTAATAAGTGTGAAATAAAGCTTTAGTTAATCTATTTTTAGGGTTCCGGAGAGAACTAGGAACCCTTGTAGTTTTGTCATGTCCATGTGTTCGTCTGTCTGACTCTTTATTAATTTTATTTTATTTTCCTGACCGAGTACGCAAACGAAAAAAAAAGATTCATTTCTTAATCCTTTAAGTGGCGGGCGGCCACAACTTGGCCGATCGTCAAACATCGAAAAATTGACGATTTTTTTGCCACTTGGCAAAAATCTTAGATCTTAGACTTGGTTCTTAGAAAATTTTCTTATATACAAAATATACATATATAGATTTATTCTGTGATGTTGGTACCATACTATATGGTACCAACCTAAGGGCGCCCAGTTTCGTCTCCGCCCGCGCCAATCCCGTGGGTACATACAATAAAGTTAGCCGGCTACGCCTGACTGCGCGCTCTGCAATCAGGTAATTTGATAATACCCCCAGGATAGCGTCGGCATTGTGCTTGCCTATTGTTTTTACCCGACTGCGCAAGGAGGGTATTGTTTTTTGGGTGTATAGAACGTATGTTTGACTTTTTCGGTGACCTCCTGTAGCCTAACCCAATGAGCAAAAACACACTTTACACATTAACACTCGAAATGACAAATTTTGGAAAATAATACAATGACGCGGCATGACTTCTTCACGTTCCCGCCCAAAACCCATCACTACCTGTTATTTTTCTCTTGTTTTTTGGCTCCACACGTTGTGTATTTAGCCAGTGTCAAGTATTGTAATATTTCAAGTGAAGTCAAATATTTCACAATTAAAATAAGTGTCAGTCATACTTTAATTTAATTTTATTTTTTATTGTCTGCACGACTAAACATGTTTGATACTTGGTACCTACTCAGTTCTCATTAGTACTTGGGAGCTATTAGAGGTACATAGGTAATCCTAACCAATATTGTAAATCCGAATGTAACTCTGTCTCTCTGTCTGAGTGTTTGTCGCGTTATCACAGTTATGCGGCTGAATGGATCAAGCTGAATCTTTGCATAGTCGGAGACGGACAAAGGCTATTCTTTTTTTTTGTAGGTCCACGCGAACGAAGTCGCGGGTAACAGCTAGTCATGTATAAATATACATCTCAAAGTTTGTTCACCATTATGTTCGGCGGTTCTCTTTTTGCACGGACTTCAATCTAAAATCAATTAAACATAAATTCAATAGACAAAATTATGAATGAAAACCACTGAATGAATCGAATCTATTATGTCAATGAATCGATTCTGAGAAAAATCGATATATTTCCGAGCAGAGCTATCTCGCAAACATCGTTAAAACTTTATTACCAACATTACAAAACTAAATATACCATTGATGTATTTACATAATGGCAACTCTAGAGTGCCGCAAAGTTTATACGTAAAGTTGAGTCTAAGAGCCACTATCATATTTTGTGAATAAAAGTTAAAGCTTAGCGTCAAAAATCTTTAGTTCCATAATTTGGCCAACTGCACCGATAAGTTGGTTTTTTAGTATTTACATGACAGGAATCTCCTGAGAGCCCGGGAAAAGTCACGTAATATAAACAAAACAATGAGTTTTTTTATTTATTTTCGATATTTCGTTATGAGCCCTTGAGCACGAAGCTATGTTTGGTTTTGATGGTAAAACGACGTCACTTAATGTATTTTTAAATAATTTTTGAAATGTTTAAAATCGGTGGCTGTGTGCGCGTGATGACTTGAGCTTCGTGGTGGGTATTAAATAGTTGAGTAGGTGTTTTAATTATGTCTCCACGGGAGCCAGGACCCCTATTCTCCATAGCTAAGATTCAATCTCATCTCAAAAAATAATGTCGACCTTCGAGATTTCTTATTCTCAACGCTATCATTTGAGATATTCACGATGGCTAGCGTGCGAGATGCATCGAGTGGTCGCACCCCCAGATAAATAGGTCGGACCCAATCGAGATGAGAGACAATCGAGATTGGAATCTCGAAATCGACATCAATTTGTCATATCTCCGAATGGCCCCCCCATTCGGAGATATGACAAATTGATGTCGAATGGAATCTCGAAATCGACATCAATTTGTCATATCTCCGAATGGGGGGGCTCTGATCTGATTTATTCGAAAAGGACAGCTAGACATGAATTTCACGGGAGTAAAAGAAACAATCTATAACCATATTAGTTTCTTTCAAATAAAATTTGTCTTAAATAAATGGCTAAGAGGATTTCTGTTTTTTTTTTTGCCAATAATCCCCTTGGTCATCTCAAATGAGATGTTAAGGGGATTAATGGACAAAAAATCCAGAAAAACGTGTATTTCTGGAGTAAGCCGTCCTCTTCACAAACATCAGACTATGCTCGTATGGAGACACGACACCTTGAACTAGAGTAAGGTATCATATTGCTGTCTCAAGTTCTCCAATGACTTGGAAAGGGACGTTGATTCGCTGTGTCTCTTTGCTTTATCATTGTTAAACGGCTTAACGCATCGAGCTGAATTTTTGCATAGATATAGCTTAAGGGTCGGAGACGGACATAGACAAAGAGAAAGTCGGTAGTTTTGATGTTCTGGGTGACTAAAGTTATATGAAAATTAGGCTGTATGTTGTCATTAAAGCTCTGGCAGTCCTCTCATTGTGTTGTCTCGCTCGTATACTTTTACATTATTAAAGCTATAAAATCACTGAGTGTGAATTACCAAAAATTCATTATAGCTTAGCTAGGTATAGGTGTCTATAAAAGCATTACAAAAAACACATTTTTGTTTCTAAATATTTCAATTTGACAGGAGTTTTTAATTACAAATGATAAAATCACTATGCAAACTGACGTGTTTTTGACACATTTTGTTATACAACAACTATAACAACCATAGTCGGAATAACCGACTCAATTTAAAGTGAGTTAAAAAAAAAAAAAAAAAAATATTAAAAAAAAGTGTTAAAATCACTTGTTTAAAAACGTGTTTTTTTTTTACTTTTTAAACTTCACACAGTTAATGTACTTAGTAAGAATAAAAATGTTGAAAGTGCCAGCGAAAAAGAGCATTGTGCGTGCCTTAACGCCAGCGAAATTACAATAATACATTTATCAAACCGCACCGCTAAGCCTATAAAAATGATAATTATCACAATTAGTACTAACAGGATTGTGTGACATTTGGTGCGTGTTTGCGCAACTGATAACGTCGAACGGAACGCATCTGTCATTTTCGGATGGATCGGGCCGAATAGTGAATCGATTTATCGCCGAAAAAATTTGGTAGCCAATGAGGCGCTTTCCAAAAAAAAAACACAAAAACATTGTAATAAAAGTACCCAATAGATGGCGTTAGATGTACCTTGAAGTTTTCTGTCACTGTCAAGACATGAAAGACAAAAAAAATGTACGTGTGCCTTTTTCTCGTGTTTTTTGGCTCCACATGTGTATTTAGACAATTTCAAGTAATTAAACTATGTATTCGACTTCATTTGAAATATTACAATAGTTGACAATGGCTAAATACACAACGTGTGGAGCCAAAATTTACGATTTAAAAAATAAACATAAAATATTTCGACTGAAATGACAATGACAGGTAAAACGATAGGACTTACGCCATCTAGTAAGTATTTTAGAACTATTTTTTTTTTTTGGAAAACGCCTCATTACTTATTTTAGATTTATTAATACTGTTAGGATTTGGCCTCGCCATAGATAATACTTAGGACTTCTAGACTTAAAACGTATCATACGCATTATAGGTATTTGCCTCCGCTACTAATTAGAGTGGCCTGTAAACTAAATGGCCTGACCTGACATCGTGTGAAAGGGACAGCTAGACTTGGATTTTACGGGAGCAAAAGGAACAAACTATTAAGGTCATAGCTTCTCCCTTTCGCTCCCCAGAAACTCATATAATAGCCATCTCTTCCACACGATGTCAAACAACAATTCAAACTTTTACTAAAATAGGACTACAATTTTAACATAATAGAAACAATCAGCAACATTTTTTCATTGTTTGCATCTAGTTTTATCCAACAGGGTTTGGTTGAATTTAGTTGTGGCCAGCGGCTAGACCTAGTACCAGCCGCTAGGGTTTGATTGCACCTAGTTCTAACCGGCTACAACTAGGCGTAGCCGCACTTCGGGTTCTAGCTGTAACATATATATAGATGAAATGCCTAATAGAAAGATTGAAATTAGTTCACAACGAAGAAAAGAAAAATATTTCTTTCAGTATAAAAAAAAACGTCAAATGAATAATTATTGTTTCCTCTTTTAAGAGCCGATTTAAAAATGGACTTTCTTAAAATAAAACGGGAATATTTACGTTAAATTGAGTCGTTTATGCAGACTATAGTTTCGATCACATTCGGTGACCTTTATCAAGGTATGCTAAACGTGACACGCGCGCGACCTCGTCGCCGTCGGCGCAGCGCGACGTTGTCATAAAAAGACTTTCGTAAAAATCGTTATTTGTTTTAAAACTCAATTTGTATTCCATTACAATAAATTTCAAAGCAATAAATGTTTAAAATGGCCCCCTTTCCACTGACAATAGTGTTGCGCCATTAACGACCAGCAGGATACCAAATTAGGGTAACTCGGAGCGCAAATGGTTGACGATAAAGAGGAACATGACATTCATCTGGCACTTGTTGGTGTCACATATTTATGAAATGTCACACTCTAACACTAAACTTGTTTTTAGCAAGGATTCTCTACTATAACGGATGGGCCACAGAGTATTGTTTGCTCACGTCACTTGGGACCGCCTTGCGGCACGCCGGCCAATTTTTTGTATCCCATCAAAGTACTAAACTGTCAAATGTTTTTTTTTTCTTTTTCCTCCTAAGAGGATTATGGCGTCGCACGTCTTATGCATTTGCCAGTGTCAAGTATACTCATATTTTTTCGAGTTTTGGTGAATATTGTCAAATAAGTCATAGTCACAGTCAAAGGCGAGCAAAGCAAGTCACGGTCAAGTCCAAGTCATGCCCCAGTAAAGTGGTGAAAACTTTACTAGAGCTTTCTAAGGAGTTTTGGAAACAACACGAAAATTCACGTTTCACGACATTATACCATTCACCAACACTCGTGCATGTTCACGAACACTTAACGGGTAAAAATTCACAATTTTTACACATGAACACTCGAAATAACACAAGTTTTGGAAAGTAATAAAATGACGCGACATGAATTCTTCACGTTCCCGCCAAAACTCCGACATCGTACTTAATTAGTTCTAATTATTGCCGAACTCACATCACACTCACCTCACATTTTGAAGGTCGCAGGTAACCGGTGGATGCAAGTTGCAAATTTTCGTTCAGTGTGGCGGTCTAAGGGGGAGGCCTTTTTTCAGCAGTGGACGTCTTCATGTTGATGATGATGATTGCCCCGGGACTTTTCTCGTGAGACGGACTTTAGAGTTCTTTTCTCTTGTATATTTTACTCCTGTGAAATTCATGTCTTTTAGCAAAACAACGTTAGTATTAGACGAAAAACAATAAAACCCGACTGCAAAATGTAGTCTATGTCACTCCGGGAAAATAAAAATCGTCATATAAATGGCCTTTTAGACCAGCGAGAGGACAACACAAATTATACATTCTTACATAAATCCTTATACTTAGGTACATAATATACCCAAAGACATTACCCTGTTTTTTGGGCAGTCGGATAATAAGATCAGGAGAACTAAAGAACAAAAGCCAATGGGCACTTATCCATTATGCGACAGTGGTACCAACATGACCGCATAAATCAACGAAAGCACCGCTACATAGCTACCAACATAACAAACGAACCAGATTAAAGAATCGGTAATGCGCTCGCTTGTATGCTGGCCGCGCCCTCTATAAATCTCTGCGGAGGTTGCTCCACTTGAGGTATTGATTTTTGGAGAATTTTGTTAAAAATTGTTTGTGGATCTTTGACCGAGCGATGAGAGTCTACATACTAGAACAAATTAGCGTGCTTATGTGTATTTGTTCAAGAATAACTGGCGTACCGTTGATCCGAATCCGATCTTTTTTGTAGGCAATTTACTTTAGCAGCAGTTTGGCAGTTACTAAATACAGTTTTAGAGGGACGTCCTACCGCGATGTTTTGGCGCAATAGATATTTGAATTTGAAAATGTATTAAGCTGTATCTCTGTAATTCCCCTAGCGTGCGATACAAATACAATACATATACAAAATTTCTTTATTTCCAACATTGACCTTTAAGATATATGTGGATCTCTGAACTAAAGTAAAGCTTGTATTTCAGAGATTCGTGTTATAGTTATATATGTGATAGACAGTTAGCATGTTTTTTTTTTTTTTGTTTCTTCGTTTCGGTGAAAATCAGTTAACTAAATATTATCATAATCAAATCTTTTTAATTCTATTTTAATACAACACAATATCTAATACACATATAATACTTCTTTTAGATCCCTAACACATCTGACAACCACGGTCCGCAGACTTATGAGAGAAAATAAAAGACAATCTCTCTCTCTCTCTCTCTCTCGTTTGTAATACGGTGGTCGGCGGCAACTAGTTTGTTACCCGTGTTTACGCTAAGTTAAGTACTACTTAGTACTAGTCATAGTCACAGTCAAAGGCGAGCAAAGCAAGTCACGGTCAAGTCCAAATCATGCCCCAGTAAAGTGGCGAAAACTTTACTAGAGCCTTCTATGGAGTTTTGGAAACAACACGAAAATTCACGTTTCACGACATTATACCATTCACCAACACTCGTGCATGTTCACGAACACTTAACGGGTAAAAATTCACCATTTTTACACAATAACACTCGAAATTGTTCTAGAGTGGAGACCGCGAATCGGCAAACGTAGCGTAGGGCGCCCTGAAACTAGATGGAGTGACGATCTGCGTAGGACAGCTGGCAGTGGTTGGAAGAAAAAAGCCGAAGATCGGGTTGAGTGGCGTGCCTTGGGAGAGGCTTATGTCCAGCAGTGGACTATTATAGGCTGATGATGATGAACACTCGAAATAACACAAGTTTTGGAAAATAATAAAATGACGCGACATGAATTCTTCACGTTCCCGCCAAAACTCTAAGTACTACTTAAATCTTAATAATATGTAGAGCACCTTACCGTGCGTATCAACCTGCAACAACAAGCAATCTGTTAGAGTTGCCAAGTTGCGGTATAAATAACGTCTGTCTACGCTTTATCGGGAAAACGGGAGAATCGGGAATCGGGACAACCGGGGGAACGAGGGAACCGGGGAAATCGCTACCGTCTTCGGGGGTAAAAAGAGGGTTGAGATGAAAGATGAAAGTGGGTGGAGCAAATATTGAATCGGACAAGTCTTAAAGGATTGTTGATGTATTTCAAGTACTTGTTTTTTAAGCTTTAGTGCGTATTATGCGTCTAAACGGTATTTATAGTGCCCAGCAAAGTAGTGTAAAAGTTTATTTGCCATAGAAACGTTACATTATTTGGATACAGAGTTTGTGTGCATAAAAATGCCTATCGATAGTTACAGTACATTACATAATCCAAGGCTACCCTGCGGCCCCACACTAGGCTCAAGGCCCGTATTGTGGGAACCTCTATTAGCGAAAACATAGTTTAAGAGTTAAAGGTGCCCTATGAAGGTGGTAGGTGGTAGGTGGTAGGTGTAGGTGTATCTTGGCAAAAAAGAACTCACATCGAAAAACAAAAATAAAATAAGATTTTTTTTAATTTTATTTATTAATAGACCAACAGCACAAAATCATAATATAAAAATAATCTTAAACAAAACTATAGTACAGCCAATAAAAGGTCTAAACATATAACTTAAGTAGGTAGAAACAAATCGTATTATTATTATGTGTATATATAGGTACTATAAAGAAATAAACTAAATGATGTTTTACAAATAGTATAAGTGTATATATATATGAAATAAAAAATAATAATTATATAATATAGATATCTAACTTTACACTACAGACTACTTAAGGAGCAACGTTTCGCTCATCGCGCGAAATTCAATTTTTCTTGCGTTTTTTTGTCAATTAGAACTTAATTACTCATCATGGATTTATTGAAACCAATTTTGCGCCAATAACTAAGTTGTTTTAAGAAATTACGGGTAAAATGATCACCTAGATAACATTGGTTTAGCTAAAATCTCAATAAGCCGATTTTCATCTCGGTTTTTGGTTAAGTGAGAAGTGTACTTACACTAGCTTTCAACTTGAATTTTTGGTTAGTGTAATTTCTTGAAACAATATATTTATTGTCGCAAAATTAGTTTTCATGAACCTACGATGAGTAATTTAGCGCCGAGTGAAACGTTGCACCTTAAGACTCCCAGCAAGAACAAAAAGGGAAAAAAATAAATAAATAAATAATGTAAGTATTGTAAGTACATATAAAAAAATAAAATTTGAAAAATTGTTACAGTGTATTGGTGTTGTGCGTGTGTGTGAATGTGTGTCATCAAAAAAGTTATCTTTCTTTATTATTGACAGACGAGACAAGCAAGTCGCTCACCTGATGTTAAGCGTCACGCTTGCGCTGCGTCTTCCAGTTCGTGGTCCCCACTCAAGAATCTCTCTTACCCATCGGTTATCGGTTCTTCGAGTGATGTGGCCTGCCCATTGCCACTTCAGCTTGCAAACTCTGAGAGCTATATCGGTGACTTTGGTTCTTCGGCGAATATTCTCGTTCGAGATTTTATCGCGCAAAGAAACTCCGAGCATAGCTCTCTCCATTGCCCGCTGTGCGATTATGAGTTTGCTGAGTTTACTCAGCCGTCGGCAAATACATATTAACGAGCCTTCAAAAATTAATAAAATATCGAACATCCATACAAACTTTCATCCCTCATTTAATTTAATTAAGCCCTTAGACTTAAACAAAACCAAACGAGCTAAAAGTATGAAACATGATACTAACTATTTACTAACTAACATTATATTAACTAACCAGCGTAATTACTGGGCATACAGAGATTTAACATCTAACATCTCAGGGTGACGAGCGCAGTGCATTGCCGCGCATAGTTTTGAACTGTTGAAGTTCAAAATTCTGGGTGGCACTGAACTGTTATGGACAAGCGTGACGCTTAACATCAGGTGAGCGACTTGCTCGTCTCGTCACCAAGTAATAAAAAAAAAATGTTAAAAATATCTACTTTCTACTCTGGTTATTATCTTCGCAGCTTGTCTGCGTCTGCAGTCTGCGGTCTGTAACCAGTGGCGTAGTGGACGAATCTAGACGTGGGCGAAGTCCCATCAGCGAGGCCAAAAAAAATTTTTTTTTTAATGGAACTTGGTGATGAGACGAGCTAATCGCTCACCTGATTTTAAGCTTCACGCTTGCCCATAACAATTCAGTGCCATCCACAATTTGAACTTCTACAGTTCTAAACCATGCGCGGCAATGCACTGCGCTCGTCACCCTGAGATATTAGATGTCAAATTTCTTTATGCCCAGTAATTACGCTGGAAACATTGCCCTTCAATCCGGAACACAGTAATGCTTGCACACTAGTGCTTGGCGGTTGAATAACTGGCAAAGGTGTGGTACTTCCCCAGGCGGACTCTGAAAAAGAGCCCTACCACTATACTTATACTTTTGTGGATACAAAAATATCCTGGGTACTATAACTTCAATCATTCTTGCGGCGGCGTCGTGTGGCGGGTCGCCCTCTTCCCTCCAATATAGTTGAGGAGAGCGACGGCTGGCACATGCGTCAACTCGTGAACGGGTGCTGCTTGCGGGAGCTGGACTGCTCGGAGTATATACGCAAATCTATAATAGCACTTAGCTCTTTATTAGTATATTCGTTGGTATATTCCTTTAGTTTTTATATTCCGTTTTAGTTGATAAAATATTTGTAAAATTTGATAAATGGCATGGACCCCGGAGTCCGTGGAGCAATATTGTAAAACATTAAAAAAACTTCAATAATGGTTGTTTCCCCCGCAGGCGCTCCACACGCTCTCCTCGGCAAAACCCGGAGGCCGCGAACAGCCTTCACCTCTCAACAGCTGCTGGAGCTGGAGAAGCAGTTCCGAATGAATAAATACCTTTCGAGGCCGAAGCGGTTCGAAGTCGCGACTGGCTTGATGCTTACTGAAACTCAGGTGAGGGAATAGTAAACACACAATAATTGTTATACAGGACGCGACGTTGCAGCGGAAAGACACTATAGGGACCCTATTCCTAAGCGCTCCAGAATATCTCGATCACTGTCTCTCTAATTAAGAATTTCATGGGAGTGAGAGTGACCAAGATAATCTCGAGCGCACAGGAATAGGGTTCCAGATTGGTTATTTTAGACACAGTTTCGAATAGTAAAGTAAATATTTATTTCTAGAAATACGTTTTACATAGATGCATAAACTAATTATCAGTCTAGTGTACACTGTTGTTATATACCGACTCAACAGTAGGCCCCAAACTCGGCTAGGCCGGTCTTTTGGTGACCCTGGGTCTTTTGGTATTCGGAGAAATTACATTTTATCTCGGTCACTCTCACTCCCATTAAATTCTAAATTAGAGTGAGAGTGACCGAGATAATCTCGAGCGCACAGGAATAGGGTCCCTGGACAGATTTATCTGAATACTTTAGTCGCGCGCTAAGAATTTTTCTATAGGTTTCTGATTAAATTAAAAATTCTCAGCGGGTTGGGCTCATGGGGATATTCCCTGTGTATAGATGTGGATGTAAGTGAGTGGTCCGTGTGAGGGTGTGTGTGAGGGTGTGTGTGGTCGTGTATCATCTCTGCGATACTCTAATAGATGAGGAGGTACAGAAGATTACCATCATCTTCTGTACCTCCCCATCTACACTCTGATACAGTAGCTGGTCCCAGATAATGTCCGAAAACTGCGACCAGAACCGCCGGAGGACGGGCAGCAGCTTTCTGTGATCCCCAAGCCGCATGCCAAGCGTGGGGACTATGACAGCCCCTCTCATAAGGGGGATGCCTTTGTTTAGCAGTGGACTCCTTCTAGCTGATGATGATGATATTGACGGTAGCTTAGTTTTATAGTATTTGGCATGGCTGACGTGGCAAATCCATATAGTTGCTCGTATCCTGGATTCAAGTCTTGTCGGTTGCCAAAAATGTTTGAAAATTATCACAAACAGTTCAGAGTGAAAGCAGTTCCGGGTTGAATGGCAAGTGGGCGTTTTGAGAATAACCCCAATAAAGCAGTTTCGATATTAGAAGTAGCTACTGTTCAGGGTTGTTTTCAGTAGTTCAGCGTTAAATACAACAGTTAATATATCTGTTATAAACGATTGATACGATATACAGCTCGCATATACCCGTTAGAGTCCACTCGGGCCATTATTGCCCGCTGTAATATTGACCTTATTATTGACCTTTGCACCTTGTGTACGCTTTGGTGAGGTAAAGTCAAATTTTAATGTCCTTACGTAGAAGACTGGAGGCTTCCACATTTGAAAAAAAAAAAAACGTAAAGCAAAACACAAACAATACACTTTTCTTAAAAATGCCGACCTTGTGCTCTTGCAAGAAATATCGACGTCAATATACTGTATAAATATTCTATTAATAATAATGTAATGATATTTAATTTTGTCCACCAAAAAATATTACTGTATTACTCCTAAAAAAAAAGAAAACACACATTATTCATATACCACCCTTCCCGCCACTAAAAACAACCTATTTTGACAGTTGCGAAATGGCGGGAAAGCACCTGTCAAGCTGAGTGATACCCGGATTTGAGCTCACAATCCTACCAACTTATCTGCAGAGTTGGCCAAATGAGAGACCTAAACATGTTCGCCGGGTGGCTGTCAGTTTTATTCAGGAAAAACGATGTTGACTCTACCACTCAACTGCACAGAGATGTTTGTCGTATAATACAAAACGCTATACAAGATTATATGAGGGTCGGGGGTTGTTCCCGTAAACGTTATTACTTGGGGCGCGAATGTGAGGTTTTAAGATTAATTCTCTAGTGTTTTCAGTGGTTCTACGTGGATTTCAGGATATTTCGGGATTACGACGTGTGACGTGATTTTTGGGGGAAGAACAGCCGACAAATGTTTTTTTTTCTTTTGTTGGTTTTCTTCGATTACATACACATCGTTGCTTTTTTTCTATTTCGGTGAAATCACTAAATGGAGAGAGTTGAGTGGAATAACATTTTGATCACCAATCTATGGAAAATTCGTTAGTAGTCAAAAAATCCGCGGAACTAGTAGAACAGACTATACCTAGGTATAGTCTGTTCTACTAAAATAATCGAGCTCGACACTGGTTAAATCCGGTGGTTATAGCCGCTATAGCCACCGGATTTAACCAGTGTCGAGCTCGATTATTTTCCTCTACATATTTAAACTTGTTTTGTAGCTTGTAATTGAGCATATTTTTTGCTATTATACTCCTGCTGATTTTTGTAGAATACTAACTGTAGAAGTGTAGATAATTGCATTGCACGTAGTTTCGTATGACACCTACCAAAGCATTTTTTTTATTTTTTGGCTCCTGTTATTATTGTCATATTGCGGGTAGATTAAGGGTGTCTATACATAGCCTGACCTGACATCGTGTGAAAGGGACAGCTAGATTTGAATTTCACGGGAGCAAAAGAAACAAACTATTAAGGTTATAGCTTCTTCCTTTCACTCCCCCGGAAACTTATATATAGCCATCTCTTTCAAACGATGTCAGGTCAGGCCATATAGCGAGGCTTTTAATATTTTTCTTGACGTTGCAGAACATAAAAAAACTATTTTTGATTTGCCCTCAGGTAAAAATCTGGTTCCAAAACAGAAGAATGAAGTGGAAACGTTCGAAAAAGGCGCAACAAGATTCTAAAAGTAAGGAACCTCACCAATCAGAAGACAAAAATAAATCCAAAGACCTGCCTTTGCCACAAGAACCTGAAAAGCCTACACAATTGGCGGCAGAATTGACAGCTGTCAAACAACCTCCAATGCTAGACAGGGACAGAATTATCGCTTTGGAAAGAGAGAGGGCTATGGCTGCGGCTAATTTTAATTCAAATTTGGAAAACAACAGGCGTGGAATGGTCGTTATGTCACAAGATGGCGGACGGCCTGTAGACATGTTCAGGCCATACGTGGTATGAAATTAAAGTAATTTTTAATTTGTTTTAGGCATTTTGTTGTTTTTTTTTTAATTACTGTTGTTGGATACACAGATGAAATAGAAATACGTTTTAAATTCAAATCTACCTCCTTTGTTAATACGTGCGATTAATTATTCTCTGATTTTGTACATGGTAAGAAAAAAAAAACTTATTTAATGTTTTGATAAAATATACATAGGTAGGTAGTGCCTAAGATTTATAAATTAAAAATGTTCTAGTCGCTTTAAATTGTATAGATTTAGTCAGTTTTAGTAAGAGAGTGAGATGCGAAGTCAAAAGTTTATTTATTCATTGTTAATTTGCATCGTCTTTGCCACTTCGCTAACAATAATAAAATTGGAAAAAGTGTGAATAATAATATGAACATGGTAGTAAATATGTTGCGTTGTGGCATGCAACATAAATTTTATTTTGTATTAATAATTGTTAGGACAAAACAATTATTTGTCTGTGTTTTTAGATCATTCAGCGAGCGTTATTCCTAGAAATCAAATCGTTATACTATAATATGATATAACGTGAACTCGCTGTTACAACAACGATAGCGAAGCCCGAAGTCCAATCTAAGGCCGGGTTGCACAATCTACGTTAACTTTAAACTACAGTAATAACTGCAGTTAAAACTCCAGTTAAGCAGAATAATGTGTTGCACCATTTTCTATGGTAAAAATGACGGATAGCACATGCTGGCTAAACTTCATGGTTGAGGTTATAGTTATACTTAATTTAACTAACAGTAACTTTAACCGGGATTATGGTGCATCTCAGCCTAAGTGAAGTGGTGTGTGATCTGACAAGCTTGCCTTGCGTGTAACTTGCATAACTTGCCATTTGCCACATGTATGGAAATTTATCAGATCACGTGTCACGTCACTTCGATAGGTATCAGGTATAAAGCATAAAGCATAAAGCTAAAAGCCAAAAGGAATACTTTAACCACCAACTTCACAGTGACACCAATGTAATGATGACATTAGCTTTATGCCACACTATGTTGTAGCATGCCACAACGCCGCACGAAGACAGAACATATTACTTACACGAAGATCCCTTAGTTTATAATCGGTTAAGTGGCAATCGCAATTTTACAGATTTTAATTAAGTGGCGAGAAAAAAATTTGACGTATGACCGCCACCATAATATGGCGTTCTGCCACTTATTCAAACCAGCTAAAGCAGTGTAACAGTTTTATAATAACCACACTGTTATTAAAAAAGCGAATGTCTGTAAGTATTAGTGTCCACTAAGTGTCCACTCAACTCTGTAACAATAGATACATAGTTTGTAAAAGTAAAGTTCCTAAGATCAGTGTCAGAAACCTTAGGCTTAGATTTAATGACTAATAAAAACATCTTTACGGTCAACAGTATTATTAATTTAAGTAAATTAACAGAAGTGAAATTTAATTTATCGAGGTCATGTACCAGGGACTCTCTAATTTAGAATTTAATGGGAGTGAGAGTGACCGAGATAATCTCGAGCGCACAGGAATAGGGTCCCTGGGCGACATATGTGACGTGTATCATGCTATACAGGGTTATTGGTAACTAACGCAAAACCTCCCGTAGACATGCTCCCTACATCATACTTAACAACTTGTGTTCAATTACTTTTAATAATGCTAACTAATATTATAATTCAGAGGAATATAGCCGCAGTCGTATCAGAACTAATAAAGCTTCGAGGTATACAAATGAATACGATCGTCTCCAGGAAAAAACTTTGTTTGCACGATTCAGGACTCCCTACAGTACAACTGTCATGCCATCCAAAACGTCAAAAAATGCACAAAAATGGATCAACGCCATCTAGCAAACTATAAGAAGTAACTTTATCTCTCTATCTGGATGTTTGTCGCGTTATTACGGCTAAACGGCTGAACGGATCTGGATAAAATTTGATAAGGAGTTCCTGTATATCATAAAAACGGACAGAGGATACATTTTTATGTCCACGCGAATGAAGTCGTAGGCGTAATATTTTTCGTAGACTAATACGTAATATTTTTCTCTCAAAATAGAAACATAAATGTTTAAATTAGGGCTCCAAATTACAGTAACATTAAGCGGTTTTAAATGAGGAGGAAAGCGGAGGCCCGAGTGAAGCTTAGGAGCTGACATTTGCACCGAAAATATACAAGGATATAGTATTTTTTTCCATACAAACTTTAAAAGATTGTTTCTGGTGAATTCATTAAATTTTTAAAATTCATAGAACAAACGTTGTTAGGAATGATGTAAGGAACATGCCTACGGGAGGTTTCAATAACCTTGTATGTGAATATAATGTATGACCATTAGTGAAATTTTAATTTTTAATTTTTTTTTAAATGCTACAGGATCAAATTTAGGAATTGTTACCGCCTCATTATGTATTTAGTTTCAAGCAAAACCTTTTAATATATTTAAAAATAGATTTTGTTATTTTTTTTTCCATAGTTATATTGTGTAAGTAGGTACTTAATCTATGATGTATAAAGTAATAACTGATAATAGTAATGCATTTATTAAAAATATAAATACTTGTTTAAGCAACTAAGTAAGTAGTAATAATTATTACGAATTATATGATGTCCAAAAAGAGCTTCATTTTGGCATCTTTTTTACAACTGTTAGACCTTATTTTTATAATATACCTACCATAGATAAAATAAAAGATATTCATTGATACCTACTCAAAGGATAACGAAATTAGTAATAATATCCGATTCAAAAGAGACATGTATGAAAAGTGTACGAAAAAAAATGGCGGCTGTCCGCTGTCTTGCTCTATTGATGGCTCGACTCTATCGCACTATGTCTATATTGTCTATCGGTATTCATTATAGTACATGTTTCATACAATCGCCTTTTTTCATTTTACTCTATGGACCTCTTAAACGTAGTAAACGTAGTGATGATATTCTCTTTGGTTTGTCAGCAATCCTTTGCCTTGCTCTTGGAGGAATGGCCTTGCTAAATGAATCCGGACCGCCGGCGCCGCTAGCGCCATCTTTTGCCTGTGGAACACCATTAGTTGCCAAGACAAACGACAAAAGATTTTGTAGATTTCATCCAACTTCCCAGTATTAAATAATAAAAATTATCTGTCAGTTTGAAAGTGGTCTAAATGAAGCTCCATAGATTTTAAATGTATTGTATACTATTAAATATACGAATGTAAGTATAAAGTACCTTATCTCCAAGTGAAGTACTTAGTGGGTACATAACAAATACTTAATTGTGAAAATAAATAAATAGGAAATAAAAGTTAATATGTTGAATAATTTGTTTTATTATGTCTATCCCAAATCAGTAATGCGAAAATTATAACACTAATACTATAAATGCGAAAGTTTGTGTGTAAGTATGTAAGCGTGTTTGTTCCCGTTCATTTACCACTCCACTTAATTGTAAAATATTTCAATTGTAATTAATTTAATTCATTTTAATGTGAATATTAAGGATATCTGAAATAAAAATATTTGAATTTGAATCAAGTCTCAGTCACAGTCAAAGCAGGGGCGAAGTTACCGCCATATCAGCCGATCAATGATACGGAGCCCCTGGGCTACAGGGGCCCTGAACGTTGTTCCTTTTGTGTAAAATCTTTACCCTTAATTTGCACCCCCCAACAAATTTTGATACGGAGCCCGTCTAAAGTAAGCTACTTCACTGAGTCAAAGTCAAGGAAATAAAGTCACGATCAAGTCCAAGTCATACAAGTCGCCCAGTAAAGCGGCGGAGACTAATTGAGGCAAACTAGAGATTTATTTCAATAGAATTTTGGCAACAACACAAAAGTCACGTTTAACGACATTACATTTGGTTACAAGCAAAAAAATTCGATCTCCTCCGTCATTTCAATAAAAAAATCATATTTAAAAATTAAATTTGAGATTTTTTATTTGTAAAGCTACGATAAACGTGATTTTGACCTTCGACCAAAGTAAAATGGATGGGCCCTAACCAACTTCATCAAAACAATCAAAAAGAGATAAGGAATACAATAGATATCATAATATAATATCGAGATATATTTTTGCGGATATTTGGATCGCATGTATTAACCAACGTGCGTCTCGCACTTTTCAGAATCAGAGCGCCTGAAGCAAGGTGAGCGCCGGCGCTCACCTTAAAGTTTAGAAAATTCTCTTACTTGGTCCAATAATCTTACATTACTTTGGTCGAAGGTTTAAGACCGCTATTTGGAATTCACACTGAGTAATTTAATTTCATTAAAAAAATTGGATGTCCGAGCGAGATCACCAAAAATAAAAGACTTTGATAACATTTAGGGGGTGACAAACTTTCCCCCAAAACTCTATCATCATCAAAAAATTTAGGTAAATTCACTAACTCTATCGCACGGCAAGCAGAGCGACATCAATACAATATTAAAATATCTTCAGCGCCAAAATCTCGCGGCAGGACGTCCCCCTTAAGAGGATAGTCTTTCCGCGAGGTTTTGGCACTTTTGATACTTGAAATCGTATAGCTGTCGCTCTGTTTCTCGTGCGTGCGATAAAAAGAGTTATTGAATTTTCCTAACTTTTTGATGAAATTAGCGTTTCGGGGGTAGTCTGTTAACACCCCCTAAATCTTAACAAATCTTTTGTTTATGGTGTCAATGGCTTGGATAAACTATAATCTATGCCGCTATGTTATGTTTTTTCAAAAAAAAAATATGGTATTCTAACAATAAGTACTTTTGTTCGTCGTATTTTCGACGCAAAAAAATTATCACTTTAAGAGCTTATAACAACGAAGATTTTGCGAAATTAAAAAAGAAACAAACATACGAGCATAGTTTTTCACGGTGTAGATAACATATGAAAAAATCATCGAAATTGGATAATATTTAGGTGGGTATCAGACTACGCGTTTTTTAAGGACGAGACGGCGGTAAACTCTATTCTTAAGTATTGAATCATCGTTAATCCTTAACTTGGTAGGTACTGTACAAATCTATGATAACGGCAAACTCAACGGTAACGTATCGCGGAACGGTAAATTACGGGGTGGGGGTGGGGGTGGTAGGGTCCATGAGGTAGGGATTGAGTGGGACATCGCAGAATCGTCGAATTTTTTTGTCGAAATATTCCGAATGGTTTTTATTTTTACCAAACTGCTCAAGAAGGAGGATAACGTTTTTGGGGTGTATGTTTGTATGAGCGTGTATATATGTATGTTTGTGTTCATAAGATCAGATCACACCCTAGATTCTGCATTCAGAACGCTCGAAGCACACCACGCATCAGTCTAAATACACTTATAAGAAATTACTCTGGTTGACTGTTAGGCGTGAGTAGGCGTAACCTTGTGATAGCCAATGAGAAAGCTTGGTCGCACTCCCGCGACCCGCGTCTTCCTGAAACTTGTGACTTTTTGTAGAAACAACCAATCTCGTTATGTATCTAGTGTGATCTGTGGTTCATAAATTACCTCGTATAGCCTAAACGACTTGACCGATTCTGACGAGTGAGATGTCGTTTGATTCCTCTTCATGTCTGGTGTGACGTATGCAACATATTGCAGTCATAATAAATAATTATAGAATAGTAACCCTGCTCCATGGATGGACGAATAGAGCTAACTTGGTATGTTTAGCCAATAAAAGATAAAATATAAATAAATATTTTTTTTTTGCTAACTTAGCAACTTATCTATCTGTCCTATAAAAAAACAGACAACATTTGGAAGTGTCAATTAAATCAAAAAATCTAAATAGCCTGGTTTTGTATGTCAAAAGAACATATTAAGATATGTTTTTGGCTTGGTTGTGCGGGACTCTTACTGGGGTTACTCATAGGGGTATGTCCCTCTATGTCAGTAAGATACCCCTATGACAGTAAGAGTCTTGCACAACCACCTTAATAATAATTTAATTAATAACTAGTAGTTCGCGCCGAACTGAGACCTCGCGATCCCTATATCTTCACAACCCCGGAACCGATTCAGCTCATATTAGAACTTAAAAATTGCATTGAAATGAACTACTTGCCTACAAAATTTCATGAAGATCGGATCAACGGTTCATCGGACAAATATACACACAAACATACATACAAATGCCGATTTGTCCCAGTAAACTCTGAGACCTTCGCTTCGCTCGGTCAACGAGAATGGTGGCTAGTCGCATCCGTAAAAAAAACACTTGGATTTTTGTAAATGTCCTAAATTTTTCCTAATACCATTGTTACATTAATATTCAAGTCTCGGTATGTTGGGAGCACTCATTCCATATTCCGAGGCCGTCTGCGTCTGTGAGAAAGAAACGAAACACTTTATCTCTTGTCTCTCTCTACAAAGATGGAGTATTAAATGAAAAAGCTCGTAAATTTTTACTGAAACTGTCAAATTGGAAAACTTTTAACGTGCATTTTAGTGTACCTTAGCATAAATGAAGCGTAATTATAATTAATCTGTGACCGTAGTATGTACAGCATTACGATATATTGTTGTAGCGCTGAAAGCTCCGTGGCTTACCCCCGAATACTGAAACGTTTGTTAACTTTGACAACAGATTAATTCTAATACTGCCTTTGTCTGGCACTAAGCAAATTACAAAGGCAGCAATAGACTTAATCTGTCGTCAAAGTTAACAAACGTTTCAGTAGGGAGTTTTGGCGGAAACGTGAAGAAATCATGTCGCGTCATTTTATTATTTTCCATTACTTGTGTTATTTCGAGTGTTAATGTGTAAAAACTGTGAATTTTTACCCGTTAAGTGTTCGTGAACATGCACGAGTGTTGGTGAATGGTATAATGTCGTGAAACGTGAATTTTCGTGTTGTTTCCAATACTCCATAGAAGGCTCTAGTAAAGTTTTCACCACTTTACTGGGGCATGACTTGGACTTGACCGTGACTTGCTTTGCTCGACTTTGACTGTGACTGTGACTTGTTTGATATTATTTAACAAAACTTGAAAATATATAAGTATACTTGACACTGGCAAATGCATAAGACGTGCGAAGCCAAAATCCTCTCAGGAGGAAAGAGAAAAAAAATAAAAAAACGTTTCAGTATTCGAGGGTTAGTCTTCAAATCCCAACCCAAAAAGCTTCGATGAAGGAAAATATCGTGAGAAGACCATAGCATGGTGGTGGTACTTTTAAGTACTTATCTGGCAACGCTACCACACGAAAATCTATCGCCGAGCACCCAGGACATATTCCGGCAGCCTCACCTAAGGGCTAATTCTCATTCCACGCTATGACCGCTGGGAGTGTTTTACCGTCGTCGCCCACACCGTCATTTATCATGGTGAGTTATTAGTGGACAAATGCGCTCCTAGCCGGTCAAGTATTGATAAAAACTAACTAACTTTATAAGATATGTTACGTCACAAGCGACAACGTCGCGTGGTCCTCCAAAAAAAGGCAATTTTTTTATCGTGGATAAAGCGACAAACACCCAGAAAGAGAGAAACAGAGAGACAGAATTACTTTTTCGTATACTTATAATATTAGTTAAGATAGAAAATTACACTCAGTCCCTTTAATATTATTTATGCTGTATTATGATATATGATGATGTATCCTTATATATGAGGTCTTTCCTTAAAATAAATATTTTCGTAAAACAAAACCAAAAGCACGTCCGTTGCCAAAGTTAAAAAAAAAATGTAATTGTAAAAAAAATATTGTCAAAATTAAAGTACCTAGGTTGGACAATGATACCAATGGCAACGTACAACATTAGCATTCTGCCAAACAAATAAACATTATCAAAATTCGCTCTGTCAACTACCCGCAAGAATCAAGATTCTATATAAATCCCGTTGTGACTGAAAACTGAAGCGTAATTCGAGTAGATCTGCAAATAGTATCCGCCACCTCAAATAGAATACAAAATCGTGGAGCGAATATCAATATTTGATATTTGGTTTTGTAACGAAAACCCGCCCGGCGGCCATGTTGCCGCTTTGCCGCGCTTTTTGACAACTGACATTTATATATTTTCTTTTCTTTATTGGTAAAAGGTGGCCTTCGAGTCTTCCTCGATTTTTTACATGTTGGCGTAAAATAGGTAGGTATCTTGGACGAAACATCGTAGGTATTTTGCACAGACATCTAATTTGTGTTCTTTTTTTTTTTTGTAATAATTGGTTTAGGTCTTTTACAGCCTGAAGCATATATAATATTATACTCCCGTGTCGTAGACGTCGACATCAAGTAAATTAAAAAAAAGTGTAAGTAAGTAGGTAATATTACTTACCACTTTCCGGAAAATCAATGTTACGCATATGTTCCCTATACGTATAACAATAGTGTTTGGCTTTGCACGGCTTGTGTATTTATTTTTGGTCATTTTTCTACGTCAGTCGCCATTTTGTCCTGTTTTCCCGCTAATTCCGTAGGTATTTTCGCCCTCGGCAAAGGCAGGCGGTGTGCATACAGCCGGGCGTAAATTGTTAGTTGAACGATGCGACGCTCGTTGTCGGGCACAATGTGTTGGATCGCTACTGTGGTTGAGGAGTGTGGATATGAATTGAACACGTCGCGCGGGCCGCTCATCGCTAAAATGCGCTCTCTGAGGCTACTAAGCCGTCTTTGATTTTTTTTTGAAGCTTAACTATTTTACGCATTTGTAATTAAAATGCCAAGAATTAAGTGTAATAAAACTCCATACACGGGTTGACACTTTGTAATTTCACTCTTATTCTCAAGAACTGTCCTACAAACCACTGATATACTAAATCACTTAAGCTAATCACTTTTTACTTAACTTTACTAACTATGTACTTTACCCAAGTACATAGTTAGGGCAGAGTAACGACGTAGGCAAATAAATGTACTGCCTTGTAGGCTGCACAGAACGGAATGCCCACCTCGCTCCCGACCACAACCAGCCATGGCTTTTCCCTCCTTCCATTTTAGTCAGTACAACAATTATATCAGTGTATTTAATAAGTACTACAGCAGAGTCAAATCACGGACTAGAAAAGTCAAATCAAGCACTCGCATTATTATTAAACCTAACACTCGTCCGTCCTGACCTCGTGCATGCCCCCATGCACGTTGCCAGGAGAACCTAACACATGGCCAGTCAAGGCGAGAAATCAATGAAAAAAAAAAAATAAAAAAAAATATGTTAACCAATAAGTAAATGAATAAATACATCAAGTTGTATAGATTTTCTCAAATCTAATGATTCCATCTTTGACAACCTACATATTATACATAATTATTATTCTTATTTATGTATTTATTATGATATTCTAATTACATATTCTGTGAACCAATCAATTCTCACAGTTAGTTTTCCCGCAAACCAATCAATTCTTACGGGTGAAACCAATTAAACGATATATATTTATTATGATATTCTAATTACATATTCTGTGAACCAATCAATTCTCACAGTTAGTTTTCCCGCAAACCAATCAATTCTTACGGGTGAAACCAATTAAACGATATTGTGACGAACCAATCAATTCTCGCCACAGTATCCTCTCTATTTTCTTATCCGTAAACCCATCAATTCTTACGGAAGAAATAAGTCTATAGTGCAAACCAATCAATTCTTGCCCATCAAACATAATACATGGATTTTATTTATAAATGATTAAACGCAACTTCATATTTTA
This sequence comes from Apocheima hispidaria, assembly GCA_947579745.1. Classification (NCBI taxonomy): domain Eukaryota; kingdom Metazoa; phylum Arthropoda; class Insecta; order Lepidoptera; family Geometridae; genus Apocheima; species Apocheima hispidaria. The sequence goes on from OX388171.1 coordinate 7,418,248, forward strand.
TATGTATCGCTGAACGATAAATCAATCCACATTAATTACTTAGACATGTGATCCGTTAATAAAAAAAAATATATATAGTTACATTACTACATACTTATTTTAACAGTCCTACTTAATACAAGCATTTTACTCACTTTTGTGGTAAAATAAAATATCCTAGTTAGGGGCCCTTGTAGCAAAAGTGACGATTCTCTTCAAAATTATTGTTATAACACTGTTTCAACTAAAGAACTATCACTGTTGCTACCGGTCGCAAGTTCGTCTTTATGCGAACGCTGCAGCAGAATTCCTCCGACACCAAATTTGCTGGCGTCGGTATGAAGTTCTGTTTCAGCTGCTGGATCGTAGATCGCGAGAATTGGGCGATCAACAAGTTTGCTTTTCAGGTCACTGAACGCTTCTTCTTGTTCTCTAGCAATTTTTCAGGGGATGGGCAATAACAGCAAAGTTCCGAATAAATTTGCGGAAATATCCAACCAGTCCCAGGAACTGGCGAACAGAGTTTTGATTCGTTGGATGAGGAAATTCAAGAACACATTTTATCATTTGGTTACCAGGTCTTTTGGTCCTTCAAAAATTCGCTTTTGGAAAGGTTTAATGTAAGATTTGCCTTATCCAGTAGCTGAAGAACATGTTCTAGTCTGATCAAACATTCATCAACACTTTTTCCATATATTAATACATCATCAATATAGGCAGTAGCTTCGGAATAGCGTGACGAACCTAATACTTTATTCATCATCCGCTGGAAAACTGCGGGAGCGTTTGCTAAACCAAATGGCCTGCGGCTCGTACTGTCGATGGTGTAACAAACAATGTAAGCGGACGGGATTGTTCCGAAATGGGTACTTGATAATAGCCCGATATGAGATCCAATACGACAAAATATGCCTGCTCCGATAACCGTGCGATTTCGTCTTCGATGTTAGGCATAGGGTAGTGCTCTTTTACCGTGACCGAGTTTAAAATTCGAAAATCAATGCACATTTTTAGCTTCCCATCCTTTTTACGAACTAATATAATAGGACTAGCATATTCCGACACGGATTCCCCGACTATTCCCGCATCCAGCAACTCATTGACCATTTCTCGGACATGTTCGCGCTCTTTGTGAGAGAGTCGATAGGGACGATAAACAATAGGGCGATTACTATTCAACTCTATAGTCATCTCGGCAACGTCCGTACAACCAAGTTCACTCAAAGTTGAAGCGAAACAATGATTGTATTGCTTAAGCAAATCCATCAGCCTATTTTTATCACATTCTTCTTTTGTGTCACCTATCTTAACTTTACTTTCGTTAATGTACTCTTTTTCAGTAGGTAATTGTGTTATCGGAGAGAGAATGCGATTAACCATTTGTATTTTAGTAGCGCGACCAATTACGATTCTTTCCGGAATCATGCATGACTTTGAAATTGGTGCCACATTTATGGGGACAATCCCTCCCCTAACCTGATAAACCCCCCCGTAAACTGAGTATTGTTGAGTAGGCTTCCCGATAACTTTACTATCCAACAATAATAGAATAAATAAAATAAAATACACTCGCATCGAAGTGGGGTTCGACAGAAGCCTTAATTGAGGCTGGCCCATGTAGGTGAGCACAATCAGTAGTAAGGATTTTAACAACGTAGTTGTCATCGGCGTCATTCTGAGAGAAAGGCATGTCATGGCCAATGTTGAAAAATTGCAGCTTGTCAACATTTTTATAGACCACCACATGCGACTGCTCAGTGAATGACTGTCCGATGAGCAACGGAACATCCAGATACCTATCATTGACTACATGACATGGAACCGTGGCCTTAACTCCATCGACAGTCAAATTGACTGAGACTTGTCCGATGGTGGCACAGTATTGTTACCAAACCCCTTCAATACAGAAGAAGTATTGTCACAATCAATCCCCAGAGAATTGGCAGTAGACCTTGTCAACAAGTCAACAAATCTATAAATGCTTTGACCGAAACCTCATTTACAAAGACTTCTTTGAAAAACTTTGAGTTTGGACTAGAATTAGTAATACTCATCGTTTTCTTTGTGACATTATCTTTGCTACGCGATTCGTCCGTTTTGGCTTTGCAATTTTCTGCCTTGTGACCAACACGAAAATATTGAGAGCATCGAACTAAAGGCTTGGGACACCTTAAGTAAGGTGACCCACTTCTTTGCAATTAAAACAGAATATACCATCAGCCTGAGAATTAATAGTCTTATTGCCAGTTTTGTTATTTGACGTATTACCTGCGTTTAACCCAGTACCTTGTTTGCTGCTGTAACCATTGCGATCTGCAAGCTGTGATGTTTCTTTGTTGCTTATCAGAAACTGTAACAGCTTATCAGGATGTGAACATCTTAAAGCCGCTAAGCCCATGTATCATACAATCTACCGCTCGCTTGCCGTCAATTTCGCATTGGTTCAATAAAGCCAACTTATCGTAATAGTAAACCTCTATTGTTTAGTTAAATTTATTTTTTTCGTCTAAGCATCTCCTCCAGGGATTGACCATAGTTTTGTTCCTAAGGAAAAGCTTTAGTTATATTTTCTTGCCATTATGCCCATGTTAAAAGATTGAATTGAGGCTTTCGTACCAAACCTTGGCCAATCCCTGAAGCTTTTGCATAGCAAAATGGATCTTAGTTTTATCATCCCATCCGTAAACTGTGGCGCACTCATTCACCTTTTTAATCCTAATGTCAACTCTTTGATTCTTTGATGAAGGGTCAAAGTCTGGCAAATAATGTTTATGGTTAGTACTCGCGTGAATGGGTGCTGCTGAAGTTGACGGTTGTGTTTTTGATTCTTTAAAAGTGTTAAGAATTTTTTATATATCATTAGTAGTAAAGGAGGGACTTTGTGACCTTTTTGAAGGCTGCGCGGCTGCTTCCGACAGTTTCGACTCCGCTGGACGTCGTCCCTCTGCTTTGTCGCTGCTTCTGCTTCTTTCGAGACGCTGGCACCGGTGGACGCTGCGCTGCCGTTCGTGGCGCTCTACAGAGCGCAGTCGGCTTCGCTTCATGTATATCGTATTGATCTTCAAGTTCACGAAGGCGCTTCCTTTCCTGGTGAAGGCTTTGCTCTTGTTCTCGTAAGCGCTCCCGCTCACGCGTAGAGCTGCGGCTTCGATGTGGGCTGCGACTAAAGCTGCGCTGTGCATCTTCTAGTCGCTGCGAAGACACCCGATCAGGAGTCTAAAGTTGTCGTAGAAGTGGTTCTCCGCGGTCTCATTTATCGACAACTCGGAACAGAAAAAGAAGCGGTGTTTAGTCAATAATATAATATTATAGCGGGAATTGCCTTATTTGCAAAACAACTAACTAGTCAACTATTTGTTACTATTGGCCCTTCTCGGCATCATACGGATGTAAGCAAAGGTGATAAACTTTCGTAAAGCATTAACACTACCGCTGTATAGAATAGAAAGCGTAGAGACAATACAATATTGTCTATCACTAGGCAGTATCACATCAGCATTCTTAAAAGAAATCATCAATCTAGTTCGAAACTGGGTCATAATCAAAACAATTCCATGGATAATAATCCTGCACTATTGTACTAGATAATATTATTTGAAACAATACAGATTCGTATTTTGACTATACCAACTTTATTCACATGTATGTAGATAGATTTAGTTACCGAAATAATTAATATAAATCTTAGCTAACCAATCAATGCGAAGTATTTTTTAGCTACAATAACCATATTAAGCTAAGACTTACGATTTAAATATTGCCTTTTAACAAAATTCACAACGGACTTTATTATTTCAATTTTGTGATTGAATTAAGATAAACAAGATTGCTGCTAATAATAGCTAAAATTGGAATTTTCTTTCGATAATAAGAAATTAAAAGTAGGCACTTACCACTTCTGATATGTAATAAAACTCCATACACGGGTTGACACTTTGTAATTTCACTCTTATTCTCAAGAACTGTCCTACAAACCACTGATATACTAAATCACTTAAGCTAATCACTTTTTACTTAACTTTACTAACTATGTACTTTACCCAAGTACATAGTTAGGGCAGAGTAACGACGTAGGCAAATAAATGTACTGCCTTGTAGGCTGCACAGAACGGAATGCCCACCTCGCTCCCGACCACAACCAGCCATGGCTTTTCCCTCCTTCCATTTTAGTCAGTACAACAATTATATCAGTGTATTTAATAAGTACTACAGCAGAGTCAAATCACGGACTAGAAAAGTCAAATCAAGCACTCGCATTATTATTAAACCTAACATAAGTGATTTCTAGATAGCACAATAAAAATGCTATTAAAAAAAATAAGGGATTTAAAAAAACGGTCAAGTGAGAGTCTGACTCGCGCACCGAGGCATTTGTTTTTTTTTTTAATGTAAAATAATTTATCTATGAAAGCACCAAAAATTGTTCTAACGAAAGGATAAGTCGGTTTGAAAGACAACCTTAACTTTAAAGTTGAAATTAACGTTCTCATACATCGATTTACGGCACACTCAAATCTCCAACTACAAAATTTTGTAATTTTTTATTTTAATTATTTACAAAAAAAAAAATATGCGATAAAACTACAAATTAATTAATTTCAGATTTTTTCATTTATTTGTGCCCACTTTATTTTTTTCTATGCCAAGAAACTAAAGGCAGGTCCATACTAAGCCCATCGCACCGCAAACTGGCAATCAGCGAGTGATCGCCAACACGACAATACCTCCCCCTCCCCCACCCCGCCAGCGTCCCTGGCGCGCTCCTTGATTCCAAATTCAATTTGCACCAATCAACGGGCGTCTTCCCGCCTCGCGTCGCCACTCGGACGTGACGAATGGCGGCTGCTGTTTTTTTTAATTCTCTTTGTTTTCTTGATTGTGAGTGGCAAGAGGAGTTAGATACGCATTAAGCTTTTGTTGTCAGGGAACTAAAAATTACAAGCAATTTTTAAGTTAAAATTGTTAAATGTAAATTTGCGACACCCTTACATACAGGGTCCATGTTAACATAGTGAGTAGCATATAAATTATAGGCTTATAAACTAGTTACTTGGTGCAATAAAATACTGAATACTGACCCTTTATATTGTTCATACCAGAAATTATCAAAATAAGACAAAAAACAACATTAAATTTGTGTAACAACTGACGGCCTTATCGCAGCGATCGCTTCTTGGCGACCTTAGCATGAACAGGATATGGAGGAGATAATGGACGGGGATGAGCTATTATGAGTATTTATGAAGGGTTATGTGCTCCTAAGTGAAGCTGCTTGAAACGTACGGTCCTTGACTTCTGGCCTTTTAGAGAAGCTCAGCCCCGAATACTGAAACGTTTGTTAACTTTGACGACGGATTAAGTCTATTGCTGTCGTTGTCATTTTCTTAGTGCCAGATAAAGGCAGTATTAGAATTAATCTGTTGTCAAGGTTAACAAGCGTTTCAGTATTCGGGGATTAGAGTCAGAGCGGGCAATGGAGAGAGCTATGCTCGGAGTTTCTTTGCGCGATAAAATCCGGAACGAGGATATTCGTCGAAGAACCAAAGTCACCGATATAGTTTTTAGAGTTTTTTTATTTTATTTTTTATTTTACAATATTGCTGCACGGACTCCGGGGTCCGCGCCATTTATCAAGTTTTACAAATATTTTATCAACTAAAACGGAATCTAAAAACTAAAAACTTTACAAAAGGAATATACCAACGAATATAAAATAATTTAGAATATAATTTAGAGTTTGCAAGCTGAAGTGGCTATGGGCAGGCCACACCACTCGAGGAACCGATAACCGGTGGGTAAGAAAGGTTCTTGAGTGGCGACCACGCACCGGAAGAAGCAGCGTTGGGAGGTGGACTAGGTGGACCGACGACATTGTGAAAGTCGCGGGCAACCGGTGGATGCAAGTGGCACGTTGTCGGTCGGTGTGGCGGTCTAAGGGGGAGGCCTATGTTCAGCAGTGGACTTTTGCTAACTGAGGGTTCCAAGAAAATTGTCTGTCATACTAATTCCTAGATTTTTTATTGTCTCACTAATTGGGATGGGAATACCGTCGAAAACCACTTGCGGAAGGTGGAACCAGTCGATTTTGGAAATGATTCGGGAGCTCGGATATAATAATAGTTTGAGTTTTTGATCTGTGGGCTTATCCCGTAACTCTGAAAGTGATAGCGAGAGTTGCGCGAGCGGGACCACGCATAGTGAGACTAAGTTGGTACGAGCGAGATGGCATGCTCTCGCAATCAGAATCACGAACGTTTCAAAGTTGGAGGATAAGCCCGCTGCTCCAGTCCCGGGTAGGTACCTACGCATGAAATCAGAGTTTGTGGATACGATTGCTTCGTGCAGTTGTCCTAGCGGAGCTTGGATATATATCTGCAAGTCGTCTGCATAGAAGTGATAGGAAGTCAGTTGTTTATAAAAATCGCAAAAAGAGGAGATAAGACGCCGCCCTGGGACCCTTTTCGGAGAAATGACACTTTATCTCGGTCACTCTCACTCCCATTAAATTCTAAATTAGAGAGACAGTGACCGAGATAAAATGTCATTTCTCCGAATAGGGTCCCTGAGGAACATCGCCGACGATATTGCATCATGAGGAGTACAAGTCATCAATATGAATTCGCTGCTGGCGTCCTAACAGGTAACTTCGAAACCAATCAATTACAGTTGGAGATTTATGTTAAGGCGAGGCGAGTGATCATGATTTGAAATGAGTATTTTATCCGCTCAAAGTTCTAAACTTTAAAGTTGAAAATCGCATATCATACTTGATGAGAAAACGGTAAATTGTAGTTTTTCATTACTTTTTTGCCGATTATCGGAAATATATAAACCAAATAAAAAACTACCCGGTTCGCCGTATACACCACTAGCCTGGATATTATAAAACAAATTATTGTATATTGTAAGATATTGTAAAACAAAGTTTGTAGTTCGACTGCCGCGGTGGCTCAGTTGGTAGTGAACCTACGTTCTGTGCTTGGGGGCGTGGGTTCGATTCCCATCTAGGACAAACATTTATGTGATGAATATCTGTGTTTGTTCTATGTCTGGGTGTTAATATCTATATAAGTATGTATTTAAAAAATATCTATGTACGTATATCAGTCTCTGGCAGCCATATTACAAGCTTTGCTTAGTTTGGGGTCAGATGACCGTGTGTGCAATAATGTCCCAGTTACCGCTGAAAATTTAGAGCATTTGATTTCAGAAGGGTTTCTCAGGGGGTCATTTTGCGATTTTTATTTTGTAATTAAGACAGATTTTCGAAATTCTATTCGGTTAAACGTAATTTCAGTTTTATTTTCTATCTGCAGTATTTTTTGCACCTGATTAAGTAATCTCGTCACTTCGAACAAAGCGCTGAAAAATGCAACTTTTTGTTGTTTTGCGATTGGACCTCGAAGGAGTGCCCGTGTAGATACCTACCTACTAAAACATACTTTGTCATCATTATGATCAACAGCCTGAAGACGTCCACTGCTAAACGAAAGCTTCCACTTGTTACTTGGTAAAAGATTCAAGGGTGCCCATTGAACTATACGTGGTTTTAAAAAATAAATTACCGAATATATAGTAAAATAAAGTCGCAGCTCTAATCGCATAAATGACATTTGTTTTATACGTTCCGATAAGGGCTTACTCCAGACAATCCCCTGCGATGGGGATATTTAGAATTTTTGTCCAAAAATTCTAAATGACCGCATGAGAGGTGAAGATTATTGGCCAAATAAATCCAGAAGCCTGTTTTCTTTTGTTTTGGTATTATACTACTTAGGTACTAATACTACAAAAATACAAAAGTAAATAATTAATAATAATATTAGAATAATACATAATTAATAAAAAACAAATTGTTTATGTAGGTAATATGTAGATTAGATATATGATTATTAGAGTCTGAGTCTTCGTCTTCTATATTAGACGAGATTGACACAAAACTGAGAAGATTTGTATCACCATATCCTCGCGTCTATTGGGACTATAATTATAACAAAAAACAAAAAACCACCAACGCTTAAGATCCTAAAAACAAAACGGGCCAAATTCTAATTGCCTTTTCCACAATGCAAACCCATTCGACCATTAAAAAGAGGGATCATCGAATTAAATCACCACTAACGCCATCTCGCGGACCTCATGAATACTACATGAAGGGTAGATAGATGGCGCTGCTACAATTTATCGCCACTCTCCGAAATGTAGTGTGGTTCGTCTCTATTCAATTGTGTACATATTCGTAAATATCCTTCATAAAGAGTCTGAAAAGAGTGCTATTATTCTTTCTAAAAACTTTTAACAAGCCTCTAAAATCGGGCCCTCGATCCGCAAAAAGAAAACAGGCTTCTGGATTTTTTTGGCCAATAATCTTCACCTCTCATGCGCTCATTTAGAATTTTTGGACAAAAAATCTAAATATCCCCATCGCAGGGGATTGTCTGGAGTAAGCCCTTATCGGAACGCATAAAACAAATGTCATTTATGCGATTAGAGTTGCGAGTTTATTTTACTATATATTCGGTAAATTATTTTTTAAAACCACGTATAGTTCAATAGGCACCCTTGAATCTTTTACCACAGTGGAATTGTTCCCAATTTAAAGATAGGTAGGTACATTCATCGTCCAATCTCAGAATAATAATGTCATTTTCTAAATCCCGTAAAGTGACACATTTTATGGGTTTTAGAAGAGTAGCTAGATAAAATGAAATGCCAAAATGGTGGATAGTAAAAAAACATGGCCAAAAGAGACAAACTATGATGACCTTATAAGTTTATTTAATTTACTCCCATGAAATTCAAGGTGTCCTGAAACTATCAAGGACGGATGGCAACCCTAGTAATACCATTTTCCATGGTTTTCTCTGCTCTTAACGAAATTAGGAACATCACTTACTTGTAAAGTATGTGGTTTGGGTGGGTTCACTTGAATCGCTTAACTGGCTTTTAGGTTAAATGTTTCTTTTAGTTATGTTGTACTTACGAGGGAATAAAAATTGTGATTTTCCGTCTACGTCCTACGACGTCAATGAACGATCAATGAAGTTTCCGAAGTATTAAAACCTCATCATATCAATCTCGTTCGATAGCTTTGAGCTATTATTACTACGTATAGCACAATGTTCAAAACTAACCTAATTATGTGTAACTAGCTACGCCCTGCGGTTTCATCCGCTATTCTACAGGAACGGTTTTTGTTTTTCGAGATAAAAATTATTACGTAGTATACTTCACTTGAAATATACAAAACTTGACACTGGCTAAATAAACTACGTGTGGAACCATAAGAGAAAAAAATGGTGGATAGGTACCGTAGACAGATTCGTATTCTGTGGTAAGTACGGTAGATACCCACAGTTATTCTAAAGTACCCATTTATAGTACAATCGCCCTCGGGCACATAAACAAATATCGATTTAGCAATAATTTTGATGATGTAATTATTATGCCATAACCATAGCTCATCTTAAGGCAATCACTATAAAATGGAGCACATAAACTTCATAATCCAAATGGCGGCGATATATTTTAATAGAGTCGTAAGCGTAAGGAATGCTATAAAATAATAAATACACACGAGAAATTTGATGGTACATCAGAGACTACACTTCATCATCATCATCATCATCAGCCATAAGACGTCCACTGCTGAACATAGGCCTCCCCCTTAGAGCGCCACACCGACCGACAACGGGCCACTTGCATCGGTTGCCGGCAACTTTCACAATGTCGTCGGTCCACCTAGTGGGAGGCCTACCTACGCTGCGTCTTCCGGTTCATGGACTACACTTAGAGAGCATTAAAATAGTAAAGCAGTTAAAAACTAAGTACCTTCTTGGTTTTATAGCTTGCTTTTTGTGATTCATCGTTGAATGATACCCGGATACCCATGGCAAGCGTCGCGCTACCCAGAACAACCCAAAATGTACTTTGTACCTACCTACTTCAATCACTGAATCGTATTTCCTAGCAAGTAGGTACGTAGTATTGGCACTTTATAAAAAGCAAATTTCTCTATGGAAAAAGTATGCACAATACAGGGAAGATTGGCGAAAGAGGGAGGAGAGAGTGGCTTATGCTCTGCAGTGGGCTGAATAAGCTGGTGATGAAGTAGGTAGGTACGCAGTATTATACGTCAGCGACAAAAAGTTAAAAACCTTGCGCAGCAATGCATTGCGCAGTGCACTCGGCAAATGCTGCGCTGCCTTACAATGCGATGCGACGGACACGGCATTTTATGCCGGCATCTAATCAAAGGCCGGCAATCTAATCAAGGCATTTATGCCGTGTCGTCCGGTGTCGTGACATTCGCCGCATCGGTCTAAAAATGTGCTGCTGCATCCATATTCTCAAAAGTTGAGATTAAACTCTCGTCTCGAAAAGAAAGTCGAACTTCAAGACTTCTTATTCTCAACACTATATTTAGAGATTTTCAGGATGGCTAGTGTGCGAGAGACATCTAGTGGTAGGAGGCAATCGAGACGAGAGACATTCGAGATTGGAATTCGAAATTGACATCAATTTGTCATATCTCCGATTCATAGAGACATCTATTGCAGGTTTGTGTAACTAAATTGTATGTTTTCGTACGATTGGTACTATTATATTACGCACCATTTTGCGACGCTATATAATAGACATCTGTGATCGAGTAGCGAAATTGGATATTTAAGGCAGTATGACATGGCATTATGTAATTACTCGGAATTGAAATAGATGTCACTGTAGTAATTCAAAGCTAGTATTATACGACAAAATACATTATCTCGTTTTCCCCAAAAATCTGTACTATTTTCCAAGAGTTGTTGATAATTTTGAAATTGGTTGTGTTTCTTCAGTCACTGCTTTGATTTTGTACTGGATTGTCATGTTCTCGTTTTATTTTAATTTTTTGTTTATTTTTAGTTAAAACTTTTTTTTTTTTAGATTAGAACAATGTACTTTATCACAAAACTTGTTTGTGTATAGTTTCACAGTGTTACATTTTGTGAAAATGAAGGTCATAGAGGCAAAAATCGTAGTTTTAGGATCACAAGGTAAATTACTTTTTGATGATTTCATGTATTCAAACTTGATAACTTACATAGATTTTATAAAACTGGTCTTACAGTCATAGTTTTAACTGGTTGAATAATAGCTTCTGTCTGTTCATTAATTCATAGTAGGTTGTAACGGGGTATTGTTACCACTTCCAAACCTAACTTAGGACTATGAGTTATGTACAACACGCTAAATACATAATTATTATGAGTTTTATGTACATTTTTATCAGTGAATTTATGCATAATTGTATTTATTGATATGTATCGACCATACACAGAATTCTACTTTTAAATAAGGTCAATAATTTGAGAGTGCTGTGTTGTGGTGCTAAAGATTATAAGACCGTGCAAATTTCTATTTGGGAACCTTCACCTTCTCACTAAAATCGCCACAATCTTAACTGAAAATATTTCGATGTCGTTTCTATTATGATTTTTAAAACTAAATTTGATAGCTCTAAAAATTTTCCTATTTACCGGACTGCCCAGAACAACCTGGGTAATGTTATTTCCTAGTGTTTATTACATTAAGTAGTTTATAGTTATGCTATGTCAGCGGCCCAGAGCCTCACCCTGATATTTCAAGGCTCTGGAGCGACTCGGGGAGACGCTGGCAAGGGGAAGTGCACAATAGACCCCATACTGGATGTAAGTGTCTCATGTCTCTAAGAATGAATATGTTTCTATGTGATCTCTTTAACGTTTTGGCCTATTTTTTATTGTGAGATGACATGAGCTTTTGAGATATTTTTTTGGTTTGTTTTTTTAGAGGCTGCCTTAAACGCAATCACGTTTTTATTTATTCTCAGTCTAAATAAAAGGAGATGTATTAACTGTCAGATTAGGGAATGGTTGCACCTAATCAATACAAACTGTCCACCATCGCTATTAAGTAAATAAATAAACCCAGGCAAGAAAACAAATAAAAAAATTACAGTTCTCTTTAACACAAATTACCTCGTATAGACTGCAATCGGTGTGATCAGAGGGTGCTCTTTGATCACACCAACTGCATCAGTCACACGTCAGTCAAAATACTCCAATAAAAATTCACTTTCTTTGGTTAATTGCTAGCCGAGTAGATTTGACCTAGAGATAGCCAATGAGAACATAATGATATGTTGCCAGTGAGGGTTGTGACGTACAGTTGTGATAACCCTCGGTTTCCTGAAGCTGGTGTGTTTTTCATATTGCAGTATCTATCTGGGATAATTTGATGCTCATGCATTCAATATTTTTATTTCATTACTAGACGCGCCCCGCGGTTTCACCCGCTATTCTACAGAAACTGGATATTTTTCCGGGTTGAAAAGTAGTCTATTCAATTCAATTCTATTGCAGATTAAAAAAAAACATAGTTACAACACACAAAATAAAGTCAACTAATATAATACAATAAGTAATAAGCCTATATGTTAATCCAGGGTATAAGCTACCTCCATACCAAATTTCATTCAAATCGATTCAGTTGTTACAGAGTTGAACGGGAACAAACACACTTACATACTTACACACAAAATTCCGCATTTATAATATTAGTGTGATTTAAAACTACTGAGCGTGATTAAAAACAAATAGTTTTGCAACATTTTCTTGGCTCAGTTGTTAGGTCGTCCGCCTTATAAGCAGTAGGTCCCGGATTCGATTCCCGGCTGGATGTTTCATGAAATTAAATAACTGCTCTGAGTCAAAGAATAAATATGTCCCCCGCTTACTGTTCCAGGGCATCCCCGACATATAACCTAGTGTAGAGCTAAATATATGAAACATGATACTAACTATTTACTAACTAACATTATATTAACTAACCAGCGTAATCACTGGGCATACAGAGATTTAACATCTAACATCTCAGGATGACGAGCGCAGTGCATTGCCGCGCATAGTTTTGAACTGTTGAAGTTCAAAATTCTGGGTGACACTGAACTGTTATGGGCAAGCGTGACGCTTAACATCAGGTGAGCGATTTGCTCGTCTCGTCACCGAGTAAAAAAAAAAAAAATTTTCGTAGTACTTAAGGAACCCTTATAAGTTCGTCATGTCCGTCTGTCTGTCTGTCTGAATCCTTTACAGCCTTATAACTTTTAAAGTTATAAACTTACTTTTTCGCCTGTACCCCACATGTGGGGTATCATTGATAGATAGAAACTTTTTATTGTGTACACCAAAAATAAAAAGAACACATGTACAGAACTATTTTATACTTAAGCTAGTGCCACAAGTGGCGGCCTTATCGCTAAAAGCGATCTCTTCCAGGCCATTGAATAGGTCTTTTAAAATGATGTTAAGGTTTCCTATACCATTTTTTTTATCAAACGTACTGCTTGTGAAATATTGGCCGACAAAGTTGCTTGCAATGTGTCTCCCCCCCGCCATTTCTAAACTATGCATCTCAGAAACTTGTAATCTTCCATGTTGATAGATCTTAGTAAAAACTTTATTTTAAAATTATTTCGGGCAACATGTGATAACTACTTTTTGAGTTATGATGTAATAACGGATAAAAACTTCAAACATCCTACGCACCTACGGAACCCTACTAAGCATGGCCCGACATTCTCTTATTTAGTATTTCGTGAAGCCATCGCTCTGCTGGTCTCTCCTTGTTTCTCTTGCCTGTTGGGCCATTCTATGATTGCCTCTTTTGTCCGTCGTATTTCATGCCTGCAATGTGGCCAGCCCACTTCCAGTTCCATTCTTCTGTCTTTAGGAAGGCGCTATTTTTGCAATAGTTGGCCGAGCGAAGCGAAGGTCTCAAAGATACTGGAACAAATCGGCATTTATATGTATGTTTGTGTGTATATTTGTCCGATGATAATTGCGAACCGTTGATCCGATCTTCATGAAATTTTGTAGGCAAGTAGTTCATTTCAGTACACATTTTTAAGTTCGAATATGAGCTGAATCGGTCCAGGGGTTGCGAAGTCTCAGTTCGGCGCGAACTACTAGTTAGTAACAGTTAACAGAGAACTAAAATCGTTTTCCTGCCCTTTATTTAGCTACTAGCAGCCCGCCCCGGCTTCGCACGGGTATTTAACAAAAAATAAAAATTATAATACACACACACAAAACCTTCTATTTGCGTCAAGTTACAAAAAAAAAGAAAATTATAAAGAAAGCTAAAAAGCTTCCCAACAGCGAAATAATTTTTCAAATCGGTTCAGTAGTTTCGGAGCCTATTCAATGCAAACAAACAATCAAGTCTTTCCTCTTTATAATATTGGTATAGACTATCTTTGCATTAAGATGGAACCATGTCAAGGAGCTGAGTAACAGGATACCTATTGGCTAAGTTCAGTAATTCTAGACCAGGTATTGCACAGTTGCACACATTCACTATGATGCGTCTGTTGAGGTTGTAACAATGAAACAACTGTAAAAAAAAACATCCTAATCCTAACTAATATTATAAATGCGAGAGAAACTGTCTGGGTGTTTGTCGCGTCATCACGGCTGAACGGATCAACCTATCTTTTTTAAATTGATATAGATTGACATACCCCCTAATACTGAAACGCTTGTCAACTTTGACAACAGATTAATTCTAATGCTGCCTTTGTCTGGCACTAAGCAAATGACAAAGGCAGCAACAGACTTAATCTGTCGTCAAAGTTAACAAACGTTTCAGTATTCGGGGGATAGACTACTTTTTTTTTGTAGTTTCACGCGAAGGAAGTCGCGGGTAACAGCTAGTTCATAATTCATTTATTATGTATATTGAGTGTATATTATATGTACTTAAATTACTCGTGGTACAAGGTGGTTGTGTAATTAACGAAATAAATCTCTCTTGTGAAAATTTACTACACACTATGTCACTTCTTCTTCAGTCGGGTAAAAAAGTAAATCTTGAAAGATCCCGCTGAGTAAAGCTGTGTCCACATTTGTATCACACTGGCGTATCTTATCAGTGGCAGCCCTAAGATAAATTGTATTGCCGGCCGGCTACCTGGCTTTCACGAAGATAGGGCAAGGTCAAGTGTTCCTTATCTATATTATGTAAAGCCATGCATGTCTACGAAAGATAAGAAATATTTTCAAAAACATTCTGGACTGGCCTATCTATGGCCCATCTATGGCAACATTGCATTTGATTCGGCTCGCGAAACACATGGCAGTCAAATAACTACAATACAAGAGCTAAAACGCTTGCACTTTGGCTAAAAAAACTGATTGTTTAGAGCCATAATTAAAGAAAGAACTGTCCCACGGAAATTGAAAAAAACATATATATATAATATCACACTAGCTGCCCCCCCGCGGTTTTACACGCTATCCTACAGGAACCGTTAAACTTTTCGGGATAAAAAATAGCCTATGTGTTAATCCAGTGTATAAGCTACCTCCATACCAAATTTAATCTAAATACGTTCATCCGTTACAGAGTTGAACGGGAGCAAACACAGTTACATACTTGCACACTTACATGCAAACTTTCGCATTTGTTGACCGAGCGAAGCGAAGGTCTCAGAGTTTACTGGGACAAATCGGCATTTGTATGTATGTTTGTATGTTTGTGTGTATATTTGTCCGAAGATAACTTGCGAACTTTTGATCCGATTTGCATGAAATGTTGTAGGCAAGTAGTTCATTTCAATACTATTTTTAAGTTCGAATATGAGCTGAATCGGTCCAGGGGCTGTGAAGATATAGGGGTCGCGAGGTCTCAGGTCGGAGCGAACTACTAGTAATATTAGTGTGATCTATAATAATCATAGTGCACCTAAATGAAAAAAATACGATTGAATTACTTAATATAATTCATAGACATTTGCTTCGTTCGGTCCTGATCGCAGAATTAAATCACAGACAAAATTGCAAATATGTATAATGGTACTATAAAAAAAATGCTAAAAATAGCTATTAACCTATGCTCAGTACGAGGATAGACCAGTTTTTGTTATAGAAATGTTAATTAATTCGATGACATTCTCTTAGTATTTGTCTTAAGGTGCAACGTTTCGCTTAGCGCGCATTTTTTTTTTTCTATTTTTTATGTTTATATCATTCATCATGGGTTCATCACACTAATATTATTACGAAAGTTTGTGTGTAAGTATGTAAGTGTGTTTGTTCCCGAACTCTGTAACGGCTGAACGGATTTGGTATGGAGGTAAAAAAGTAGCTTATGTGTTACTCCAGGGTATACACCGGAGTAAAAAAATTAAATAAAAAAATTAACCGTTCCTGTAGAATTGCGGGTGAAACCGCGGGGCGCTGCTAGTAAAAACATAATTTTGCGCTGATTAAATAGGCTGTTAAAGAAATTATACGAACCAAAAAAATCAAAGCTAGTATAAGTACACTTCTCACTAATCCAAAAACCAAGATAAAAGTCAGTTTATTGACATTTATGTTATTTTAATTATAACTTCTTGATATAATCCTAACTAATATTATAAATGCGAATGTAACTCTGTCTCTCTGTCTGGGTGTTTGTCACGTTATCGCGACTAAACGGCTGAACGGATCGCGCTGAATTTTAAGTGTCAAATGTGCTTGAAATAAACAATTATTAGATATATAAAAACTCTTTATTGTGTACACTAAAATAATAATAAAACACATACGGCCTTATCGCTAAAAGCGATCTCTTGCAGTCAACCATTGCATGGAAATAAATTCACGTAATGTACAGGTGGAGGTATGACGAACACTTTTAATAATACAAATTAATAAATGTATTATTATTTATTATAATTATTAATGGTAGGAGATAAGCTACTTTTTTTATTGGTTCACGCCAAAACGGAGTCTAGTCTATTTATAAGCGCATAAATAATTGGTTTCAATAAATCCACGATGTCAAAAAAAAGTAAGAAAAATATAATTTCGGCGCGCTGCGCGAAACGTTGCACCTTAAGGTACGAGTGTTATTCTCTTTTTTTTGTTTCATTTTGGCTCTAAATTTAGTATTTTGTTATACTAATATTCTTATTCTTATATTATTCTATAATTTATTCTTGAACAGCTGAAGGGGTATTTATAATCGTGCCCCAGCTAATTTCGAATATGAACAAAGCCGGTAAAAGGGTTATAAGAATCTGTGACAAAGGGTAGGGAGGGGGTGGGGGGGATGTACATAGTTACAGTTCTTCAAGTCAGCTTCCCAACACTCTCCCATCCTATCTCAAGCATACTTTGAGTTCCCGTGGGAACTATGATATTATAGCCATATGTATATTTATTGACCGAGCGAAGCGAAGGTCTCAGAGTTTACTGGGACAAATCGGCTTTTGTATGTATGTTTGTGTGCATATTTGTCCGATGATAACTTGCGAACCGTTGATCCGATCATCATGAAACTTTGTAGGCAAGTAGTTCACTGTTTTTTAAATTTGTCCACGCGAACGCAGTCGCGCGTCATAGCTAGTTGCAATATAATTTGAACTAAACCTTAAATTGCGGACATTATACCAATACTATGT
The DNA here is from genome assembly GCA_947579745.1 of Apocheima hispidaria. Lineage (NCBI taxonomy): Eukaryota > Metazoa > Arthropoda > Insecta > Lepidoptera > Geometridae > Apocheima > Apocheima hispidaria. Next base: position 7,435,697 of record OX388171.1, read on the forward strand.
TTCTATATTACCCATACTGGGTTATAAGGAAAGGTTATGCTAAGCCGAAAAGGATTTTTAGTACTCATCATTATTAACAACTTTTACTATGGGACCAACACTGAAATCGAGAAAAAAAACATCTGTTCCATAGAAAAATGACAATGACACTCAACAAAATGTATGGAACAGCTGATATTTTTTTCTCGATTTCAGGGTTCGTCCCATACGAAAAGCTGTTCACAATCATAAGTACTATGAATCCCTTTCGGCTTAGCATACCCATTCTTTATAGCCTGTATTTTCATCGGCTTTTATAGCGGTTTGAACATTAGGTAGTTAAATACGTAAGCGCCATCTAGTTTTATCCTGTTTTATCGGGGCTACACTTTTTTGTATGAGATTGTCATTCTTCTCGTATATTTTTTCTACGTAACGATCTCGTATGAACGTTGTGTTTATAATATTCAGGAGTGGGTAAGACCAGCTTGGTGGTGCGCTACATCGGGAAAATGTTCTCGAAACACATCTCCCCGACCATCGGGGCCTCCTTCTTCACCTGCAACATTAACGTGGACAACGCAAGAGTTAAACTACAGGTAATCAACAATTTTATTTTATTTATTACTAGTTGTTAACCGCGACTTCGTTCTACTTTATATCGGCCTTAAAAGCTTTTGATTGATTTTTTTGCAGCTCCAAGCTGTTAGCGATAGTTTAATTATATTAATGTATAATTATTTTAGATATAAGCGATAGTGTAATTGTATTAATGTCTAGTTATTTTAGATAGTGGCGATGTTTTACTGTACATTTTATATTATAATATTTCGTCAAGACCTTTACTGGTTAGGATCCGTCACTATTCAAAATTAGAAACAGATGTCCAAGAAAGTAGGAGTTGACCATATCGAGAGAGAGGTCAACAAAATAGTTTTATTGCAGTCACACCCGTTCATTTGTCAAATAAAACAATAAGGAGCTAAGAGATCCGCCCCTAGACGAAACAGGGACCACCCGCGGCTAAGGGTGATAATGGCCGACTCCCGCGCAACGCGCAGATATGACGAGTTACGGTTTCAAGTAGTCAGTTCGAGATCAGTCTTCCCAGCGAAAAGACATCTAGGGAGATCTACTAGCTCCTCAGGCGAACATCTATAATCACATAATCATCGAGTTTTTAATATATATTTTTCATATAAAATTCAACTTGATACCTCCATGCGTTTTAAAAAAAATGGAATTGGTGACGAGTCGAGTAAGTCGCTCACCTGATGCTAAGCTTCACGCTTGCCCATTACAGTTCAGTGTCATACAGAATTTTGAAACTGTTCAAAACCATGCGCGGCAATGCACTGCGCTCGTCACCTTGAGATGTTAGATGTTCAATCTCTATGTGCCCAGTAATTATGCTGGAAATATTGCCCTTCAATCCGGAACACAGTCATTTTTGCATATTACTGCTTGGCGGTTGAATAACTGACAATGGTGTGGTACTTCCCCAGGAGAACTCTGCTGAAGAGCCCTACCACTACTATACATATAATTGGCCACACCACACTTCTGAATGGGTCTTGGACAGATAGACGGACAACGAAGTAATCCTACAAGGGTTCCCTTTTTCCTTATAAGGTACGGAACCCTAAAAAAGAGAGTCGCATTTTCCAGGTATGGGACACTGCGGGCCAGGAGCGGTTCCGCTCCATGGCGCCGATGTACTACAGGAATGCCAATGCAGCGCTCCTGGTGTACGACATCACCAGCGTCTCCAGCTTCGTGGCCATCCAGGGCTGGATCAACGAGCTGCAAAGGTAAACCAGCGGGCTTATCCTCTAACTTTGAAACGTTCGAGATTCTGATTGCGAGAGCATGCCATCTCGCTCGTATCAACTTAGTCGCACTACGCGTTGTCCCGCTCGCGCAACTATCGCTATCGCTTTCAGTTACGGGATGACCCTTATTATGAACGTTCGTGATTCTGATTTCGATAGCATGCCATCCCGCTCGCGCACGCTCACTATCACGATCAGGAACATCCATTATAAGGGGGCAGCTCTATAACACTTAGGGTTTGTTCCTCCACCGATGTATGATGTATAAGGATTTTTTTGTGCCACGAATGATATTACAAGCAAGTCGCTCGCGCAATGGTAAGCGCGATTGTCCATATGCCACACAAAATTTTGAAAAACTTTACCTTCGAATACAGGAGAAGGTAAAAACACAGTCGAAAACACACTCCTCCATTTTTTTTTTTGGAAGTCGCTTAAAAAGGGAGCCCACCTCCATACTACAGTAGAAAAATAGTACATTGAATTGATTGATTAATTATAGCAAATAATTAAATACTAACTGATGCTCGCGACTTGGCTCGGCCTTTGATGAAGCATACAAACCTTGTCCTGATAATTTGATAATTAATAACAGAAAAAAAAAATACATCAAAATCGGTCCAGCCGTTCTCAAGTTGTGGTCCGTCATACGTGTGGCAATTGATTTTTATTTGTAGATATCAAGAACAATGCGCGGCAATATCTTTATGATAATATCACTAGATACAAAATGCCCTCCAATCCGAAACACAGTAATGTTTCCACGCGACTGCTTGGCGGTTGAATAACTGGCAAAGGTGTGGGTAAATCGTATGATGTGGTGAATCGAGTCCTGTCGTAATGTTTCCGAAACTCCGTAGAAGCTTACGAAATTAACAATATTGTTATATGTGTGTGGAGTCGCACAGCGGGCAATGCAGAAAGTAATGCTCGGGGTTTCTTTGCGCGATAAAATCCGGAACGAGGATATTCGCCGAAGAACCAAAGTCACCGATATAGCTCTCAGAGGTTGCAAGCTGAAGTGGCAATGGGCAGGCCACATCACTCGAGGAACTGATAACCGATGGGAAGAAAGGTTCTTGACGCATCTTCTTCAGGCATCGGAAGACGCAGCGTAGGCAGGCCTTCCACTAGGTGGACCGACGACATTGTGAAAGTCGCGGACAACAGGTGGATGCAAGTGGCACGTTGTCGGTCGGTGTGGCGCTCAAGGGGGAGGCGTTTGTTCAGCAGTGGACGTCTTCTGGCTGATGATGATGATGTGTGGAGCCAAAACAGAAGAGAAATTAAAACACTTTCAGCAACGTATCTGAGGAGATAATCCTGTCAGTAGTTGGCAACAAGTCGGACCTGTCCGCGATGCGAGCCGTGTCCTATTCGGAGGCGGCGCAGTATGCCGCCTCCATCGGCGCGGAGTACTGCGAGACATCCGCGCTGCATGATCAGGTACATTGCAGCCACAGATCACACCCTAGATTCTGCATTCAGGACGCTCGAAGCGCACCACGCATCAGTCTAAATACACTTATAAGAAATTACTCCGATTGGTTGATTGTTAGGCGCGAGTAGGCGTAAGCTTGAGATAGCCAATGAGAACGCTCGGTCGCACTTAGTGCGGTATCTAGTGTGATCTGTGATTGCAGCTCTATCTCTGAAGTAAATAGAAATAATATACTTCTATCACACTAATATTTTGCGAAAGTTTGTGTGTAAGTATGTAAGTGTGTTTGTTCCCGTTAATCTCTGTAACGGCTGAACCGATTTGAATGAAATTTCGTATGGATGTAGCTTATACCTTGGACAATTAACAAATAAGCTACTTTTACAGCTACAGCTAGTAATTTATATAAATACTTGACTAACCTTGTAGCTCAGTGGGTGGTTTTCCGCCTCCTGATCTATTTGTGGGTTCGATTCCCACCCAGAACAAACATTTGTATGATGAACATGGATGTCTGTTCTTTGTCTGGGTGTTCCTATGTACTATATGAATCTAATTACAAAAAAAAAATGTATTCTATCAGTTATCTGGTATCTGGTTATCAGTTACAAGCTTGCTTAGTGTGGGCCTAGACAGCGCTGTGTGTGAAAAACGTCCAACAATATTTATTTATTTATTATTATTATCTGCCCGGCCTGGAAACGAACCCCGACCTACTGCTCATAAGACAGACGTTCTACGATTAATCCAAAAACAGGTTATTCAATATATTTTTTCTGTTTTAACCAGGGCATAGACAAAGTGTTCCTGAACACGGCGTCAGCTCTGCTGGAGCTGTCGTCGACCACCATGGCCTCGTCACTTCGCTCTTACGACTCGGCGGACGGAGACGGACTGCCCACAGGTGGGCCACACAACATCATCATACAAAAATCATAATCATAATCAGCCAGAAGTAACTCAACCGTCACCGTCAACAAAGGCTTCGCACTTAGAAAAAGTGGGGTTGTCATCCCTACGATTGGCAGGCGGCTTGGAGATAGCAGAACGCTTAACGTTTAAACTTGTTGGATAATAGCATAAACAACAAGTATTCTTATTAAAAGAAAAAAATAAAATACCCTACTGCAAAATGTAGTATGTCACTCCGAAGATAAAGAGGAATCCAATGACACCTCACTCGTCAAAATCGATCAAGCCGTTTAGGCTACAGGAGGTAATATGTAAACATTAAAAATACATACACTCCAAAAACATAACCCACCCTTTTGGGCAGTCGGGTTAAATATAAAGTATATTTTTGGAACAGATAAAGTTTAGTTGTTGTTGCCCGTGGTACTACCAGTTTTACTACCGGTAGTACCACGGGTAAAGAAAACTTCCCGTAGAACTACCAAGCGAGCTAGGAAGTTGCTACGGGGTTTTTTACCCGTGTTACACTCGTAGTCGACATTTCATAGTTTGACACCTGTCACTTTGACACTTATCCCTGTGCCATTTGTCACTTTGACTTTTGCTATTTTTTTAAGACCTTGACCGAGTTCACGAAGAAGGCTTAAATGTTTATTTCGTACAGGAACCCCGACGGAGGAAGATGCGACTCACACGGGCGTGGTCGAGCTGCCGGCCTGGAGCATCGACAGCATCGCGCACGGAGAGCTGCAGAAAAACATGTGCTGCTGACCATCGGAACAATGACCTGCTCACAATGAACTACATTGTAACAAATAAAACTTGAGGAACGTTTAACTACACACAGGGGCGTAGCTACCGCCGTATCAACCGTATCAATGATACGGGGCCCCGAACGTTGTTTCTTTTGTGAAAAATCTTTACCCTTCATTTGGGCTTCCCAACAAAATTTTGATACGGGGCCCGTCCAAGGCAAGCTACGCCACTGAGTAGAACGAAGACGACATAAGAACCTTAGTACGGCGACTTAAGTACTAGTAGCTCCATCTTGTGTTGTGTGGTAAAACAAACAAAAAGATAGCGCCACATTGCTACGATAATTACAAGTGTATGCCAAAAAAAACGCGCCTGTTTTACTACTCAACAAAAGATGTCACTACATCGTTTGCGATAAAGTGCACCCGCCATCTATCGGAGAGTAGAGAAATGCGGCATTACTCCAATGAAGTTGATGTCCAGCTATCTTTACAAAAATCAGGCCCGTGTGATGTGGCCACGATCTATGGGTGTGGCCCATATTTGCATAATAATTATGCAAATATTGCCCATCATGGATGGTGGCCCATCATGCCACCATCCTAAGTCCCGCCATCTATAAGGAAGTGAAGCTCTGCTTTTTGAACAACTTTAGCATGGAAAAATCGTAATATTTCTCTATGACTTTTAAGTACTTTATCGTTATAATTCTATGGGACCAATTTTAAATGTTACTATAAATGTGTTTTACTTAAAAATATGTTAGGTTTGTAATAGTTTATACTTTACGTTAGTTCGTGTCTTTTTATATGTACCATGTAGTTTCTTCATGTGTGTACTGCGAGTGAAGTTTGATAGTGTTAATGTTTATTTAGTTTGTCCAGAGATTAAAATGTATGTGCCAATTATTCATTTCAAACAAAACCTACGAGATGGCGCTGCGAACGAGCTCTGAATCGCGGTGACGAGATTCTCCTATTCGTGATTTCACAGGACACGTAATTTCTTAGAAGTTAGTTGCATAGATAAGAATGTATGTTAGTTGTTGGAACGACCCCAATTCAGGAAGATATTGCTCTCTGACGAGAGCAACTCACGGTGTCACGTCACGGACCCCGCCCCCTCATTATGGATGTTCCTGATCGTGATAGTGAACGGGACCGCGCATAGTGCGGGTTAGTTGGTACGAGCGGGATGGCATGCTATCGCAATCAGAATCACGAACGTTCGTAATAAGGGGGCTGGACTAAAATTCTGTTGCAAGATTAGACATAGAGGTGGGTCGTTAACAGTTTGTCCGTTACTTGAATTTGTTTATATTTCATCAGTGGTTATTAGGTTGAAAAATTATACAGGGTTATAAGGAAAGGGTATGCTAAGCCGAAAAGGGCTCATAGTACTCATCATTATGAACAACTTTTTATATGGGACCAACACTGAAATCGAGAAAAAAATATCAGCTGTTCCATGGAAAAATGTCAATGACACTCGACAAAATGTATGGAACAGCTGTTTTTTTTTCTTGATTTCAGGGTTGGTCCCATAGTAAAAGTTGTTCACAACCATGAGTACTATCAGCCCCTTTCGGCTTAGCATACCCTTTCCTTATAGCCCTGTATATCTATGCATAAATTCAGCTTGATTCGTTCAGCCAATTAGCCGTGACAACGCGACAAACATCCAGACAGAGATAGTTACATTCGATTTATATCTATGGTGTTTTGTTGGTGGTCGACAAGTAGGCCAAACCCCACACAGTTTCGGCAATTGTCCTTTATGTTTAACCTACTGCCCTAGAAGGAGCGTAATGTTTTTTTGTAACATGTGTTTTAATGAAACCAATTTGTGATTATACCTTTACATTCCAATAAAATGTATGATTTTTTATATTGTATCTAATTACTATTATAATTATTAATTGTGTTATACTTAATTATCTTGCCTTAATATTGTGATAAATGTTGACTCAATAAATAATAAACTTCTTTTTAATATAGAATATTTTTATTGACTAAGCAGCCCTTTGTATGAAGCTAGGGATAATCCTTTGAGCAGGGTAGAATAAAATGTATATATAACTACTAGCTGTTAACCGCGACTTCGTTCGCGTGGACCTGCAAAAAAAAGTTGCCTATGACCGTTTCCTACCCACAAGCTATATCTATGCAAAAATTCAGGTCGATCTGTTCAGCCGTTTAGCCGTGACACAGATATGGCGACAAACAGGCAGTTACATTCGCGTTTATAATATTAGTTAGGATTTTTGCGGGGGATGGAACATTATTTGACTATTTACGTATTAGACTAAGGATGTCTACACATGGCCCGACCCGACATCGCTTGAAAGAGATGGCTATATATAAGTTTCTGGGGAAGCGAAAGGGAGAAGCTATAACCTTAATAGTTTGTTTCTTTTGCTCCCGTGAAATTCAAATCTAGCTGTCCCTTTCACACGATGTCAGGTCGGGCCATGTGTAGACACCCTAAATGCGCGTGGACCAACTGCGATGTTGAAATGAGTAAGTATTGAATAACTTAATAAAACAGAACATGGCATTATAAATCAAGATCCCACCTAGCCCACTCAGGGCGATCGAAGCTCACCCGCATCTACAAACACACCTATAAAAATTCACTCTAATTGGTGATAAGGCTCGAGTATTCGTAACCGTGTAATAGCAAATGAGAACGCTTGGCCGCAGTCCCCGCAACCTGCGGTTTCCTCCAACTTTGATGAGTATTATTCGGCACAACGATCTCGTATTGTGTCTATACATAATCTGTACCATGTTGGTTGGATAGATGCTGGCGTTGAAATGGACAATACATCCCATATTGGAGTACGCCCCTGGTGCAGGAGTTATCGCCCCATGTTTTTTTTTAAACTGTCTTTTTTCATGATAAAAATAATTATTTCACCATATTTTATGTATTTTTACGATCTAAGGCGCAGTCATTTTGCGTACACGAGCGATACGTATACGATATATATGTATGTATTTAAGAAAAAACACAGTTTTATAACAACCATAATAACATTTTATTGTCAAAATTCGAAATTCAAAACACCCTTACATCTATATCTTTCTACATCCAAATAGGACGGAATGTAACCTAGTTATAGCTATACTGATATACACATATTGTTTTCTCTTTCCTCCTAAGAGAATTTTGGCGTCGCACACATGCATTTGCCAGTGTCAAGTACAAATAGATATTTTCATGTTTTGTTAGATATTATCAAACAAGTCATAGTCACAGTCAAAGGCGAACAAAGCAAGTCATGGTGAAGTCGAAGTCCAAATCATGCCCCAGGAAAGTGGTGAAAACTTTACTAGAGCCTTTAAATGGAGTTTTTGGAAACAACATGAAAATTCACGTTTCACGACATTATACCATTCACCAACACTCGTGCATGTTCACGAACACTTAACGCGTAAGAATTCACCGTTTTTACACATTAACACTCGAAATAACACAAGTTTTGGAAAATAATAAAATGTCGCCACATGAATTCTTCACGTTCCCGCCAAAACTCGATATACACATACACTACGCCTTCGGACGGCGTAATAACTGCCACTAGAAAAGGCGCAACTTTTACGAAAAAAAAAAACCCTCATTAAAAAAAAGTCTTTATATATCATTCGCTAACGAGTCACTACTGTAGAAAGTACTTTCGAATTTTTTGGCGGGAACGTGGAGAAGTCACCTCGCTTCATTGTATTGTTCTCCAAAACTTGTGTGTAATTTCGAGTGTTAATGTGTAAATACTGGATTTTATATGTGATTTATAATAGACAGATACAACATAGTTTCTGGAACGTCACACTCCGTCTATAAAAACTTGCTCAATGTGCGAGCGAGATAGCTGTTATGAATTATAATGCACGATTGGCACGATTATATAACTACTAGGTAATTATTTTATTTACTATACTGACAAGACTGGATATACTGGGAATGGAAACTGGCCCTCAAGCGAAGTTTCCAGAACGATATATTGGCAGGAATTTAGATGAGTAACAGTAAAACAAGCAAATATCATTAAAATAAAAACAAAATACCCGACTGCAAAATGTTGCCATGTCACCACGGACGTAAAATGGAATCCGGCGACACCTCAAAATGGGTCAAGCCATTTAGGCTGGAGGTAATACAGGAACACAGAGTATGTGTGTTCCTGTATTACACCGCAAAAACATTATCCTCCTTCTTGAGCAGTCGGGTAAAATAACAAAAAAACTGACTGCATCTGTCTTTGATCAGTCATAGTGCCTCTTTAGGTTCGGAACCAAAGGCAGTTTTCTTTTTACCCGACTGCACAAGAAGGAAAGTTTGTAAGGTTTATGTTTCTGTGTCCCTATACAGGGTTATTAGGAAAGGGTCTGCTTAGCCGAAAAGGGGTCATAGTACTCATCGTTATGAACAACTTTTACCATGGGACATACACTGAAATCGATAAAAAAAAACAGCTGTTTCTTAGAAAAATGTCAACGAAACTAGACAAAATGTATGAAACAGCATTTTTTTTTCTATTTCTGTGTTGGTCCCATAGTAAAAGTTATTCACAATGACGAGTACTATGACCCCCTTCCGGCTTACCTCCTGTAGCCCAAATGGCTTAACCGATTTTGACGAGTGAGTTGTCGAAATTCCTCTTTAAGTCCGTAGTGACGTAGACTACATGACGCAGCCGGGTTTTTCTTTTTTTTTCTTTTAAGGACGCGTTTACTTAAATACACGCTGTATTACGTAAAGTCGTCCTTAATAACAATACTTGTACTGTATCACGGTCTATAGTTCGTCCTTGGCGTCGACATCGGGCAGGTCCTCGTAATCCTCGTTTACTTCCTCCTCCTCGGGGGGCGGCATGGGCGGGAGTCCCCCGAAGCCGTACGGGTCCGGCCCGTGGACCTGGAAACGACAATTTTACATTCTTGTTGACCGAAAGAAGCGAAGGACGTAACCGGAGATAGCCGGGGGTATGTACACCGGAGGACGAGCAGCAGCGGTGAGTGTTCTGCGAATCCCGAGCCGCCTGCCAAGCGTGGGAATTATGGCACCTCTTTGAGGGGAGGCCTATCTATATAGAATGTTGTTTTAGTTCTATCGTCTAATATAGACAAGAGGGAAAACATGATCACATGGCATTTTCCAGACCAACATTTTTTTTTTATTAAAACACCTCGATTTACACTTATTTTATAAGTCATAATTCAGTCCATTCAAAGGTTGTCTAGAAAAAATCGCTTCAGGCGATAAGGCCGCCCTTACATTTTTTTTTTAATATTTAAATATCATTGTTAATTTTTTAAGTTTGATTGTGTTTTTGGTGTATAATAGTTATATTGTTTAGTTATGTTAGTTAATAGTTATGTTGTTACGCGCCCTCCACCGCGTGCTTCAAAACCAAGCTGAGAGCTTGGTTACAAGATAACCTGTTTTACGAAATTAGAAATTATTTAAAGTTAAACGACTCTTAGTTTAATTTCTTTTATTATTAAAATTATATTGACAATTATTAATGGAATTATTAATTTATATTATTATTATTAAACTTGTGTTGTCAATTATTAATGTAATGTAATGTAATGTGACGTGTAACTGGGTGTTATCAATAAATGATTTGATTTGTTATAGTTATATATATTATATTGCATTTACTAAAAAAAATAGCTGGATCTCCGAACGCCTAGTGTATAATCAAGTGATTATTACACTAATGGTGAGGTAATAATAATATCTAGGATAGAATCGAATTGAATTTTGTGTGATTTCCTGGTTTAGTTGTAATTAGCAATTTTCAGTTTTTTTTTTTACTAGCGCGCGCTAAAGCCATCTATCTCTTTTCATCTGCGCGCGTAAGTGTATAGCGCTATCTTTATCTCGAAGTTATCCCCTTATATTGTACCTTGACGTACGCCGCCTCCATCTCGGGCGTCCACGTGGTGTCCTCCTCAGACGGCAGCATCCACTCCTCGCAGTACGACGTGTGCTTGAAGCAGATCTACACACGGAAATAAACATGGGATGGTAATTAACCCCCGAATACTGAAAGCTTGTTAACTTTGACGACAGATTAATTCTAATGCTGCCTTTGTCTGGCACTAAGCAAATGACAAAGACAGCAATAGACTTAATCTGTCGTCAAAGTTAACAAACGTTTCAGTATACGGGGGTAAGGGTTTTAAATTAAATTAATTAAAAGAATTAAATGAATTAAATGAATTAAATGAATTAAATGAATTAAATGAATTAAATGAATTAAATGAATTAAATGAATTAAATGAATTAAATGAATTAAATGAATTAAATGAATTAAATGAATTAAATGAATTAAATGAATTAAATGAATTAAATGAATTAAATGAATTAAATGAATTAAATGAATTAAATGAATTAAATGAATTAAATGAATTAAATGAATTAAATGAATTAAATGAATTAAATGAATTAAATGAATTAAATGAATTAAATGAATTAAATGAATTAAATGAATTAAATGAATTAAATGAATTAAATGAATTAAATGAATTAAACGAATTAAACGAATTAAACGAATTAAACGAATTAAACGAATTAAACGAATTAAACGAATTAAACGAATTAAACGAATTAAACGAATTAAACGAATTAAACGAATTAAACGAATTAAACGAATTAAACGAATTAAACGAATTAAACGAATTAAACGAATTAAACGAATTAAACGAATTAAACGAATTAAACGAATTAAACGAATTAAACGAATTAAATGAATTAAATGAATTAAATGAATTAAATGAATTAAATGAATTAAATGAATTAAATGAATTAAATGAATTAAATGAATTAAATGAATTAAATGAATTAAATGAATTAAATGAATTAAATGAATTAAATGAATTAAATGAATTAAATGAATTAAATGAATTAAATGAATTAAATGAATTAAATGAATTAAATGAATTAAATGAATTAAATGAATTAAATGAATTAAATGAATTAAATGAATTAAATGAATTAAATGAATTAAATGAATTAAATGAATTAAATTTCTAAAAATAATTAAATTAATTCATTATATAATAAACATAAGGGTAAAAATGTATACTGTACATACTGTGTGCAATCAGCTATGACGCCACATTGTACGCGTTTTTTTTTTTTCTATATCAAGTAGCCATTATCGTTGGTGATAAAAAGTTTTTGTCTTTGGGAATTATTTCAGACCATGATTATATTATATGACACAAGCGCGTTAGCAGTGGGTTTTTTTAAAATACTTTTTCTGCCCGCGAATATTTGTACGGCAGTAATATCGTACATTCTCTCCCATATAGAAAAATTGTTTAAGTTACTTTCCGTGAATTTGTGGTATATAATTTTTTTTTATTGTTATTTTTTTTGTGGCATTTTTTTATTTTGCTTAATTGTTGCATTTTTTTATATTTAAAGACGTGTCTAATTGTATTTAGTAATGATTTATTGAAGTATTAATTTACTAACTGTAGTAATATACAGTAATTTTATACGACGTTTTATTATTGCGATTTTTGTGTATGGTGCCATTTTAAATAATAAGTAAATGAAATAAAATAAAAAAACTTTTTTTAATTCGTACAGTTTTTAAACCGTAAAATCTCACCTCTCTCTCTGCATCAGGCATTACGTCATCTTCGGGTCTGTTCTTGTACAGTGACGTGATCTCATCCTCGTTTTCTTCAAACATGCGCTCGCACTGAAAAATAGAATTATACCGTATTTTTATAAGATAGTGCAATATTATTCTAGCACAGCACTAGCCGCCGACATAGCGCTCAGAGTTTGCAAGCTGAAGTGGCAATGGGCAGGCCACATCACTCGAAGAACCGATAACCGATGGGGAAGAAAGGTTCTTGAGTGGCGACCACGAACCGGAAGACGCAGCGTAGGCAGGCCTCCCACTAGGTGGACCGACGACATCGCGAAAATCGCGGGCAACAGGTGGATGCAAGTGGCACGTTGTCGGTCGGTCTAGTACAGCAGTCTTCTGGCTGATGATGAAGATGACTGCACTAGTGCAGAACCGACAGGGCAGACAGGTTATTCAACCATCATAGGTGCTAGGGACAGTCCGCTGTGCCGGGGTTGCATGCAGGAGAACGAAACAGTGGAGCATGTGGCACTGTGAAGCCACAAAAGAAGCTAGAATCACCACTCAATTGCAAGAGGCAGCTTCGTCATCAACCAAATCACCCCAACAGCTGGACTGGTTCTAATCATCATCGACACTACCATCTAAACCACTTGAGCAACTATGCCAGTGGCCCCGAGCCTCGCTCCGGTACTTCAAGGAGCTGGATTTACTGGATTGTCTCGGGTAGACGCTGGTAGGGAAATGCACAATTACACCCCAAGTGGGACTCAGTCCATGAGTTATCGCCGCCATTCCGTTAAGTGTTTTTTTAAATGGTACTGATAATGAGACGAGAATGTCGCTCATCTGTTGTTAAGCATCGTGCTTGCAGTTCAGTGCCAACCAAAATTATGTACATCAACAGTTCAAAACCCTGCATGGTTTTGTCCCCAGGAGGACTGCACAAGAGTCCTACCACTACAGAATGTACTTACATAGTATTCCAAGCTCTTGTTCAAATCATCATCGGTGACAAACTTGGTTTTGGAGAAGTCTGGATTCATCCCGCCTTCTTTGGTGATGAGCTGCATTATAGCCAGCTTTCCGGTGGCCTTGTAGTATACTCGGACATAGTCGTCCATTTTCTTACCTGTAATTTGATGCTCAGCGTCAGTAATTTGATGCTTAGGGTCAGTAATTTGATGCTAAGTGTTAGTAATTTGATGCATAGTGTCCGTGTGTGATGCACCGCTCATGGAACTGATAACCTATAGGGAATAAAGGTTCTTGATTGGCGACCACGAACAAGAAGACGCAATGTATTTAGGCCTCCCACTAGGTTGACTGATGATGAGAAAGTCCCAGGCAACTGGTGGATGCAAATGATAGATTGTCGTCCAGTATTCGGCAGTGGAGGTCTTTTGGCTGATGATGATGATGAATTTGATGATAAGTGTCAGGAACGTGATGCTTAGTTTTTAATTTAATGCTTAATGCTTAGTGTTAGTAATTTTGATGCTTAATGTTAATAGTTTGATGCTGAGTGTTAGTAATTTAATGCTTGGTGTCAGTTTTGAATAATAAAATGAATCATCTAGTGTCATTATTATTACAACTATCAGAATGCTTTATAGCACAGCTCAGATATAGGTTCCTAATTGACCAACTTACAGAACAAAAATAAAAAACATATATTTTAGGCAATTAAAGCCCATAGAAGTACACTTAGAATCTAATGGCAATTATACATTCTCTTCGGGATTGGTAAGTACTGCAACATGCATGTCGCACCAATGCCGAAGGAAAGGGCTTTGATCAATGTAAACCCTGTGGGCATGCTGTCATACTCACAAATTTCATCTATCATTTCTGAGATGTGGACGGCTGATCGGTGAGCAGGCACCTTGTCTTGCAACGTGTTGCCACTAGCATCCATTCTAAAGTTGCCAACCTGTAAATTATACCAGTATTAAAATAACAGATTTATTTGCTCCATTTGTTAGTTGTGTGTACTGTTGCCGAAAGTTTGGCTTTGCCTACCAGTGTGGTCTGGCAGCCTTGCTTGAGAGCCAGTTTCCATTCCAGACTATGTCTGTTTACTATCCTCAAAGACACCGACACTTAACATCAGTGATTCTGTGGTCAAATTTAAAGCCTGTCACAGATAAAAAATATGTTTCAAACAACAAATCATGCTGATATTTTCTATTTTAACAAAAACTAAGATGAACTGTTTTCAGTTTATCCCTTAGCCAAAACAGAAAATATTATTATAACTTAAAATTGCTATAAAACATTTTACAAACTGTTCTTAAGATAAATGTCTGATTATTTTAAGCTTGAAGCATTTTTTTAAATTCCCTCTTAGTATTTTTTATCTTTAAAAATGTTGATATTAAGCGGAAGAGATAGCTCTGGCCGGGACTCAACTTTAATTCTAATAATTTTCAAAAGATAAGGTGTTAGATAAAGACATTATTGGATTTTGATAATAATTTCAAGAGATTAATGTAACTCAAGATTAGTTTAAAATTACAAAGCTTACTTTGCTCTAGCAGAGGACTGACAGTAAATTGTGATTATGAATAATCTACTTTTATGTTTTCATTTCCAAATGTAATTTAAATAATTTAAAAGTATAGGTACAACAGTCGTAAAAGCATGAATGAATTCAATGAAGTCTAAAACTTTTGCAGGTGTACTTACATCGACTTTTTTCCATTTATCTACTTTCTTTATGGCATCGTCAAGCTCTTCAAAGGTCGTGCGACAAACTGGAATTAGTTAAATAAGATCGTTTACAATGAAACATATATAAGTTACAGAAAAATAATATTTTAAATTTACCCACCAAGACACTTTAAGTTTTTAGGGTCTATTCTTGCTAAAACTGCAGCGAAAAAAATTGTGAATACTAAGAGAAAACTTTTAACACGCATCGTTTCAGGAATTTATTAATCAGAAACGTAGAAAAAGAGTAATTCGCGTGAAAATTACAATAAAATACTGGAAAGTCCAATCCTACGTGTATCGAAATTTATCTCTTTTGACAAATCCACGAACTGCTCGCAGATTGGCTGGTTTTACAATAATATTTTTGAAAGCAACGTCTCTTATTGGTTGGACTTATATATAGCTTTGCAAAGTAAAAACACTTGCGAATTGCGAGCTTAAGCCAATAGGTTTAGCCTATTCACATTTGGTTGCATTGTAGCAGTGCTGCCAGAGCTGCTCAAGCTCGGATCACATACATATATTATTTGGAAGTGCCTGGCAGCCGTAGCCAGCAAGTGGAACGGCTGCCGGAGGTGGAGGGCAACGAGATAATAAGTAGGCTATGCCTCCGCTGCCGCTGCCGGCAACGATGAAATAATAGAACGGTTGCCTAAGTTACGGTACGACTAACATAATGTCATTAGACTCAAATCACTACCACAAGTAGTTCGCGCCGAACTGAGACCTTGCGATCCCTATAACTTCACAACCCTTTAACCAATTCACCTCATATTCGAACTTATTTTTTTATTGAAATGAATATACATATATATTGAACTTACAAACATACATACAAATGCCTATGTGTCCTAGTAAACTCGGAGACCTTCGCTTCGCTTGGTCAAAGAAGGTTTCCGTGATGTTATGAAAATAAAAATAGCCCGGGCCTACTTACTGTTATCCGACTCATTTCTTTAATCGAAAGGGTTTTTGAGCTTCTGTTAAAAATATATAACCTAAACGTACCATCAAGGTGTCCTCCATTTTTGTGAAGAGGATAGAGACATACATACGTTTCATTGGAGTAAAGTAAATGAAACAAACTACTTCGGTTACAAGTTGTTTCTTTTACTCTCTTGAAATTCATGTCTTAGCTATAGTTTGAAATAAATCAGATCATGCCCGTATGACTGGGACTTTTTATCTGAGTCGGTTATATTTTAGCACACCAGAACGGACAATATGTGTAGCCCCCGTATTCCCAAGCCATTCGAAATGAATTCGATTCCGAATCTACACTGTCTCAACGGTCATCCCGGCTGTAGATAACATAGACGGAGTGTATGTACAGCTCGAATCAAATCCTTTCCAAATGGCTTGAGAATTTGAGGATGGTAATATTTTTTTTAATAACATCCGGGGAAACTCTCTTTCGGTAATACCAATGAGTCAAATAATAACTTTAGGTTGGTCGTACCCACAGATGAACTCGTGACGAAGAAAAGAAAGAGGTCTAAGGTCATACCTCCGGCAATCGTTCCATTATTTAATCGGTGCCGGCTACGGCAGCGGAGACACTTCCAATATTATATCATGCACGTACAGTACCTACATACCCTAGGGACTTGCTTTCTTCGTTGGACCTTATGATACTAGATGGCGCTAGTTGTTAAGAAAACCATATCTCTGTGTGCATGTAGTAGCAAAAAGGCCAAAAGATGCTGACGAAATCATGATAAAATCTTTTTTGACATTTAAAAATCAATTCTTTATATTGTTTGTCAAAACAAAAATGACTTATACAGTTTAACAATTTTAAATACGTATGAACGTGCTTTTATGACTTGTTTCAGTCATGAGCTAATGTAAAATATGGCCCTTTGCGTTTCCCTCGATCGGCCATTCTCCGGTTTTCCGCTTGCACGTCCCCCGCCCGCCGCCCCACCAATCAACGACCCAACCAAACCAAAACCAACAGTTCGCGTTCGGTTTCTATGCGCGCTAGACGTATGTCGAACGTTATGTTTAATTTTCCTATGCACATAAAACTGTTCAGAAATCTCAAAATACCTTAGAAATTGTCGGTATCTCGTCGATTAGTGACGTTCCTGTGAAATTCTTGAAGAAATAACTGCATTCGACAAAAAAATAAAGGTAAGTGACTGGTTGTCAGATTGCGTCTTTTCCTTTTTCGTGCATTTATCATCTATTTTCTATTAAATTCCATCGCTTTTATTAGTTAAACTATTTTGTTTGTGTTAATTATCGTGTTTTACAATGCCATATTGCCAATAATGGCTCATCGACACCTGTCCTATTTCCATACGTTAGCCCCTTTTTGAGTCAATGGTGAGTGAAATTTTATGTAACATATTGGAAAAGTTGTTATCAGTGCGTGAGCGTCATGTGCAATGAAAAATTCAAATTTCATAATTGACACCGCGCACTCGCCGTGGCGAGGCTACTTGGCAACGCGCTGCCCATTAAAACTTGTTATAGGTCTATCGGGAAGCGAACGTGTTATTGTCCCTAAACCGGCATTTCCCTTTGTTTTCCGTGTGAAATCTTCCCTTTGTCCTTCGGTAGGGAGCGCTGGGCGCACCGTGGCAGAGGAATTTCGACTCTAGAAAAGTGCTATAGTACAATGATTATGATATAGGTACATCGGTAGGTTGGGGCGCTCCGGCGACCGCTCGCGTCGTTTCCACAACGTATGTGTTCGTGCGTATCTACGTGGAGGACGTCAGTGTGTTCGTGAGGTAGTTTGTTTATAGTAACTGCTCGCTTACTATGGAATCTATTCTTAGCGTTATAAGGGCGATATTCTTTCGACTCGTCGCTGTTTGTCTATCGATCTTTGCGGTGGCCAATGGCACATGTCGGATCGGTCCTGCGCGGCCGCGCCTCGCTCCGGTGAAAGCCGGGCGATCGCCCGATGTACATATTACGAATCTGTACATCTAGTTATACCTTATGTCTATTATCTTATCGGTTTTACATGTCACGCACCCCCCTATGCCTCACCCGCCTCCCGTGTAGACCTTCTAGATCATGGAAAAGATTTTCAAATAAGAACGAACCATATCGATGTTATAAATTGTTGCATGTTTTGTCGAGTTCTGTTTGCCGACCTCAGCCGTCACGGTAGAGGGGCGAGGGGAGGGAGCCAGAAATAGAAGTGCGGATTGGAAACGTGCGACGTGGCAACGTCGCTCGCTCGGTGGCGCTCAGTGTCGGTTCAAAATGGCGTCTGTGCGTGATCGATACTGTGGTATTTGCGTTAAAAAAGACCGAATTTGTGATGTATTCGGCAGTGGGTGGGCCCAAGAGTTACCCTGGAACCACGGTGGTTGAACTCCGCACCCGGCTCCAGCTCAAGGCCCGCTCAATATATGTACGTATCTCAACCATATTGCGCCGACACTATCCCCCCACATAGGTATCTATATTGTTAGGACATGCTAGCGATCGTGATGATCTAGACATCTGCAACATAACCATACCTGCATCAGTTGATACCCCTTTAGCTTTGCACCAGTTTCTTATAGCCATGAATGTGGACTTTAGAGCTACATCATCGCGTTTTAATTCAGACTTTCAGATATTACGTAACGAAAATTTAGAATATTGAAAGAACTAGTAAATCTTACTGTTCTATCCTCTGGCAAAGACATTCTTATCTCGTATCTGATCTGATAGTGTTCAAAAAACTAGATTCGCTGATCATCCGCGTGTAGTTGCATCTGATAATGGAATACAAAATGGCGGCGACACTTGTAAAAATTAAGACGCAGTAGAGCGGGCTGAAAGTTGGCAACGCCGCATTTTAACGTCGGTAATTGCGAGTAGTCAAGTCACTTGTTCGATAAGAATTTTCAAGGCTATACGTTTCGTATCCTCCGCTTATAACAATGGATTAATATAATGCGCGTGATAAACGATTTTAGTTCTGTGTTTATGCTGTTATGATCGCGTTGCAGATTATAATTAAAAATAATTTTATCGATGTAAACAACACAAACCAGTATTTGTATGTGTGCCGCATGTAAAGCTTGGCAAACTAGGTTGATAACGTCTTGATGTTTCTCAACTAGTTTGACATAAACAAGCATGGTATGCATACCTGTTCACACACAGGCGTAGAAACGTCGTCCATACAAACGTAAACATCTTTGTGATCATCGAATTACTAGATACAGAAGTTATCAAGGGCAATAAGTTTTTCATAGCGATGATTGTACCGATTTGTTTCATATTTCATAAAGTATTTTAAATAGGTTTAACGTGATTAATAATAAAATAGGTATTACATTAATAAAACAAAATCAGCGTTCGTAATTAAAGTTTTTTGTATAAAGGATGTCAAGATAGGGAGCAATAAAACTTCAGTCCTGCAAGGCTGCGTGGTTGGGATCATCAATCTCGTAGAACCACAAAAAATAATAATGCTGTTCTTATAAATGAACGTACGTAAATAATAATAACGTGTAACTACATCATTCTTTATCTTTTAAGCGCTCATTGTGTCTACCTATCCCTCATCACATTTTTTTACCAAGTGTCCAGCCAGCTCACCATACATAAGTACATTTTGTTCACGAACTCTTCTAAAATATAATTTTGAGCGACAAAATATTTTTTTTAAACTTAACTAATAATAATTAATAGTATGGCTTAAACTTAAAACTCTTATTATTTGGAATTTCGAACAAATGAAACGAGAAGGGAGTTTTCAATGCAATGCTGGTGCGTTTTGTGATGTAGTGGATCTCTAAAAGTATCTCGCACACTAAACGCCTAAACTATGAATATTTATATTACGTTAAGACAGGCATTTTTGACTATTCTAGAGTGTCGTTATTTGCTTTAAATTCAGGTGTTAGTTTGAGCTTCCAGATGATGATGGCTTTTGATTCTCTAGTCAAGGTAATGCAAGCCTGGGCAGTAGTATAATATAATTTTTATAAAATTCATTTGGCCTCAACAATTTTGTTGAATCGAGACTTTAATCGTATTATATTAGCTCCGAGACCCTTAGCTAATTTTTTGTTATAACTATTTTATTACTTTACCCAACCAACCAATCAGTCGTGTACAATACTTTTGTAGTGATTTATTGTAGCTGTTGATAGATAAAGCTTGTTCTTCAAATTGCTTTATTTTGTTACTCATTCAGCTTTACCATTTGCTCAAATATTATTTAAATAAAGATATGAACTTGAATGTTTAATAAATTGTTTTTATTTATTCCTATTTTACAACTACAACATGAATTCAGATAAAACTGCTGTCACCGTCATTCATGCGCTTGACGTTAATATTTAATTTTTGCTCCCAACACCCAACTATATGACTATCTGTATTTATCTATTTGAATTTCAAAACTAGCCATTTGTCGTTACGTGTAGCTTTAAAACTAGCCAGTGTCATGTAGATTTTATCTATTTGATTAATCTTCTAATGGCTTATTACTTCTCTTTTCTCACTTCTTTTGGAAACAATGATTTTGTAGAGTTATTTGCCTGCATACTTTCGCACATCCCCACCATCTTAACAGTCATCTGATTGTAGCCTGCGCTAGATATAACAAGTTTCTACTGCCTTGTTGTCAAGGCGACTCAAGTTAGTAATGTGGACACACAATTTTATATAGATCGGTTCAAGGCATTCACTTGCAGAAACGGTTTTTTAAGGACAAATAATAGGGTTCACTTTTTTTTTGTATTTCACAGTTTTGGCGGCAAACTAACACGAAGTGTTCGGCTGTGCTCCCAATTGAAACTGTTGTATAATTTTAGAGAAAGGAGATTTGTTTTGGTCCACCACCTCCGACGCGGAGGTTGTGGCATTTCATGTAGCGGCGCGTCCGTTTTGTTATTCGAAGGCGGCGTTGCCAGACCGCTCCAGGGTATGAGCTCGATTACGCTGCTTCAGTTGCTGCCGAAGTGCCTGGCGGCAGGGGCGGCGCTGCAAGCAGTCAGTCGGCCGCGCAGCTTGGTGCGCGACGTTTGTCTGCGGAGGGCTCCGCTCGTCTCCCTCTTGCCTCCTTTCGGTTTAGCTGCAAGTGTGACAAAGACGGAAACTTTTGCGAGACAGAGAGGCAAGATGGCGGTGTCGCAACCTCGCCCACCTGACCGTGTTGATGCCGCGCTCGAAAAAGTTGCGCCGTTGCGCTATTTGGAGGCGCACGAATGTGCTCGCGCGGAGCGTATCGTGACGCGTTATTATCTCTATTCCTTGTCTCAAAACAGTTTTTTAAGTTAATATCGAGTCTTCTCATCATTGAAACGTGTAATTGAACGTCTGTCAAGCAAGAGACCGAAGGTATGTGAATAATTTTATTTTCATTCGACGCTATGTAAGGCCAAGCGCTATCTCCGTTGCATAGATAAAGGTGTTAGCATCTCATAGGTGCTCTAAGTAGGTTAACATGAGTTCCCCTTTGAATAACATTGATTCGTTTTGACGACCAGTTAGTCGGACGATGTAATTGTTGGTATTTAGTCGCCATTTTCTACGTCGGTGACGAATACCGCCGCGCCGTCCTCGTTTTCTACGACTCGCTGCAAACCGGACTCTACTGCTAT
Source organism: Apocheima hispidaria (assembly GCA_947579745.1). Classification (NCBI taxonomy): domain Eukaryota; kingdom Metazoa; phylum Arthropoda; class Insecta; order Lepidoptera; family Geometridae; genus Apocheima; species Apocheima hispidaria. The sequence goes on from OX388171.1 coordinate 7,457,519, forward strand.
ATTCTGAAAGATGATTATCCTTAACCGAGCTTAACTTTTTCTTCAAATAAGAACCGCTCGCTATTCATGAATCATTGTGAAAATAATAATATTTTTTTTGTTAGTGACTGTACTGTGAACACCAACCCGCGACGTCGATAATTTCAGTAGGTAAGTGTTAAATGGCGGGAATCCGACTTCTCTAAGGTTTTGCCGGTTGAGATAAGAGTTTCGCTCTAAAATGTCGACGCCCGTCCTTTTGATCAATAGCACTAGTAAATATCATTGACTTCGTCCAATACTTTGATGTGCACATATCCGTGCCGGGGTGTTATTGATTTGTGTACGTTTTTGCTATAAATAAGTAGGTACGAGTTTGTGTCATCGCTGCCTCTTACCATCGGACCGGTTTATGAACGAAACCTGTGTGGGTGCCGTGACCGGAGATTTGAAATGAGTTTTGCTTTAAACCTCAGTCGTCTCCAAGCAGTATCTACATCAACGCAGAATCGTGTTTTTGATTGCGTAATAAGTTTATAAAAGCCACACTTCGGCCGTGCGGTGGTAGTATGTACCGCACGGCAGTCACGTTGACCGAATTTAATGAGTCTAGAAAGTGGATTGAGCAAAAATATTACCGTAATTATGCTATTCCCAATGGATTAGCTTAGCCAATAATATGAAAAAAAAAAAAAGATTTCTATGGGTATTTTAGCGGTTTTTCATGACGTCATATCCTTGGTGTGACAGTGTGCGTAATACAAGCACGTATTTGACTATTTGTATACTCCTCCCCTTTCCTTAGTTTCTTATTATAGTGTGCGTGTGGAATTGTTGGTTTTCCGGCTTCACGAATTTTCGTGTCTGCGAATTCTGCGATGCTTTTCGGTTGATCTACTGAAGTGTCGGTGAAATTATCAAAAAGTGAAAACACGTTGCCATACTTTGATTGATAAGATTATAATTATAACAGCTGACGTTACGTCAAGCTTGTGCAAAGTTTTAAACTCGCATAATTGTGTCGTGAAGTTTGGCGTTCTATTCCAGCCAGTGGACGTATTGATTATACTATGGCACAATGGGCTTCCCGCTTCCTAGTGAGAATTTTGATTTCGTTTTGTTCTTTTGGCATCGGGTCATAAAGTTCTATCAGCAAGATCTAGCATCTTTAGGAAATGCCATAATTGTTGCTCCATCGTATATTTTTCTCCTCCAAAAATCGTTTTTTTTCACTTTGAATGACTAAAGTGACCTTTTATCGCGGTTGTTGCTGGTTATCGGACCTAACTTACCACGCGTGATTGCGCTATACCATGTGGTTCCCTGTTATGTCCATAACATAACCTAATCTCGTTCAAATAGATTGTGTTTTGCTGACGATATGTGAAGTTACAAACTCAATTCATTGAATAAACTCTTTTTTGTGTGGTCTTGAAATAGTTCACCATATCCATGTAGGTTTCTTCAAAAGAGTGGTCAGTAAGTAATACCTTATTTACTATAAAATGATCTATAGGATTATTTTTTCTGGGCGTAAGTAGAACTTTAAGTCTAGATTAACGTGCAGGAGGTTCATGAAAACGGATTAATAGAGTCAAATAGACTGCAACATATGTCATGCCCTGTGTTTCAAGAGTGTTAATCCATATAAATAAGCGAGGGTGATTGCTTACATCAGACGGCCCGTTTGCTTGTTTGACACCTACCTAGAAAATTACAGCATTTAAAAAACAAGTACAAAAGGGTAATGTAATAATCATTTATAATTAATAATTTTGAATCACACTGGGACCATGAAAACAAATCTATTTGTGTTGAATGAGTATCATAATGTAAATTTTAGTAGACACTTTACATCTTAAACACTTATTAGACCTGAGGATATGTATATCGTTCTAACAGACCTGAGGGCGTGGTAAGTACGTGCGGACCGCTGTCTAACAGACGAAAGAGAAAAAAATATATTCCTCTTATTTTCTCTTGTAGACAATAGACAAATATTTACTGCTGCTGTTACTCGTCTGTTTTTTTTCTAGAAGAAAGTTTTATGTTTTGACCGATGTAGCTCCTCGACCGGTCCTGCCCCCTTATCATGGATGTACCTGATCATGATAGTGTGCGAGCGGGCTGCAAATAGTACGAGTATGTTGTTATGAGCGGGATGGCATGCTATCGCAATCAGAATCACGAATGTTAATAATAAGGGCACTGGTTCTTAGACCACTTTTAATTCAGCCATAGATCATAGGTAAGGAGCCTGGTTTCCGCGGAGGCTAACTCGTTAACACATTCATCATATTTAAATATAAAAAAAAAACTGTGTCACATAATTAGATAATGATTATATTTCCTATTTTGATCTAGAACTAGTTTTGTCAAGTGCTTTTTTTTTCTAAAGCAGCTGTGTATCATTCCAGGTGATCGTGTGATGGGCAGCGCCTGACCGTGGCATGATGAAGCGCACGGCCGTGTCGCGCCTGCCGCCTGACGAGCCACCTCAGCATCACCAGAATGCACCTCAGGTAACTCGCTTGTGCAGCATACCTCATAACTAAATGATAAAATAAATACATGTTTAACAACAATATTTTACACTACTTCCTAAAAAAAAAAAAACCCGCGCTGGCAAAAAATAATAAATTTAAGTACTTATCAAGGACCTAAATAAAACTGAATTAGATATATACAGTCAGCATTTTATCAGGTCTCATAATAAGAGTAGTCAGCATTTTATTAGATCTCAAAATAAGAATAGTCAGCATTTTATTAGATCTCAAAATAAGAATAGTCAGCATTTTATTAGATCTCAAAATAAGAATAATCAGCGTTTTAACAGATTTTAAAAATAAGAACCTCTTTGTTAAATCAGTTCTCAAATAATAAAATAAGTGTTTTATGCCCGTTCCATAAAACTTTTGTTTGTATAAATGCAGTCAAACTGCACAAAATGTTGGTAGAATCGCACTTAGTATACCTAACTGGGATTTTACCAGATTCAGATTGCTTTCATTATATCTCATTACACAGACCCGATGACTCATAATGTCCTCGGGCAGAAACATTCGAGTCAAAGATAAATGCACTAATAACCATAAAGCGCAACAAAGTTGAGGCTCTTTCTTACTCGGGCTCACATTTATCTCGCTCGCGCATTTTCACATTGTTGAAGACGTAAGTAAAATAGCTAAGCGTGAATTAAAAAAAATATAGATAGATAGAAAATCTTTATTGTGTTCTCATTATGATAATATTATATTCGCTATCTCTTTTTGTGACAATTATGTATTATACATACTGTTACTTATTGAAGTCTAACCCCCGAATACTGAAACGTTTGTTAACTTTGACGACAGATTAAGTCTATTGATGTCTTTGTAATTTGCTTAGTGCAAGACAAAGGCAGTATTAGAATTAATGTGTTGTCAAAGTTAACAAACGTTTCAGTATTCGGGGGTAAGTTCGATTGTTTCGACTTGTTATTTTTAAGGAAGTCGTTTGGTTGGGGACTGTCCAATCATTTTACTTTGGTCGAAGATTATGAAAGCCAAAGTAACTGTTGTCTCTCCGTCTGAATGTTTGTCACGTTATCACGGCTAAACGGATCTTGATAAAATTTGATAAGGAGTTACTGTATATCACAAAGATGGATATAGGATACTTTTTTTATGTCCACGCGACCAACAGTTACTTATATTACAAACCAGCGAATGATCCATGAACCATTTGAATCCTCCGCATCAGTTGCCCGCGACTTCCATAGTGACGTCGCCGTCGGTCTACCTCTATGTTACCTACTCTGTTATACACACAGAACACAATATTCATATTCATATTCATATTCATATTCATTTATTTGATAAAGCCGATTTACAAGTCAAAAAATAAATAATTTTATTATTCTTAGTATTAAATTAAAATAAATTTAAATTTAACAATAAATTAACAAAAAATTACAATTACGGATTCATCCGCAAAAATTCGTTCATGTCATAAAAAGAGTGCCCAATAAGCCAGCGCTGAAGGCGGGATTTAAAACTGTTCAGACTAGGAGCTGCAGTCACGAAATCCGGTAACCTACTATACACTGTCGGACCCATGACGTGCGTGAGTTTGGTTGACCTTACAAGCGATAATTTATTTCCACCGAGGTTCGGGGCATTACACGCGGTCGGTGTCAAGTGCGCCCTCTCGTACATTGCTATTTGCAATATTGTTATTGATGGCAGCGTGAGTATTCTTAGGCTCTTAAAATATGGTCTTACCGAAGTGTCCTGTGATACTCGTACGATTGCTCTTATGGCGCGTTTCTGAAGGCGGAATACTCTCTCCCACTCCGAACATTGTCCCCAGATTTCGGCACCATACTGCACTATGGAGTGAACTGTAGCGAAGTAACACGTACGGGCCACTTCCACAGACGCTAACCGAGACACTTGCTGTAGTGCGAAGCACGCACTGCCAATTTTACCGCAGATCTTGTCAACATGTTTATTCCATATTAGTGCAGAGTCGATCTCGAAACCTAAGAATGTTGTACTCTTGGTTTGGCCTATCAATTTACCCTCAACTTGCACAGCCAATGGCCTGCGGCTTCGACCCGATAGGTCGAAATGAAGGAAATGAGTCTTCGTGAGGTTTAAGGCGAGGCCATTAGTAGAGAACCATTGTGACAGCTGCGCTGCAGTCTTATTCAATTTCCGCTCTAGGCAATGTTCAGACGATGCAGTGACGATCGCCGCCACGTCGTCAGCATACATGAGTATTTCAGCTACTGTCACTGCATCCGGCAAATCATTCAGTAGTAATGAGAACAGCAAGTTTGACACCGAAGATCCCTGTGCTACACCCATCGTCGATCCTTGTGGCTCCGACCTCACTTTGCCACCATCACCGACCACTATTTGTGATCTATTCTGAAGTAAACTTTTCAGTAGACTATGCGCAGTACCTACAATTCCGTAATAACTCAACTTTTTGGCAAGCACAGCGTGGTCGGCAACATCAAAGGCCTTGGATAGGTCGCAACACAGGATAGCAACTTGCTTTCTTCCCTCCCGGGCCGCAATGATACGACGAACCATTTCGCGCGTCAGCGATGTGGTCGACCGGCCTTGCCGATACGCGTACTGCCTGTCCGATAGGCCGTCCGTAGATGACAAGAAGCTTACAAGGCGGCTACTGAGTCCGTTTTCGAAGATCTTAGATAATGACGGAATTATAGACACTGGTCTATAGCCGTCCATATCTGTCTTCTTACCCTTGCCCTTAAAAATGGGAGCTACCTTGCTTATTTTCATGGGGACAGGATAAGTGCCCTCACTCATGCAGCGGTTAAAGAGTTTGGCAAGTATACGGGCTAGAGGTGTTGAGGCAATAGATACCGCATTACGAGATTCGTTGTTCCTACAAAAAGTCACCAAAGTTTGAGGAAGTCATTTGAAGAGGTCGCGGGGAGCGCGACCAGCGTTCTCATGAAGTACCGGATTAAGAAAGCGCGGGGCCCGCAGCAAATTCTTACAAAGAGCCCTTGATCTACTATGGGTTTTTCAGAATAGGCTCAGGCAGAGATGAGTGGGTTTAAATATGCGGGGCCCCCTTTCGCGCGGGGCCAGCAGCAATTGCTACTCTTGCTACGTGGTTAATCCGGCACTGTTCTCATGCTATTTTAAGGTTAAGCCTACTCGCGCCTAACAATCAACCAATCAGAGTATTTTTTTACAAGTGTATTTAGACAAATGCGTGGTGCGCTTCGAGCGTCCTGTATGCAGAATCTAGGGTGTGATCTGTGGTTATACATAAATTATGTTATGCATAACATAACCAAAATGCGAAATATATAAATAAAAACATAATACATACAATTTTAATAACAAAGTGCCAGGCGCAACCTTGGTGGATGCAATCTAAGTGCATTGACACCATTTTGTAAGGCAGTGCATAATGCATATTTGCTAACGTTAATAGTACCTAGTCACAGCGTAGAAGTAAAGAATAGTTGATTACTCGTGCATTAAGGTCTTAGAATACAGTTTACCGCCTTCTTGTCCATACAAAAAGCGTAGTGTGACACTAAACGTTATCACATTTCGATGTTATCTACACCGTGGAAAAACTGTTTGTATGTTTTCTGATACCCACCCCCTAAATGTTCGAATTTCGATGATTTTTTTATTTTATCTACACAGTGGAAAACTATGCTTGTATGTTTTTTTTTTCGCTATATCTTCGTTGTTATAGGCACTTGTGACAATTTTTTTGCGTCGAAAATACGACGAAGAAAACTGGTTGCGAATGGAAACATAGCGGCACAGATTATAGTTTATCCAAGCCATTGACACCAAAAACAAAAGATTTAGTTAAGATTTAGGAGGTGGTAAAAAACTACCCCCGAAACGCTAATTTCATAAAAAAGTTAGAAAAATTCACTAATTCTCTCTATCGCCCGCACGAGAAACAGCGACAGCTATACTATTTCAAAATTCGAATGCGCCAAAACCTCGCGGAAGGAAAAATAGGAAGGAAACCTCTTAAATACTTCATTTATTTTTTCTCCCTAAAAATAAATTTAAAACTTAAACTGTGGCTCCAAGTGACAATAACATTACGAAGTTTCAAATGAGAAGGAACGGGCCCGGGTAAAGCTTAGGAGCTGCATTTGAAAAATCATATGTTATTATATAATAATCGTATATATTATAATTAATCTCCTTCATATCTTCACACATTTTTAACATTTATATCCGACTGCCTGTGATGGAGGATAATGTTTTTGGGGATCGCTAACGCTCACCGTTTACTCTGAGGACGTTGCTGCCTGTCCTCCGTTTCTAGTCGCAATACATCCAAAGAACATTACCCTCCTTGGGCAGTCTGCTAAAATGAAACATGACCTAGGTACAACTAGACCTACACCAAACCACTACAATCGGACATAATACGTAAAAGGACTATGATATAAGCTCTGACATAAACGAAGTAACTATTGTTTAATCTTTAACATAAACTCGGCATTTCAACCATCTCGCTCTCGCGCCCTCTCCCTCCATAAATCAATACAGCCTTCCTACAGTATACTCAGCCATCTGAGTGCATTGTGCCGGCACTTGCGTCATCGGCGTCGTACGTTTTAGCGGGAAAAATATAATTCGTTTCGGCTTCATAATGCAATATCGCCTCTAGTCACAGAACATATAATAATACTGTCCACATTACTATTGGTACTCACGGGATATTTACCACGATTTTTATTATTATCGAGTTCCCGATATTTCTGCACAGTTGCATGCGCAGTGGCCCGATAAGTAAAGGTACGCGTCCAAAATGTGACCAAAATACAATGCGTAGTGATACTGTGTGTATTGTCGGGACTTGCAATAGAGTTCTAGTACCAGTGGTACCCGTAGCAAAAGACTGAGGAAGGGGGTAGATCGGTTTGTCTGCTCCTAAATTTCGTAACTTTTTATCATCCACCCGCATCTTCAGTCCACCCGTGAACATGGCGCGTGCAACTGTGCCGAAATATCGGGAACTCAATAAAAATAATAACCGTGGTAAATGTCCGTGAGTACTAATAGTAATGTAGTAAACCACCACGAAGGTCTAGAACAGTGTTTAATACTGTCTAGTACAAAATATAACTGACATAAAAAAAATGCACTAGGAGATGTTCTTGGCGCCACCCGTGAAGTAATTAGTGACGGTGATCGTATGTGGTCTTCTTCATCAGTGATAGTCAGTCCAAATGATAGTTTCTGAATGCAAATGCTCGACTTGTGGAGGGAAATAACTTAATCGCTATATGTATGCCTATATTATTTGAGGATTTCCCCCAATTCCTCATGGATCCCATTATCAGAACTGGATTTCGATAAAAATGGGTCCAATCAGAAATAATAATTAAATCGGTTTATAATTAACGTTTTCTTTGGAAGTCGGTTAATTGTTCATTATTCCTATTGTACTGGACGCGACGTTACAGCGGAAAGACACTACATATTGGTTATTTTTGACAGTCGGTTAAAAACAAGCAAATGAACTAAACTACCTGTAATTTTAGTAGATTGCAACCCCTATAATTTCACTAACCTGTAGTGGTAGGGCTGTCTTGCAGAGTCCGCCTGGGGAAGTACCACACCTTTGCCAGTTATTCAACCGCCAAGCAGTAGTCTGCAAGCATTACTGTGTTCCGGATTGAAGGGCAGTTTCCAACGTAATTACTGGGCATCATAGATTTAACATCTAAGATTTCAGGGTGACGAGCGCAGTGCATTGCCGCGCACAGTTTTGAACTGTTGAAGTAAACATTCTGGGTGGCACTGAACTGTTATGGGAATGCGTGAAGCTTAACATCAGGTGAGCGATTTGCTCGTCTCGTCACCGAGTAACATAAAAAAAAATATAACTGGACTGATGTTTTGGTGTTTTTTTTTGACGATCGGGTCAACGGTTCGCTAGAAAGTTATCGTCGGACGAAAATAGACTTGTCCCCGTAGACTGAGACTAGCTTCGCTCGGACAATGACATTATTATTGTCATATGTTTTTATTTTATTTCGTCAAAAAGTACGAGTTTTGTCCGGAGTGTCAAAGGCTACATTTGCGGTCAGATATGTTGTCTTTCTTTTTGTATATTATTCTCTTTCCATTTGAAAAGCACAGTAGAAATTTATCGATTCATATTGAGAGGTCACAAATAGCATTATTGTTGTTTGTGCGCCACTGACAGATAAGTGTAGATAACCTGTGTTGTCTACGGCGGCGCAAGCGCATATCTGCATACGCATTGTAAATTGACGAGCTTGTCAATGTGTGAAACGTAGCAAATGTAAATGTAGGGTTGTCTGGTGGGGCACAGAATCACACTAATATTATACATGTTTGTGTGTAAGTAGGTAAGTTGTGGTATGTATGTGTGTTTGTTACCGTTCAACTCTGTAACGGCTGGACGGATTTGAATGAAATTTGGTATGGAGGTATCCATACCAAATGTCATTCAAATCATCTTATTCACTGGATTAATTAATTAATTTATTTATTATTTTCAGAAAACATACAGTGTTATCTTAGTTAGCCTATTAATGAAATTATTTCTAAACACCATTTATTAGCTTTCGCATTTTCAATCTAGAATAACAAATTTACTATAAACTAACTATTAAACGTAGCTATCACATGGGCTATCACATTTTTATCCCGAAAAAATGAACCGTTAAAGAAACCGAATATTTTTCCGGAATATAATGTAGCCTATGTGTTAATCCAGGGTGTAAGCTACCCCATACATTCCCCATTTCATTAAAATCCGTTCAGCTGTTACAGAGTTGAATAGGAACAAACACACTTACATACTTACACACAAACTTTCACATTTATAATATTAGTGTGATAATAGTGCGTTAAAGTGCGGTTTGTCGGCCCAATAGCCCAGCCAATTTAGCTTTTGACCCAGAAGTAACAAATAACAGGTTTTTTTTTCTGTACATAATTGTAAACCAACCTCTCTAATTAATATACAATAATAAAACAACATGCGTATACGGAACAGACTCAAATTTTACAAATACAATTGTATTTGGATATGTAATATAGGTAGTGTTAGTTGGTAAACAAAGGCACAAAAAAAAAACAGTTTGCTCGATCAGGTAACTATTGATGGCAAAACTGATAATGCTTGATGGCCTTGTCAGGCGACAGTTCGTTTGAAGGAGCTTTGCTATGTCATATTTATTATCTAGGTCAGACCAGAATCTAGTTAGCTGCGGGTTATGGCGGCACAACCTTTTCTTTTTTTGTCATAAACAAAGTAATTTATAAATAACGCAAAACCCTTCTTACAAAACAATAAATTCACCATAAACTAATGAAAGTTTATATACAGTTATTTAGCTTTGTGTGTGTGTTAAATGTGGGCTCATAAGCTTCGCCCGGCCCCCCGCATCCCTCATTTGGTTCTTGGCACATAGATCTATAGTTTTAAAGATCTTTGTGTAACACAGCTAAGTATTTAAAAAAAAAAGCTTTTAAAGGTTCTAAAGGACACACCTTTTTATCGTGACAGTCCTTTGTTATGACTATGACATGACCATAACATTACTGACTAAAATAAACATTATTGCTACAGGGTTTGATGTCAATTTTAAATATCACAATACTGTGACAACATTGTCCTTTTATAAATGTTATTGTAAAAGAGTTTAATTGTCAAAATACAGTGTTATTATACTCCCTAAGATTCTACGCTAAAATAAAATAAATCTTATATTGAAGACGTTACTACGATATTCAAAATTATAATAATCCCTATAAGCAGACATTTTTCCTTTTATAAATCTTATTGTAAAAGTTTAATGGTCAAAATATAGCGATATTATACTCCACAAGAGAAAAAAAAAAAAAAAATGTAAAAAAATATATATAAACAAAAAAACTAAATCAAACCTTATCACAGGAGAGTATCGGTCAAAATACTTTGCGATGTCTCATCCCCTCGTCGCTAATATGAATCAACTTGACTATTTTTAGTCCGTAGTCTGCACCACGCGTTTCGACTTCTTTTACGTTGTCTTAAAATACGTTCATGTCCTTGGTTTTCGTTTACAAACGAGACTTTGCCGGGGGAATTTCGGCGGTGACTGTTTTCATCACGAAGAAAATTGTAGAGAAAGAGTACATGTACATGCTAAAGTATTTGAATCTACGATGAAGTCGCGCGCCTCAGGGTAAGCACCACGCTTACCTATAACAGCTTAGTACCTCACATAATTTGGAACTTCAACAGCATGACTGCGCGGAAATGGACTGGGCTTTCGTCATCCTGCGAAAAAAAGTGTTAAATCTCTTTATGCTCTGTAATTTTATTGCTAGCATGGCCTTTCAATCCGGAACCCAATAAACATTTAAACTGTCAAGGAATGTGTGTATCTTGGGGAGAGATATGTTCATATATAGAATCCTAGCAGCGCCCCGCGGCTTCAGCCTTTGTAATTATACCGGATAACAAAGTAGCCTATGTGTTAATCCATGATATAAGCTAGTATCTTACCAATATTCATTCAAATCCGTTCAGCCGTTTCAGAGTTAAACGGGAACATAAACGCTTCCCACACAAACTTTCGCATTTATTATATTAGTGTGATTTATATTGCGGAAAAATAGGAAAACAAAAACCAAACAGGCGTGAGATTCGGCTAGTATTATTATAAGATAGTAATCCCGTCATAATATTTTTCCCTCGTCATGGTAAAAAAAAACTAGAATGTCGCGCGCGCTTTTTAGTTTAAATTTGAAGCACAACAAGTCGTTAGTTTCGCACAAATAAAAAATTGCATAATTTTCAAACTAAAGTTACGGACAAACCTGCGCGTCAGCGTCGACGCAGGAAGCGGGAGCGCCAGCCGCGTGGCGGACGGTTCCCATGCTTTCATATGGCGCCTTGCACATCTATGCGCGATGACCACGGTAGTCTGAAGTTGAATGAACGCACAAGTGAATGAATTTTTCTTGCCTATTACTGCAGAGGACCCGGAAATATCCGTAAACTGCGGCTAAAACCACCGGAAGAGTGGCAGCAGCGTCCCCTTAGTAAACGGTTAGTTTACTGCGTTACCCGTTCTGCGGTTCCCAAGCCTGCCAAACGTAAGGATTAGATCAACCCCAATAAGGGGAGGCCTTTGTTGAGCAGTGGACGTCCTCCGGCCGATGTCGTCAATATAACAAATTGTGAGAAACTGCTAGTTCACTTTTCGTTTCACCTCAGTTGCGCGATCACTTAGCTTGCAGAATACATTTATACAGAACGCTCTAATGAAGTCTGTGATCCGCGTTGTAGACGATCCCGCTTCTCGTATCGCTGACGCGCAGGTTTGACCAAGCAAGAAACGCTCGCTAAGTTTTGCGGTAATACTGTAATCTGAAACCTACCTTGATATTGAAATTGTACCTGAATCGAGTCGGACTCTTATTCAAACAAATAGGTATTAATTCGTTTTATTAAAGAAACATTCTGACACGAGAACGCACTTACAAGATAAAGCTGAATAAATAAACACATTATTTAGCTTTTACAATATTACCTTGAAACTGTATTTAACGAAAGTATAATAAATCGTTCAAGCGTGGAAGATTGATTAGCGATAAGATTGAAACCATTAAAAAAACAATTTTACATTTAGTTAGAGGCTAAATCCGAGATGCCGAAGACACTACCCGAAGTGAAAAAAATCACTGACAATTATATTTTCAAGTTGGCGCCAAAATCCTGCTAAAAGTTACGTGTCACGTGCCACTTCAATGCGTCACTGTAGCACGTCGAGTTGAATGTCAGGTCGTCACGCAAAAGGGCTCTCCATACTTTGAATGTTGAGACGTGTAGCAAGTTACGTGCTAGATTACGTGTCACGTCACTTCGGTGGGCGCTGCGCCTAAACCCATCTAAGTGACGTGACACGTGATCTGACAAATTTCCATACAACACGTGGCAAGTGGCAGGCCATAAACATAGTCTAGGGCTGGATTTTTCTAACGTCAGATAACAGTTATCTGAGGAATAATATGGCGGTTTGAAAGCTTTTGTATAGAAAATATGTCAAAACGCCATGGTATTCCTCAGATGACAGTTATGTGACGTTGGCAGCATTCAGCCTGTGACATAGCAGTGATCTGACAAGTTTTCCTAGCGCGTAACCTGTGAATGTCGTGCCATTTGCCAGGCTTTGTTATAGAATGTTAAAAACTTTTTGAACTCATTCCTCCATCCCGGTTTTACCATCGAACCGGCCGCCATCGCCAGAAATGCCACCCACATATTATAGATACGTGGAAGTCTCGTACTGTTCGATTTAATCGATTGTTTCTTCCACGTACCTGTAGCATGTGGAATGGCTTACTCCATTCGGTTTTTCCACCGAAATATAATGTAGACTGCTTCAAACGAAGTGTGAATAGAGTCCTCAAAGGTAGGCAACGCACTGACAATGCCCCTGGTATTGGAGGTGTCCATAGGCGGCGGTGACCACGTACCATCAGGAGGCCCGTCGCTTGTTGAAATGTTGAATAGAAATTTGTCAGATCACGTGGCACGTCACGTTCGATGTGCGTTACGCCTCTTAGCAATTTTTTAATACCTCCGTAATATTGTAATACGACGTCTTTTTGTTACAGATACAACAGCCCGGTGCGAGTAACATGCATACATTAGCTCAATCAGCACAACAACCAATATTAGGTGGGTACCTACCGAGCCTCATTGTCCTCGTTATCTACTTCAAAGATTTTTTTATACTAGCTTGTGCGGAACCACGCTCGACTTTGCTCCTGGGCCCGTACCGTGAGGTGCTTATTGCGATGATTATTAGGCTCAGTCGAGAACGCTGCGCGACCATACACCTTATATCGCGGTGATACGGTTCGCGGTCGTGCAGTGTCATCGGCTGAACCTAACAATCATCGCAATAAGCACCTCACGGTACGGGCCCTGTTCAAACCTGAGAATTGTATTGCCTTCACTATTTTAACTGACTGCCCAAAAAGGAGAGTAATGTTTTTGAGGTGTCTGTAAGTATGTTTGTCAGGAACACACAAACGCACATACTTATTACCTCTGCAGGCTAAATAAACGGCTTGACCGATATTGACGAGTGACGTGACGACGGTCTTATGTTGGTCATTTCCATTAACTTAGACTACATTTTGTAGTCGGCTACATTTTGTTTTTTTGTCTGTTTTTAAAAGCTAACTGACTGTATAAGGAACACCATACTGCGTTCCAAGGCTCATATAGCCGATGTGACCAAAAAGGCTGTTAATTTGAAGTGGGATTGTGTCTGCTGCATGTGGGATCTGTAAGCTAAAATCACCAAACAGTGGATGCCAGATCGCAAACGAACCTGCGGCAGACCAAGAATGCGATGGCGAGGCATCCTCGACAAGCACCAGAAGGATGGCCAGAAATAGCTCAGGACAGAGAAAGAGAGTAGGAAGGCCTACATTGGGACATGACAGGTTCATGACAAAGTATTTATAATACATTTTTTGGTACAGGAGCGGCCGGCATGGTCGGCGTGGGCGGGTTCGGGCGGGCCGGCGGGCGCGCCGCCGCGCCCGTCATCAGCTACCTGAAACCGGCCGGGGTGCAGTACGCGCCGCCGCCGCCCAAGCCGCACCAGCAACATCGGATCAAGGTAACCACCGACAGACTATGACCTGACTGATATCTTTCTAACCAGGTGCAGTTGGTGTTATGTTCGGTATATGTTGCTCGGTGTGTTCCGGTAGCTACAATTTAGAGCCAGTTGCTATTCCAGGTGTGTTAACCATCTTCGATCACACTGTCACTTGACATCGGGTGAGTTATGGCCAAAAAGAAAAGCCTGTCGGTCATAAAGAAAAACTGTGAAGTCCGGGCCGGTACTCACAGACTACATATATCAGGCTTTTTTAAATCCCATTGCTGGATTATCGGATTGCCCTCGAAGGGCGATTGTGCCATATCTACCACGCTGGCCCAGTGTGGATTGGCGGATTCAAATACTCCATTAAATTTCTTCTCCGGAAATACGAAGGTTTCCTCACGATGTTTTCCTTCACCGAAAAGCCAGTGGTATATCCGTACGTAAGTTTCAAAGAACTCATTATTATTGGCCCGCTTAGGTTCGAACCCGCGACCCCACGTACATGAAGCAATTTTGAACCCACTGAGCTACCGCAACTATAAACAGACTATGTTACCAATGTACCACATTACTATAACAATTATGTATATCTTTGAACAATCTAATCTCACAATCTTTGATCTTCGACGATTACTAAATAGAATTTTGTTAGGACTTTGGTGCGCGAGGGAGCCCGCATGGTGCGAGTTAGTTGTTAAGAGCGAGATGGCATGCTATCACAATCGGAATCATCAACTGGTCATCACAAATGCTGGTCGATTTTTGACCATATTTCCTGATTATAAAAATAATGTAATAATGTATTCCCCCAGCCCGGCCTCAACCCGCTCCAGGGCCCAGTGCCCACGCTGGGGCGGCAGTCCCCCGCCCCGCCGCCCCCCACCCCGCCGCAGCCCCTGCCCCCGCACTCGCCCGCGGCGCCGGCGCAGCAGTTCCAACGGCTGAAAGTGGAAGATGCTCTTTCTTACTTGGACCAAGTGAAGTTCAAGTTCAACAACCAGCCTCAAGTTTATAACGACTTTCTGGATATCATGAAGGAGTTCAAGAGTCAGACGTGAGTGAATTTCGTTTTATAATTTTTAAACGACTTTAATAAAAAGAGGTTCTCAATTCGAGTGTATGATTTTTGTATGTTTGTTACGCGATTACTTCGAGAATTTTGAATTGATTTAGATAATTCTTTTTTTTGTTTTGGTAGGCCATACTTCAGAGGTGGCCCTATATAATTTTATCGATATTGATTCAGCGATGATGATATAGACTACATTTTGCAGTCGGGTATTTTCTTTTTCTTTTAATTATATGACTTGTTTTTAGACCGCTAATACACTGATAGCTTCTTAAATGATGAAAACAATTACCGTTTGACATACCAATGATATAACTATTGGCTGCTTTTTTTAAGTTCTGACTCCCAACTTCCTCTCAAACCCCCTAATCTATGACTCCCAGAACCCTGACCCCCTCATTGTTGTTGCAGGATAGACACGCCAGGGGTGATTACCAGAGTTTCAAACCTGTTCAAGGGACACCCAGAGCTGATAGTCGGGTTTAATACCTTTCTGCCGCCCGGGTACAAGATTGAAGTACAGAGAGACGGACAGGTAAGATTTGTGGTATATTATTTTATTTGTGGAGTGTATACTTGATCACGTTTAATTTTGAATGATGATAACAGTTTCTAAACCCAACTACGTTTGTCAGCTTTAAAACTGTTGCCATGCCTTTCCATATACACCTGTTCTGTTGAGTTCTCACTTCCAACATTACCCCTTCCACCTCGCTACTCCACTTTTATCCAAGCTAACCTTACACCTTGCAACTCGCAATAAGTGACAGTGATGTTGTCGCTGACTTGGACGGACTGACAAAAATCTCTCTGAGGTTTTAGTAATTGAAAGCACTACAAGTGTTGACGATTGTCTCCGTCGACGACTAATCAAATTTAGTTCAGAGAATCTACATTATTAGTGTTGTTCTAAAATGATGATAATAATTACCGTTTGACCACGATGATATTACCAATCGGCTGCTCTATTGAGTTCTGATCTTACTACCCCTTCCACGCCTTTACGCGCCACTCCAGCACCGTGCTAATGTTATACCCTGCAACCGCCAACAGGTGTCAGTGTCAATGCCGTCGCCGACGGGGATGGGCGGGCAGGGAGTGCTGTTAGGAGTTCACGGACACCCGCAGCAGCAACAGCAGTTGGTGCATCTATTGCCGGTGCCGCAGTGAGTATTTTTGTTTTATATCTAATTACGGTGTCTTTAAATGTTTTTGGAGTTCATTTTTTCTTAAGGGTTTTCATAATAATGGTACCTTATTCTTGATTCTACATAACACATTGTTGACACGAATATTTTAAGTAGGTTTTTTTCAGACAAATTGTGTGTAATTACCAGATTTTCATGATTTTGCTTTCATTTTGTTTTAATAAAAGTGGAATACTCACGTTAAATTGAGACGGTTAAAGACAAGGAAAGACGAGGTCGTGCGCGTGTCACGCTTAGCATTTCTCGATAAAGGTCCCCGAATGTGATCGAAACTATAGTCGGAATAACCGACTCAATTTAACGTGAGTATTCCCGTTTTATAAAAAACAAAATGTGTCAAAACCACGTCAGTTTTCATAGTGAAATTTTACTTTCGTTTTAAAAGGTATTCTCTCGATGTGATTCCAATGCCCATAAAGTCGTCAGCATTTCGCCATGAACTAGAGAGCACGATGTGGCATGAAACTCTTCAAGGACGCAATGAAAAACTAAAATAAAATTCACGGCTCAGGTTGCAATAAAAACTCGAGTTGATTGTGAGTTAACAAACTTTTTGTGCGAGGCAATACTTATTTGACTACCTACCTACATACAATTTACTTTACTCAAAAGAGCTCGTAATGTGGTAATTATTTTAACAACATTCTTTGAGCAAAGTCTGTCTTGCCGCTCTACTCGAATAGGCGCCAGCAAAGTTCTATAGAATAACCGCTAGCGTGTTTTAGCGGCCAGCAATTTCCTTTGAAAATACATTTTTGTCGAGTTCTGTTTCAAAAATAGCCAGTTGCAAAAACTTGAAATCGACAAATTTAAAATTTGAATTGACATGAAATTTAAATTCCTACTAACCTGTTTTTTTTAAATGACTCGCATTGCTTGAGTAAAGCACTATACATGTCTTGGTCCGCAATGACTTCACTGCTGGCCACGCTATGACATGACATATGACAGTAATGTTCTATTAAAATGATGCTAGTTACCGATTAACGTCTGTAATAACATTTAATTAACTACGAAAAACAGCATAATATGGCACCTTTAATTTTGTTCAACATGATGATATTAATTACCGTTTGAAGCCCGTGATATTATTATTCGGCTGCTCTATTGAGTTCTGACAACGCGCCCCCGCAGGCGTGACATTGGCGTTGCCCCTGTGCCCCCAAGCATCTAACGCCCCCGTTGCCCACAGGAGCGTGCCGAGCAGCGCCATAGTGCACAACTTGTCGCACAGCATGTCGGTCGCTCCCACCAACACGTTGCACCAAATCTCGCAGGCGCACCAGCAGATCGAGGCGGCCGCCATACACCATGCACCTGGTAAGTTACTTTTGAGTACAAAACTATCAAATTAATCTCGAATGCGTTAAAATAACATAAATAAAACTTACACCTGCCATGTTGTAAATTCAAATTGACTCATACTATTATGCAACAACAGTCCATTCCTTCAACCACGTTGTAATAACACCCATCCCAAGCCAAGCCATTTCATGTTGAATAATGTCATGTTGTGATAATATCAAATTTTCGCCCCCCACGTTGTTATAACATTAACTCAAATCTATACCTACAACGTTGTAATACGAGTATCATCAAGTTAATTGCTACCACTTTGTAATTAAATCAAATTTACTTCTACCAGGTTGTAATAAAATAAAATCCACACCTACCATGTTGTAATAAAATCAAATTCACACCTATTACGCTGTAATTACAACAAATTCACGTCTACCACGTTTTAATAACATCGAATTGACTCTTACCACGTTGTAATAATATTAAATTGAGACTTGCCACGTTGTAATAACATTAAATTGAGACTTGCCACGTTGTAATAACATTAAATCGAGACTTGCCACGTTGTAATAACATTGAGTCTTACTACGTTTCAATAACATCAAATTGACTCTTACCACGTTTCAATAACATCAAATTGTGTCTTACCACGTTATAATAACATCAAATTGATTCTTACCACGTTTCAATAACATCAAATTGATTCTTACCACGTTTCAATAACATCAAATTGAGTCTTACCACCAACGTGGTTATAACATGAAACCGAGTGTAAGCACGTTGTAACAAGTCACACGTGTGGCGCAGGCGCGGCGCCGACGGCGGCGGCGGGGCACGCGGCGCCCGCGCCGCCCGGCCAGCCCGTCGAGTTCAACCACGCCATCGAATACGTCAACAAGATCAAGGTAACACTACACTATACTAAAGTTAATATTTACTTCTAGAAACAGGCTTTACATAGCTACTCTAGCGTATACTCATGCTATGTTACTGTCTTAGCAGAAAGTTTTACCTGATCTAATGGTTCTCGTGCGGTTCTTTAAGAAGTCTCTTAAAGATACCTAGATTAAAATATTTAGTAACAATAACCTTCAACATTGTCCACAGCCTTGTTTTTTATGGATGATAGGCTAGGCTCGTTTTTTTATGATTGATTGGCGTTTGACCACAATTCATCAGATGTCACGGTGTGGTCTAAACTAAAGCTTACACGTCCTGGAATGGGATCTGGCTCTGACACATTGTAAGCAGCTTTGACGGGTTTTTTTTTACATAATATATCAGAACTAGCCTAAATAAAAAAAAAAAAAAAAAGATTAGGAAAAGGAAAAGTAGGTCTATACTTAGACTATCGTTGTGCAAAATTTCATACATGCTTATAACTTTGGAAGTTATAAGGCTGTAAAGGATTCAGACAGACAGACGGACATGACGAACATATAAGGTTCCCTTTTAGTACTACGGAACTCTAAAAATAACTCCTCTGTTCCTCACCAACTTCCATGAGAGGTATCGTGTTCAGGCTCATTGGAATGGTCTCAAGGAATAGGTTAAGATTGCGCTAACCATTGAGCCGCCTGTGTTTCCCGCAGTCCCGGTTCTCGCGCCAGCCCGACAAGTACAAGCGGTTCCTGGAGATCCTGCACGCGTACCAGCGCGGACACCGCGACCTGAAGGAGCCGCATGCCAAGCAGCAGACCGAGCAGGAGGTCTACTCGCAGGTGAGACCAGTACACTTGTCTTTTTACCCGACTGCCCGAGAAGGAGGGTAATGATTTGGAATGTTTTTCCTATTAAATATTTCCAGTATCCAGTTTTGTAATATATGATGGTTAGTTTATATAATATTTCATTCAGTCTTAACTAATCCAAGTCATGGTTCGGTGAAGTGGTGGAAACTTTACTAGTCTTCTATGGAGTTTTCAAAAACATGAAAAGATCGGTCAACACTTTATAGCATTTTATTCTGAGCCCGCTTCCCTCATAGGCTATCTCGTTCGCGCATTTTAAACATTTTTGAACATAAACAAAATTACTGAGTAAAAAAAAAAACAGTCGATTATCTTTACAAATAACAATACCAAAGTTTTAAAGCATTTTTTATTTATTTATATACAATCTTTACTTTGGAGAAAAATTTGTGAAAAATTATTTGACTTTCGTAATATTTTTATTAATATTTTCTTTTTTTACAAAGGAGAAAAAAAATTACATTTATTATTGTTTTTCTTTTCCATTCCTTTTCTAAAATAAAAAAATATATGGAAATTGCTACAAAACATAGACAATGGTATTGTAAAGGTAAAACTGATTAATATATATTTTTTTTTTTAATTCCATTAGAGCTTTTTTTTTTTATTTTAAAAAATGTTAATTATATCTGAAATTACTACACACTAGCTGTTGCCCGCGAATTCGATCGCGCGGACCTACAAAAAAAAGCCTATGTCCGTCTCCGATCCTTATATGCAAAAATTCAACTCGATCCATTCAACCGTTTAGTCGCTAAAACGCGACAAACGCCCAGACAGAGAGACAGGAGTTACTCTGGCTTCTATAATATTAGTTATGATTAACAAATAGGCTTAGAAGGATAATACAATGACCAAAACTCAACTGAATAATGATTAGAACAGAGTCCCCGGGCGCAGTCTCCGAGTGAACGTTGCGTTATGAGTCATATAGTTTGGACGCGAGCCAAACGAACTGTCTCTATCACTTGTGCCTGCAAGTGGTCGCGTGCCAACGGTCCGATATTACCTTTTATGCCAAACTTTACAAAAGATTCAATTTATCGTGAAAACGCTACAATGCCAATGCAAGTAGACGGAAGCTAGTGATAGACTTCCTTAACTATCGTGTCATCCCGCTCGTGTTTTCCAACATCAAAAATGCCGTCGAAATATCCGTAAGCAGTTACGGAACCAGCGGCCTTATTACAGAAGTCAGTCGCTCGCAATAGCATCATTTCACTAGCGCGCATGACGGTAGTAAGTTGATGAGAGCGGAATGACACGATACCGAATAATAGAATTCCATAGTAACGCTACAGACCTCAAAAACTGAGATTTAATCCCATCTCGAAAAAAATTTCGAACTTCGAGATTTCTTATTCTCAGCGCTATCTTTCGAGATAATATTCAGGATGGCTAGCGTGCGCGATACATCGAGTGGTCGGAGGAAATCGAGACGAGAGACAGTCGAGATTGGAAACTCGAAATAGACATCAATTTGTCATATCTCTGAACTACATACTATCAGTTGTTACACTAGTTTTAAGTTTTTTTTTTTTTTGTGTTATGTATGTCAAGTATGGGCCTATTCGGAGGCCTATTTCCCCCCTTTTTTTTATAACAAATTGATGCCGATTTCGAGATTCTAATCTCGATCGTCTCTCGTCTCGATTGCGTCCGACCACTCGATGTATCTCGAACGCTAACCTTCGACAATATCTCGGAAGATAGCGTTGAGAATAAAAAAACCTCGATGAGATTGACTCCCACCTTTTGAGAATATGGATCCTGGTGTGAGCAATTAGATTTATCTATCTTCCAGAACCTGAACGTTTCTAACTCAATCCCACAGGTGGCGAAACTATTCGAGAACCAGGAGGACTTGCTGACCGAGTTCGGTCAGTTCCTGCCCGATGCCAAGGCCGTCACCAAGCCGCCCGAAGCCGACCCGCACTACGCCATCCAGCCGCCGCCTTCCGCCCAGGTAACATGCTACAGCTTGTACCTGACCGTCGCAGAAACATTGATGTTATGTTTATCGAAATGTTTGTTTGTCTGTTCTTATGTTCTTCTGTAGCGTAGTTTAGTAGTGGTAGGAGTCCGTCTGTTGAAAGTACTATATATTTGCCAGTTTTTCAAACGTCAAGCAGTAGTGTGCAAACATTACTGTGTTTCAGATTGAAGGGTAATGTTTCCAGCGTAAGAGATCAAACTTCTAATATATATCTGGGTGACGAGCGCATTGCAATGCCGCGCATGGCGGGTAGCACTGAACTGATATGGGCAAACGCTTAACATCAGGTGAGCTGACTTTTCCATGACTTCTGTGTTGGTCCCATAGTAAAAATTGTTCGTAATGATGACTATATCATTACGAACAATTTTCCTTTCAAATATTGTTGCACCTTTAAGTTAAATCTCTTTCTTCCCAGTAATTTCACTGGAAACATTGCCCTTTTATCAGAAGCAGTATTGTTTGCCAGTTAATCAACCGCCAAGAAATAGTGTTTCTTGGCGGTTGATTAACTGGCAAAGACTTTCCCAGACGGACTCTTTAAGAGTTACGACTACAAAATTTGATTGCCAAGCAATGGCTAAAATTTTTACAAAGAATAGACAATGATGAGAGACCATGCGATGTGCCTTAACAGAATGTCTGTGGTGATACATGCATGCTGCCTTCCTACTGATGTCTATAAATATTACCTATAAGGACTATATACGTCTTAAAACTGCGACCAGAACCACCGGAGGACCACCGGAGTTTTACTTTTAGAGAGGAATTTAAATAAATAAGTATTGGTGGAGTTTTTTCACACACACTGCCATCTAGCCCGAAACTAAGCAAGCTTGTACTATGGCAACCAGATAACTGATAGAATATACATACATAAATATATCATTTTTTTTGTAAATACATACATATAGTACATAGAAACACCCAGACAAAGAACAAACATCCATGTTCATCACACAAATGTTTGTCCTGGGTGGGAATCGAACCCATAAACTACACATCAGAAGGCGGAAATCCTCCCACTGAGCCACAAGATTAGTCTTTAAACCTGGCATTTTTTTAAGTTGTGCGCAAATTTTGTAAACTTAGATTGTCGAAAAATAAAGGATACGTATGTTTTGATTTTAGCTACGCTTGTATTTTTTGTATACTTTTTTTTATCACGCTATCAGTACCATTAATAGAATATATTAAACAAATAAAAAACCATTTTTTTTTTTGCATTTATTAATTTCTTGACCACGAAATGCCGAAAAACCTGTAACACAATAATGACCTAGGCTACCTACTGTAGTCGCTGTAGCGAGCGAGAAGCGATGTAGGTACCTACACGTATCGTAGGCGTTCGTAGTACAATCACGAACAGACTGACCATGACTGCATTTGGCGGTTCCCACGCTTGGCAGGCGGCTTGGAGATCGCAGAAAATTGACTGGTTACTAAGAGGATGCTGCTGTTCGTCCTTCGTTGATTCTGGTCGCACATTTAGGACATACCCTTATCCATAATAAATAAATACAATTCAATATTAAGTTACGCTTTTCGTGTATTGGAATTGAAATAAGTTTTTCGTTTATAGCCGATGGCGGAGGACTCCCCGGAGCGATTCCCCGCGGCGCCGCACCCGCCGGCCCACCACGCGCCGGTATGTACTTGTCATCAACATACAATATAACTTTATTATACACCAAATAGATAAAAATACTTAAATATAAACAATAATAGAAAAACCGGTAGTATAAGCGGAATCATCGCTTAAAGTGATATCTTCCAGACAACCTTGGGATGGACAGAATTATGAATCAAAAAAATATGGTCGGTGGTGTAGATATCTTCATAAAAATATGTATAACATATGAGAATACAAGCATAATCCTAATACTGCATCATTACCTACAAACTGCTATGCAGTTTGGCGGACTAAAAAATGCTATGTATATTAAAGTAAAGAAAAAAAAAATTACAATGTTCCTCACTTGGTTTGGTGAAGTACAGAAAAAAATGTGCCTCCTTATTCTGTATGTTCGTGATTCTGATTGTGATCTCATGCCGTCCCGCTCGTACCATCTTACTCGCACCATGCGTGCTCTCCCGCTCGCGCGCCATCATTATAACTTTTTTTAACGCTTGTATGTCCGCGTTTGACGCCCAACTAGCCGGTGGGTCGAAGATGAAGCACGCAGACTCGGAAGATACATATTGGCCTTGAAAATCCCTAGATTGTATCTCAGAAAACAAGGACGCCGGCACTTTGTCCCACTCTTTGGCTGTACGGATTAAGATTGATTAAAAACGTTTTGACAATCGGGGACGTCCACAATGAGGGGGCAGTATCAGACAATGTGTAATTTTCCAGCCGGCAGCGAAGCACCCGGCGGCTCCGAGCGCGCCGCCGCAGCTGCACCACCTCAAGCGGTCGCCCAGCTTCAGCTCCTCCACGCCGCTCGGTAAGATTACAGCTTATACAATTACTGTGCAGGATTCGATTTTACCCGATATTGTGCAGGATTCGATTTTACCCGATATTGTGCAGGATTCGATTTTACCCGATATTGTGTAGGACTCGATTTCACCCGATATTGTGCAGGATTCGATTTTACCCGATATTGTGCAGGACTCGATTTTACCCGATATTGTGCAGGATTCGATTTTACCCAATATTGTGCAGGAATCGGTTTTACCCAATATCGTTTTTTTTTTGGTGCATATGTCAGCTCCTAAGCTTCCCCCGCGTTCCTTCCCATTTGCAACTTCGTAATGTCATTGTCACTTGGAGCCACAATTTAAGTTTTAATTGATCGAGCAAAGCGAAGGTCTCAGAGTTTACTGGGACAAATCGGCTTTTATATGTATGTTTGTGTGTATATATATCCGATAACTTGCGAAGCGTTGATCCGATCTTCATGAAATGTTGTAGGCAAGTAGTTCATTTCAATACAATTTTTAAGTTCGAATATGAGCTGAATCGGTCCAGGGGTTGTGAAGATATAGGGATCGCGAGGTCTCAGTTCGCCGCGAACTACTAGTTTTATTTTTAGGGGGAAAAAAAATGAATTATTTAAGAGCATAGTCCTTCCGTTCCTTTGTTTTTCGTGCGTGCAATAGAGTGAATTTTCCTTACTTTTTGTCGAAATTAGCGTTTCGGGGGTAGTCTGCTATCACCCTCTTAATTTTAAACCATAACTTAAATAGCTTGGATAAACCATAATCAATAAAGTATGGTATTATAATAATTACTACTTTTCTTCGTCGTAATTTCGACGCAAATAAAAGTCACTTCAAGTGAACAAAAAAAAATTAAACGTACAAGCATAATTTTCCAATGTGTAGACAACTTATAAAAAGGTTTTTTTGTTTTTTTTTTTATCCATGTATGTGTCTTGCCGGCAGGTACCGGCGCCCCGCCCGCCAAGAAGGCGCGCGCGTCGTGCATCACGGGCCCGACGGTGCGCGACGTGTCGTACGCGGAGGCCGCCAAGCTCGCCACCGTGCACGACTTCAGCTTCTTCGAACGAGCCCGGCGGGCGCTCCGCCATCACCACGTCTACGACAACTTCATGAGGTCAGTTGGGACTCGGTGACACGTTTCACAATGAATCGTTATCGTTATCGTTATAATCGTATCGTTAGAAAGAACTGGGAATCTGATGAAGATGGGGAAGAAAGGTACTCGAGTGTCGAACACGAACCGGAAGACGCAGCGCAGGTAGGCCTCCCACTAGGTGAACCGTCGACATTGTGAAAGTCGCGGGGAACTGTGGATGCAAAATAGTGGATCAGTGGTGCGTGGCTTTTGTTCAGCGTTGGACGTCTTCAGGCCGATGATGATGATGAAATAATAATAATCGTGTTAAATATCTCTTGAATACTAATTGAAATGTAATTAATGAGTACCTAGATATATATCAAATAATTATATTGATACTAGTATCTATAACAACACGAATACCATGTAAAAAAAAACAGTCGACTTGAGATCTAACTTAATTTTTAAAAGAGTTGGTAGCCTGAAAAAGTTATTTACACAATATTAGAGTATACAATATTTATTTATATATTTAGATTGTGTCTTTGTTCGTATTTTATTAGATCTTTTAAAATAAAAATAATAATAGTCGACTTGAGAACCTCCTCCTTTTTTCGGGAAGACGGTTAAACGGATAGTCTGAATCGAGTTTTAAATATTGTTGTAAAATGTGACCGTGCCTATTCCAGATGCCTGCTCCTGTTCACAAACGAGATAATCTCGTCTTCGGAGCTGTTGTCGCTGACGGCGCCGTTCCTGTGCCGGCACCCGGAGCTGCAGAAGTGGCTGCAGGACTTCGTGGGGCCCCCCTCCCCGCCGCACACCCCCACCAACACCCCCACCAACACCGTCTACACCGGTGAGTTGCCGCCTCGACGTCGACTACCGGTTTGATGACCCTTACTGGCATTTACATCTGAGCGCTACCGTGGCTCGGATGGTACGTTAAATTGTCGGTCCCTGTTGTTTTTCTTGTAACAAACGGCGTCAGAATTAATTAATATAATTTATAAACATTTCAATAAAATATTTAAAAAAAAAACATTGAGACAGTTGGCGCTTTTTGTATAGACAAGTAGGCGGTATACTCTAATCTTAAAATTGCCATTAGGGCTAGCCACTCGTCCTACGAACTTACTTTTTTTTTACCCGACTGCCCAAGAAGGAGGTTACTCGATGACGAGACGAGCAAGTCCTTTACCTGATGTTAAGCGTCACGCTTGCCCATAACAGTTCAGTGCCACCAAGAATTTTGAACTTCAACAGTTTAAAACTATGCGCGGCAATGCACTGCGCTCGTCACCATGAGATGTTAGATGTTAAATCTCTGTATACCTAGTAATTACGCTGGAAACATTGCCCTTCAATCCGGAACACAATATGCAATGCTTGCACACTACTGCTTGGCGGTTGAATAACTGGCAAAGGTGTGGTACTTCCCCAGGCGGACTCTGTAAGAGAGCCCTACCACTACAATAAAATGGTTAATGGTTTTGGGGTGTATGTAAGCATGTTTGTGTGTTCCTGTAAGACGTTGTGCAGCCTTTACCGATTTAGACAAACGAGGTGTCTTTGGATTACTCTTCACGTCCGGAGTGACATAGGCTACATTTTGCAGTCGGTTATTTTGTTTTCCTTCAAGGATACTACTTGTTTACCCGGATTTGTTCGACTTCCCCGTACAGGTTACAACTCGACTTTCAACGCGGAGCAGCTGTACTCGCGGTCGCGGTCGCGCGAACGCGAGCGCGAACGTTACGCGTCGCACTCGAGCACGAGATACGAGCCGGTCGGAGCGCCGCGGCTCGAGCGCGGCGCCGACCCCACGCCCGCCATGGATATAGGTAACTTATTGTTATAATGATAATGTTAAAGGGAACACCAATTTCTTCGTTACATTAGAAGCTAAACAGAAAAAAGTATATATTTGTTTTTTCTTTTCCATGCACCATACATGCGTTTAGGCGCAAAATGCTCAAACACTGGTTTTATGTGTGTTCTTTATTAACTATAATATTACTTTTCCACTACTACTTTTTTTTTTAAATCATTATTTTTCAATATTTATTTCGTTCTGCTATCTTATCGTACTCCTTTAAGTATTTTTTTTTCCATTGTGACTACTATTTTCGCGAAGACAGAAGTTTTACGGAGCCCCAGGGCTCCGTGGAGTACTCTCACTTAGTTTGAGTAAGGCTGCCCTATTGTATATTAAATTGATTGTAGGATAGCATCGAGCTGAATTTTGTCTGATTTCCTGGTTTAGTTGTAATCAGTTATGATTTTTCGAGTAGCGCGCGTTAAAGCCATCTCTCTTCGCCTGGTCGCGAGTGTATAGCGCTGTCCTTGTCGAGTTACCCTACAGTGTGTTGTGTCGCGCAGACCTGACGACGTGCAAGCGGCTGGGGACGTCGTACTGCGCGCTGCCGCGCGACGCCGCCGCGCGCCGCTGCTCGGGCCGCACGCCGCTCTGCAAGGAGGTACACTACTACTCGCAGTACTTGTCAACTAACCGAACATTATTATACTTAACACACTAATATATTATTACTATTTCTTGACTTAACTAAGCATGTTTGTTTTAATGGTGGAAACTTTTTAAGGCTTTTTTTATGTCTATCATCTAAGTACTTTTTTTTTTATTAACTTGGCTGTTTGTTTTTCAAAAAGTATAAAAAGTGTAAAATAAAATAATATCATAAATGTGAAAGTTTGTATGTAAGTATGTAAGTGTGTTTGTTCCAGTTCAACTCTGTAACGGCTGGACGGATTTTGATGAAATTTTGTATGGAAGTAGCTTGTCCCTGGAATAACATATAGGCTTTTTATCCTAAAAAATTTAACCGTTCCTGTAGAATAGAGGGTGAAACCGCGGGGCACAGTTAAAAGACACAGAGTAAGACACGTTAAAAATTGCTCTCATTGGCTATCTCAAGATTACGCCTACTCACACCTAGCAGTCAACCAATGAGAGTACATTTTTATAGGTTTATTTCGACCGATGCGTGGTGCTCCTCGATTGTCCTGAGTGCGGAATCTAGAGATGATCTGTGTAAACGGTCTACAGATGGTGAACTGAGGTTGTATCATTGCCAGGTACTGAACGACACGTGGGTGTCGTTCCCGACGTGGAGCGAGGACTCGACGTTCGTGACGTCACGCAAGACGCAGTACGAGGAGTACATCTATCGGTGTGAAGACGAGAGATTCGAGGTAACCACTCATATATATTTTTGATCCTTAAGGCTCTCTCCATCTCGCTCGCATAATTAACATTTTTATATATTTAACACCTTGACAGTCCCTATACAAAGGGTAAAATTGTTCCGTGAAGTGTCAAGTGTTTTTGTTCGGATCCCAGATATATATATCGTTGGTACAAAACTCTTGCATAATCTCTTATGTTTTGGCTCCACACGTTGTGTCTTTGACCAGTGTCAAGTATTGTAATATTTCAAGTTAAGTCAAATATTTAACAAATAAAATAAGTCTCATTCATAGTCTAAGTCAAGTAAATTAAGTTACGGTCAAGTCCAAGTCATGTTCCAGTAAGATGGTGGAGACTTTACTAGAGGTTTCTATGGAGTTCTGGAAAGAACACGAAGAGACAGGTTTACAACATTAGTATTTACCAACACTCGTGCACGTTCACGAACACTTAATGGATAAAAATCCACCATTTTTTAACAACACATGTTTTGGAAAATAATGCAATGACGCGACATGACTTCTTCACGTTCCCGCCAAAACTCAATCTATAGGTTATGCCATACTTAAGAATAGAGTTTATCGCCTTCTTGTCCATACAAAAAGTGAAGTGATACCCACCCCTAAATGTTATCCGATGTCGATGATTTTTTTATGTTATCTACTCAGTGGTTTTTTTTTTTAATTTCGCAGGCACTGAATGTGACAATTTTTTTTTGCGTCGAAAATACGATGAAGTGCAGTAGTTGTTATTGGAATACTATAAATATTTTTTGAAAAAACTAAACACAGTGCCATAGATTATGGTTTATCCAAGCCTTTAACACCAGAAACAAAAGATTTTGTTTAGATTTAGGGGGTGATAACAGACTACCCCAGAAACGATAACTTCATCAAAAAATTTAAGAAAATTCTCCCTATCGCACGCACGAGAAACAGTGTCAGATATACAATTTCAAATATCGAATGCGGCAAAACCTCGCGAAAGAACTATCTTTTTTTACCAATAATCACAATTACACAAATGCGTCCGGTGTAATACGTAATTTTTTCCAACAAAGTGTGTGAGTTATGGGGCCCATATATTATTGATGTGATACGCGGGACTGTCAAAGTGTTAAAATCACTGAGGGTGATAATCAAAAATGTTTTTAATACGTTTCTTTATTATATAATTTAACAAAGTGTTCGTTTAATTATTTATCAGATTTAAGCTATTATTTATATCTTTGCAATAGAGAAAACATCTTGTCGTTTATGTAAATAAATGGGAGTCGACCCGAGAATGTTATGACCAATATCCCACCGATATTTATTTATTTATAAAGAAAACGTATTAAAACGATTTTTAATCGTTTCTCGCTGTCGGCGGGATTCTAGTTTTTAAGTTTTTTTAATTAGTATATTTTCTTGTACATGTGTTATAAAAAGCTTAAAATAGCAATTTTCAGCGTATTGGCAATGTTTATTAACTTACTGGGCACATAGAGACTTAACATCTAATATCGAGTGACGAGCGCAGTGCATTGGCGCGCATGGCTTAGAACTGTTGAGGTTCAAAATTCTGGGTGGCGCTGAACTATTACGGATAAGCGTGAAGCTTAACATCAGGTGAGCGACATGCTCGTCTCGTAACCAAATTCCATTTTAAAAATCTTAATTTTCTAAATAAAGATCATAATATTGCCTGGCGAACATAGGTGTTCCATATCACGACTAGGTGTTCCTAATTGATCACCGACGTTCAAACGGCACTGCCAGTCTTCAGATGGGAG
The DNA here is from genome assembly GCA_947579745.1 of Apocheima hispidaria. Lineage (NCBI taxonomy): Eukaryota > Metazoa > Arthropoda > Insecta > Lepidoptera > Geometridae > Apocheima > Apocheima hispidaria. The sequence continues at coordinate 7,487,499 of OX388171.1, forward strand.
ACTGCAAATTTCATTTTTAAGTGAGTGCTACAATGAGTCAGATGACACGTTAAATGTCTACCACTAAGCCAAGTCAGAGGCCTTCAGCGGCCTTAAAACTCTGACACCAGGGCTAACCACTCGTCCTATAAAACTGATTCACTTTAATGCCGCATTCTCATAAATGAGACAGATTCAATGTCAATTACCTTATTACCATGCGGTCAATCTAATAGAACGGAACACGAGGTCAATTCTGCACGCGAATGTCTAAGTTTAGACTGGCAGCCGTTGTCCTGTTCTCACGTATTGAAATGAAAAGAGACATAATTTGAGCACTTCAGATTATTGTAAACTCTTGAACAGTCCAAGAACTGCTCAGCTCAGGTTAATTATAAAACTCCTACTAGAACCACTGGAAGACTGGCAGAGCATTCACTTTTTAAACATTGAGCATTCTGCGATCCGCTTGCCAAGCGTAGGGATAACGGCAACGCCCCCGAGGGATCAACCCCTCGTTTATTATTTTCAATTAGTGGAAGTCCTCTGGCTGATGTAACGAACGCCTCCACATCACGTCCCCTCTCTAAGTGGGAGGCCTTTGCTTAGCAGTTGACGCCTTCTAAGTGATTATGATAATGGGTGGTCTAAAACTAAATTCAAATAGCCTGGGCAAGTCCTTTGAGAACCTTTTTAGTACCAGTATAAAACAGTGGGATTATCCCGTAACTCTGAAAGCGATAGCGAGGGTTGCGCGAGCGGGACCGCGCGTAGTGCGACTAAGTTGGTACGAGCGAGATGGCATGCTCTCGCAATCAGAATCACTAACGTTTCAAAGTGACTAGCCTTGTGGCTCAGTGGGTGGATTTCCACCTTCTGATCTATAGGTTGTGGGTTCGATTCCCACCCAAGACAAACATTTGTGTGATGAACATGGATGTTTGTTCTTTGTCTTGGTGTTTCTCAGTATGTATTTGAAAAAAAAAAAAGTATTTATGTTATGTGGTTCCCATAGTACAAGCTTGCTTAGTTTGGGGCTAGATGGCGCTGTGTGTAAAACGTGCACCACCACCAATATATTTTTTTTCTCTTTCCTCCTAAGAGGATTTTGGCGTCGCACGTCTTATGCATTTGCCAGTGTCAAGTATACATAATATATTCTCAAGTTTTGTTAGATATCATCAAACTAGTCAAAGTCAAGCAAAGAAAGTCACGGTCAAGTCCAAGTCATGCCCCAGTAAAGTGGTGAAAACTTTACTAGAGTCTTCTATGGAGTATTGGAAACAACACGAAAATTCACGTTTCACGACATTATACCATTCACCAACACTCGTGCAAGTTCACGAACACTTAACGGGTAAAAATTCACCGTTTTTACACATTAACACTCGAAATAACACAAGTTTTGGAAAATAATAAAAAGACGACATGATTTCTTCACGTTCCCGCCAGAACTCACCACCAAAGAGGATAAGCCCGCAGGACATTGCGAAAGCCAACCTTGAAATCGCGAGATCGTTCATTGCCAGTTCGTGACTTGCTACGACCGATCTGACGAAAACATTGCATGATATACTCGCCTAAAAATAACTTGGAAGTTTATATAAGGAAATTGCGAGTTTCGTCGCATCTAAGTTCGTGACTATGAAAGCTTTTTTTGGATGTAATGTTTTATGTATGATTTCGGAGTTTTTTTGACCTTTCTTTATGAAGGTTGCCGAATTAAAAGTTGGCAAATGTTATTTAAGGTTTTGGTCAACGGCTTTTATTTACTTTTTTACTACAATACTTTGTTCGGGCTTGTGAAGTAAGAAAGAAGAAGCGTGACGTCACGATACATAGGCTCTGGTTGGAGTCGGGATGGCTCGGTATGTCCTAAAACCACGCGATCCCCAAGGCCAAGCGTTGGGGGTTGCCAACCGCCTTTTTCTTTTAGTTGTTACCCGTGACTTCGTTCGCGTAGACATAAAAAAAGTATCCTATGTCAGTCTTTTGTGATATACAGAAACTACTTATCAAATTTTATCAAGATCCGTCCAGCCGTTTAGCCGTGATAACGCGACAAACATCCAGACGGAGAGACAAAGTCACTTTTTATATATAGTTCGCTAGATGGCGTTGATACATTTTTGTGCATTTTTAGACGTATTGTATGGACTGACAGTAATGTAGGGAGTAATGAATCGCGCAAGCGAAGTTTTTTCCTCGAGACGAAAGTATTCATTTTTATACCATCGAAGCTTTATTTGCAGTGGAGGACTTCTGGCTGATGATGATGATGCTATCTTGTTTACGAAATTCTAGATAAATTCGCGCTTCGCTTACTTTCTTCTGTACGTTCGACACGCGTGTTCGATAAAGTCCTTTAGATACCCACTCACACTGCCTCAACAATATACTCACCCGAACATACACCACTTTCATGAGTGGCTTCTGAATTTCAGAGTGGAACTCGTTTTTGATGTTAAATGTTGTATCGAGGATATCAATATTGAATTAGATTTTTGTACAGCAATCTCTCTAAAAGAATAGTTTAAATAATTTAATGTTAAAATGTAATTGTAATTTTAGTATATTATCTTCTATTTCTCTTTTTATTTTTTACACATATATTTTTAATATTTTTAAATTGTAAGCGCGCGTTAAATATCCTGTAGGTAAATCTCCACCGGGCCTCAAGATACAGGCTTAGACGAGTTTGAGGTCCTCGAGAAATGCATATGTTGATAAGTTAATTCTGCCGTGCTAAGAAGAAAAGGCACATCTAAAATTTTTTTTCAAAATTGAGTTATGTAAATACATATTCAGAATCACGAAGACTTCGTGATGCAGAATATGTATATAACTCAATTTAGAAAAAAAAATGTTAGATGTGCCTTTTCTTCTTAGCACGGCAGAATTATGGATAATAAATCAATTTTGAATTTGAATATAAAAAGATGCTCTAAACGGACAAATGTATCCTCGCCCACACAGCTGGACGTGGTGATAGAGACGAACGCGTCCACGATCCGCGTCCTGGAAGGCGTGCAGAAGAAGCTCTCGCGGATGTCTCCCGAGGACGCCGCCAAGTACCGGCTGGACGACTGCCTCGGGGGCCACTCGCCCACCATCCACCAGCGGGCGCTCAGGAGGATATACGGAGATAAGGTGGTACGCATTCACTGGTTCACTAACTGTGTTAACTGGCATTACCTTCATGTTCATGGTAAAACGAGTGTGTTCGAGGTCATTTTGTTCATTATAATTATGTCATTTTATTAATTGGAGGTCATTTTGATTATGTTTCGGGGCAGTGGCGGAACCCATGATTTATTTTTAGTCTGAGTCTTTTTCGTCGAGCTATTAACTAAATCTCACTAAAAACTAAATTTTTGACATACATATTTATTGTTGTATGCTTCACACACAGATCACACTAGTTACCGCATTACGAGATTCGTTGTTCCTACAAAAAGTCACCAAAGTTTTTAGGAAGGCGCGGGGGCGCGGGGAGTGCGGCCGAGCGTTCTCATTGGCTATCTCAAGGTTACGGCTACTCGCGCGTAACAATCGACAAAGTTGTCGATTCATCAGTCTAAATACACCTATAAGAAATGACTCTGATTGGTTGATTGTTAGGCGCGAGTAGCCGTAACCTTGAGCTAGCCAATGAGAACGCTCGGCCGCGCTCCCCGCGCCCCGCGCCGCGCTTCACACTGGCGTTTCTTTTTGTGGGAACAACGAATCTCGTAATGCGGTATCTGCCGTGATCTGTGGTTCAGATTCACTTTCATCGGAGGTCATTTTTGTTTGTTTCCGGGTCATTTTATTTTATTTTTTTATTGTTTTCTGTTATTTCATTCGTTTGTTGTTTCGTTAACTTAGACAATCACATCACATTTAAAAGATCGTATCGTTGAGTCGAGAGTTATCATGTTCCATCAATAATATTGTTTGTTATCTAATATTATCATACTTGTGTACATAACGCGTGGGTTTTTATTTTATCATTGTTTCCGTAACTATCATTCATGTTTTTTTTTACCGTTTAATTATAGTGTGGTTATTTTAACATTTTAGTTATGATTTTGGATATTTTTTTTCGTCTATTATTGTTTGCAAATACAAAATTCTTTATTTTGGAACAAAAACTTAGTGAATAATGCAAATAGAACGATGCTACCCGCAGTAGTTAAATAACTGTGTCGCGGGTAGCAACTTGACTACTTAACTGATGATACTAGATGATTTTTTGTTTATTTTACTAATAAATAATATATAGTAAGTTTTTGGTCCGAAACACATTGGCAATTACTGAATATTTAATTAAAAACTGTTACATATACGTAAAACTGCGACGAGGGCCATCAGAGGACTGGCATCAGCGGTCTCTTGGTAAACGGTGGACATTCTGCGATATCGCAAGTCGCCTGCCAAGCGTGGAGATTATCGCAACTACCCCTCAATATGGGAAAGGCTACGTCCAGCAGTGGACGTCGTAAGATCTGATGGGATATGAAACGTAACAAACGTACATTCAAAGTTTGAATTAGAAACAGAATTACTAGTTTTTTTTATAGTGGCGTTCAGGGCACGGCGATGCATTTATGCAGTGACGGTCAAAGGGTTAAATCTTGCCGCTGAACTAACCTCGGTACGTTTGACCCCCAGGCGGTGGACATAATAGCCGGCCTGAAGAAGAACCCCGTGGTGGCCGTCCCGGTGGTGCTGAGGCGGCTCAAGGCGAAAGAGGAGGAGTGGCGAGAGGCGCAGAAGGTAAAAAAGAAAACTCAGAATATCTCCACTTTGCGTGGAGTATACAGTGCTCGGTTAAACTCCATTCCATTCAAATTTCGTACTGTACTTATGAATTTGCGAAAAAATAATAACGGAAAGACGCCTGCGCCATGTCCGCGCCGGCGCCAGACCTGTGTGGGTGGCGCCTTAGACGAAGGACATATTGTAGTAATTACTATCAACAACTTTTACTATGGGACCAACTTTGTATTCTTCCATTTTCGTTTCGTTTTTTTGTTCGAGACAAGGTTGAATCTCAGCTTTTGAGAAATGTTAAATTGATTCATATTATTATTGATAAAATAATTGAATTGATTGATTTTATAGACTGATATTTTTATTTGATTGAATTGATTGATTCTTTTTTTGTTTAATTGATTAATTTGATGGTTTTTATTTTTATTTTTTATAAATGGATTTTGATTTAAAAAAATCGGCTGCTTCATAGAAAAATGCCATTCACTCTTGACGACATCTATGGCAGGCGTCTTTTTACGCGATTTCAGTTTATACCCATAGTAAAAGTTGTTGACAATGGTAACCCAGAAGATGTCCATCGCCAACTGAGCATCCCGTATAGTGCAATACATAAATAATATTCTTACAAAGCAAAAAATCCTTTAAAGTACGTCCAACTTGTATTAAAAGCATTTATAAGACAATGATGAGAGACCATGCGATGTGCCTTAACAGAATGTCTGTGGTGATACATGCATGCTGCCTTCCTACTGATGTCTATAAATATATTATGTACTACGTACTAGAAGCGACACCGCAGTATATTGTAATGTGCCATTTAATTGTGGTCCCTTGAGCCTCACCTCACCGTAGAACCATTCACCGACATAAGCTGACCACATCACTCGAAGAACCGATAACCGATGGGGGTGAAAGGTTTTTGAGTAGCGACCACGACCGGAAAAGGCAGCGTAGGTAGGCACTATTTTTGAATCGGTCGTGTGATTTCGCACGAAAATACCATGTGAAAATAAAGATTTTCCATTGTTAGAAGCAAGTTCGAATGGTTCAAACACATATCATATCCCAGATTTTGCATTCATGACGCTCGAAGCTCACCACGCATCAGTCTAAATACACTTGTATAAATACTCTGATTGATTGATTGTTAGGCGCGAGTAGCCGTAATCTTGAGCTAGCCAATGAGAACGTTCGGCCGCACTCCCCGCGACCCAAGCCGGCGCTTCGAGCGTCCTCAATGCAGAATCTAGGGTGTTATCTGTGACTATAATAAATAATGTTACCATGTTTATCAAGCCTATGGGAAGTTTTCAAAGCCGGTTACTTTCCACTAGAAAACAATAAAAAGGAATCGTTGTCACCTCCACAGGGCTTCAACAAACAGTGGCGGGAGCAGAACGAAAAGTACTACCTGAAGTCGCTCGACCACCAGGGGATCAACTTCAAGCAGAACGACCTGAAGGCGATGCGGTCCAAGTCGCTGTTCAACGAGGTGGAGGCGGCGTACGCGGCGCGCCGCCCCGGCCCGCACCTCGTCGTCGACTACACCGTGCTCAACCGGCAGGAGGGTGCGCCGCGTCACTCTATACAAACAAACATTATATTTGACCGACCGAAGCGAAGGGCTTAGAGTTTACTGGGACAAATCGGCATTTGTATGTATGTTTGTGTGTATATTTGTCCGATGACAACTTGCGAACCGTTGATCCGATCTTCATGAAATTTTGTAGGCGAGTAGTTCATTTCAATACAATTTTTAAGTTCGAATATGAGCTGAATCGGTCCTGGGGTTGTGAAGATATAGGGGTCGTGAAGTCTCAGTTCGGCGCGAACTACTAGTTTACTTATCGTTCTACTTTGATAAAACAAATATGTGATGCCAGCGAAGCTCGGCGCCCGGCCTCGCTAAACTCTTCATACAACCCTTGTCCTAACAATTACGAACACAACAAAAAAAGAAATCATCAAAATCGGTCCAGCCTTTCTCAAGTTACAGTGTGACCAGGAGAAATGTAGATTAGTTATGCACATTAAAAATATTTTTTTGGATCTGTAATCTAATATAGCATGGCGGGAAAACAAGATTACATAACATTTTCTCGATAAAGAAAACACATTTTTCGCTTGCGCTTGGAACGTCTAGTTATTCAAGTGATTATTACACAATATCACTATTAGTGATATATACTTACTAGTTACCTCACGGTAATAATAATATCTAAGTTTGCATCCAACAGAATTTCGATCGATTTCCTGGTTTAGATGTAATTAGCAATTATCTGGTTCTTTGGCGCGCACTTAAGCCATATCTTTTCTTTTACGCGCGAAAGTTTATAACGCTGCCTTTCCCTCGAAATACGTAAGATAGGTGTTTACCTTCAAAAAGGCGCTTTGAATTCGGCTCCGTTGTCGCCTTTTTATAGCTCATCGTACCAAGACTGCGAAAGAAGATGCGAAAAGTAAAAGGGATAGCTATAATGAAATCTGTCTTAAAAGACGGACAGGGGAGGCCTATGTGACGTATTCTGGCTGATGATGATGATGAGACAATGATGAGAGTCCATGCGATGTGCCTTAACAGAACGTCTGTGGTGATACAAGCATGCTGCCTTCCTACTGATGTCTATAAAACACTTAAGTATATCAAACAAGTACCGCCCAATGAATGAATAATGTAAGCCGTATTCTCTCCGTCCACAGCGATCAAAATCGTCCGCGACACGGCCGAGCTGCTGACCCACCACGCCCGGCGCCAGACCGGCATCCAGAAGGCGGAGAAGCGCCGCATCAAGCAGCTGCTGCGGCACTTCCTGCCGGACCTGTTCAACCACCCGCGGCAGCCGCTCTCCGACGACGAGAGAGATGAAGGTAAATGCTTTCTACAATCTTTGGGTTAGTTCATTTAAAACGCATTTTCTGTATTATTTAACTTTGACATAGTTTGCTCATTATTTTTGTACATATTGTCTATCCATTATATTAATCGCTTTTTGACAGCGCGATGACATAATTTTCTAGACATTATGTCTCATACAAAAATTGCATTCTATTTACTTCTAGCTGTTTGTTACCCGCGACTTCATTCACGTGGACCAATAAAAAAAAAATTGTCTATGTACGTCTCCGACCCTAACAATATCTATGCCAAAATTCAGGTCGATCCGTTCAGCGGTTTAGCCGTGATAACGTGACAAACACCCAGACAGAGAGACGGTTAAATAAAAACTTTATTATTAAAGCATGTTTATTGTCCGAGCTAAACGGCGGTCCCTGAGTCTACGGGGATATGTCCTTGTTTGTATGTATGTTTGTCCGATGATAGTTAGCAAACCGTTGATCAGATTTTAATGAAATTTTGTATTCAAGTAGTATATTTCAACACAATAAAAAAAAAAAACGAGTAATGTTTGTCCAAGAGTTGTTGATATGTACGCGAGGTCTCATTTCGGCGCGAATTACTAGTTAAACTAATTATATGTATGGTATTTCCAGAAGAAAAAGAGGACCCGCCGAGTCCGGGCAGCCCTGCGGCGGAGGCGTCGCCCGATAACGAAAAGAACACCGGCGCGGGAGTCAAAACTGAGATTAAACAAGAGGTACAAATATACTTATTGTATTATGAAACAGCTCTTCCATGTATTTTATTTATTTATTTATGGTACACAAAACAGATATCAATAATTTTCTTAATTAGTATACAAAATTTTAAGTAAAAATCTGAACTGTATTGTAATCCAAAATATATGTACACAGAAAAGTAAAATAATGAGACGAACGCGATGAAAGTACCCATCCGTAAAGCAACTAGCTTACAGATGGACACCCCCGAGACGGCACAATATTTATATGCGATCTAAGTATATGTAGTATAGTTATTACATTACTATCAGTGGGATGGACTATTCAGACACAGCACAGCTGTTGTGTCTGAACAAACCCGCTTAAGATTAAAAGATATCATAACAGATAGATACAACTGATAGACAGATACAACATAGTTTTAGAAAAGCTACACAAATTAAATGCAGAAGATGCAGACCGCAGTCCCTTACTCGGGTGGTTCTGGTCCACAGAGCACACTAGATACCGCATTACGAGATTCGTTGTTCCTACAAAGAGTCACGTCAGTGTGCGTTCTCATTGGCTAGCTCAAGGTTATGACTACTCGCGCCCAACAATCAACCAATCAGTCATTCCTTATAAGTGTATTTAGACTGATGACTGACGACTGTTTTTTTGTTTTTTGTTTCTGATGTGTGGTGCGCTTTGAGCGTCCTGAATGCATAATCTAGGATGTGATCTGTGTTCTGGTCGCAGTTTTAGAACATACACGGATCCATTTGTATAATATGTATAATTTTATTTATCTGGCCGACAGTCGTCGGAGTCCGACAACGCATCCGACAAGAGCGGCAAGCCGAGCAAAAACAACAAGGAGAACAAACCCAAGAACAACAACACCGAGAGCAAAGGTAACCTGACCTAATGCTACACACTCACACCCACACACCCTCGCGTACTCATCGCGATAATCGACAAGTTCATTCGACTCGGGACACAAAATAGATTGGTAGATAACTCTTTCTTGTTCACGCCAGAAATTACATACATAATACAAAAATATACTTAAAACTAGTGTAACAATTGAAATAATGTAATAGAATAAATAACGTAGCGATAATAGGCCAATTGTTCATTCAAATCAGGTTAAAGAACAGGAAAAAATAGACAATGATGAGAGACCATGCGATGTGCCTTAACAGAATGTCTGTGGTGATACATGCATGCTGCCTTCCTACTGATGTCTATAAATATAAAAGACTAGGCGCGGTTTCACCCGCTATTTTAAAGAAACCGAATATTTTTCCGGGATAATGATAACAATGTATATGTTAATTCAGGGTGTAAGCCACCTATATTCCAAATTTTATTAATATCCGTTCAGCCGTTACAGAGTTGAACGGGAACAAATACTTAAACTTACAAACTGTCGCATAATTTTAGTGTGATAACAAATTATACCAAATTCTCTCCTGTTCAACTAAATTTATTGGGCACCCGAGACCAGGCTTTGTTGCCAAGCTTGGGGCCCGCAGCGCAACAGTGCATGAACGGTATTTATCTATCGAAAAAATTGACATTTGCCGTCCACAAGATCAGATCGTTAGATTTTAAAGCCTTATTTGGCATTTTCTGCCGATAAAAACCTATTTGGTCCAATCCAAACGTCACATTTGTTGAACGAACTACCCAAACAAACACGAACAAGGTCGGTACTAAAGCTTTTAAAATGTATTTTAAACTTTAACATTTCGTCATTTTTGTGTCTTTTCTGAAGTGCTTATTTACTTATATATAGAATTCTCACTTGTGAAGCGCAATTTTCACTTATTTATACGTTATTTTGTTGTAGATGTATCGAGTGTTCCGGCGAACACGGTGAAGCGAAGCAGCAGTAACGAAGACCAGCTCTCGATCAAATCGGACGTGAAATCGGAAACCAACGACCCGGAGGACGACTTCAGAGACTACCCAGCTAATGTTAGTAGCTCTTTGGTTTGTAGTGGCAGGGCTCTTTTGATTTTACTTTGATTTGTAGTGGTATGACTTTTGATTTCACTTTGATTTGTAGTGATAGGACGCTTGATTTCACTTTGATTTGTAGCGGCAGGACTCTTTTGTTTTCACTTTGGTTTGTAGTGGTAGGACTCTTGTTTTAATTTTTGTTTGTAGTGGTAGGACTTTGGTTTTCACTTTAATTTGTATTGGAGTCCTACACATTTTTGCCAATTAAATAGATAAACATATCACACCACAAATTACAATAGAATTGCATAAGGCATCTAATTTAGGTTAAGTTAGGGCTTAAACTACTGTAATATAAAATTCTAAGTGTCACTTAAACGTTAGAGCAAGCGGCATGTGGGTCTAGTTCATTTACATCAAAGAAAGGTTCTGTTCCCCAGGAGGCGCGATTCGTGTGCACGTCGTCGTGGTACCTGTTCCTGCGGGTGCACGCGGCGCTGTGCCAGCGGCTGGCGGCGGCGCGGCGCGCGGCGCTGCACCTGGCGCGGGACAAGCAGCCCTGCGCCGCCTCCGCGCTCAGGCTCAAACCGAACAGTAAGTGCTCGGGACCTTCTCTGCTATATACACTATTACAATAGTCCCTATATCACCTTAACCCATTGACCGCCACAGACGTCTATAATACTTGCAAGCGTTAGCAGTTCTGTACGCCAACGAAGACAAAGAAATACATATATGATCTACAGAAACTACAAAAATTAATACATACATTAAATTATATAATATAAGTTTGTCCGGACATGTGTCCGTGCCGATAGCACGTATAAGTACTCATCTTTTTGAACAACTTTTACCAAAAAGACGGCCGTTCCATACATTTCGTTGATTGTGGATGATAATTTTCTAGAGAAAACCTGTTTTTACCCCCGCGCTTTTATGCTTGTGCCATTTTAAAAGTTCATCGATGTATTATTACACACTGTATTTATTATGATTTTGGAATCCGTGTTATTTTTGTAGGTATTGGCTTTGCGTACAGGGCACGGAGATGCATTTGTTGTGACGGTCAATGTGTTAATTAAATCTACGTAGAAATAAACATTCAAGAAAATAGATTTTTTTAGCTGATTAATTAGTGTGATATAGGGATTAATTTGTTTGGTTAAATGTCTATATTTTTATATAAGTATGTATTGAAGATTTGATTTGATTTTACAAAGGTTTAGTTGTTGGGTATTTATAGAATTGGGCCTAAACCCTTACGAATAGGGAAGTGACAAAAAGACAAAAACCCATTTTTCTCGTATGCTTATCATTTAAATTGATCGAAGGGTTTTAATAGACAATGATGAGAGACCATGCGATGTGCCTTAACAGAACGTCTGTGGTGATACATGCATGCTGCCTTCCTACTGATGTCTATAAATAGAGTATTTTCTCCACCATAATTATTTAATAGGTTGTACTAGTCCACCACTAGTAACCCCAATTAGTTCACTACAGTCTGTTCATCCTTACCTGATAAAAAAGGTAAACAAACAAACCCATAGACAAGATTAGTGATGAAGTTCCATTATAAAGTGGATGAAAAAGTGAATTCATTTTTTTTTTTGAGCGAGATAAAAGGTTTTGTTAGTAAATAAATTGAGTTATGTAAAAAGGTCTGATCATAACTTAACAAACAATAAAACAAGCAAGTTTTATATCAAATAATATTTTTCACGTATCTGTTAAAATTCGTATGTATCTAAGGGTCCGTTCATGATAAATATGATTCTAATTTGATTCTAAAACATTTTCCTTGTATTTTTTTTTGTTGTTAAAATAATTGATAAATACATAGAAATCCAAGTACGGAGAAAAAACGCGACTTGATATGAATATTTTTTACTTTATAACTTTTTTTTCCTTTTGTGTAATGTTATTTAATTAGTTACATTAAATGTACATTGTAGTTTTTTTTTTTTTTTTTTTACCGCTTCTAGGCAATTATTTTTTTAAAAACACAATATAATTTAATTAAACTTAAAACTAAAAGTCCCTACTAAAAAAATAAAAAAAGAGTTGGTGTCCTTTATAATTTGACGCTGTGTGTGAAAAACGTCCACCAATTTTTTTCGTTTATATGGTCAGTAAAAATATTAATTTTATAATTTATTTGCAATAAACGCAAGAGATGGCGTTGAAAACCATATTTTTTACGTCGTATATTGCAATCTAATTTATACTCGACCTTGAGTAGCGGATATATACCAAAACTGTGTTTCTATATTAACTATGTTTTCATAAACATTAGCTGACTAAATACGGAAGCGCCATCAAATTTTTCGGGTGTACACTTTTTTGTGTGAGGTTGTCATTCTTCTAGTATAATATTTCTATGATTTACAAGCGAACTAAAATTCTGATAGAACTTATGGTTTGAATATCGGAATGTTGACGTGTCGACATCTGGTTCCAGATCTCCCGGCGGACGTGTCGTCCCCGTCGGAGTACTACAACGTGCTCATCGAGCTGGTGAAGGGCGTCCTGGACGGGAACATGGAGGCGGCCGCGTACGAGGACGCGGCGCGCGAGATGTTGGGCATCAAGGCGTACCCGGCGTACACGCTCGACAAGCTCGTCTCCATCGCCGTCAGACAGGTAAAATAAACTTTTTCTTTCGTCCCACTGCTGGGTCAATGTCTCGCTCACTTCCTTCCACAAATCATGGCAAACCTTCCCAGATAGAATCACGATCGTCACGCCGGTGGTATTCAAATCTATAATTATCTATGTGACAAATCTTTAATTAGATTTTTTATTTTATTTTAAGAGAAGAAAAATGTTCGGCTAAGTTAAAAAATGTTTTAAAAAAACATTGGCATTGTTATTCTGACTTTAGTTTTTAAATATCCACGCAATGTTTATTTATATAAAAGGAGTTGAACAAGTGATAATATTTTATACAAAAAAATATAAAAATACCCGACTGCAAAAAGTAGCCTGTTTTTTCGGACTTTTGAGGAATCTAAAGACAACTGACTTCAACATCAGGTAATATAGGAACACAAAAACAGACATGCTTATGTAAGTATGTCTGTTTTTCTGTCGCCAGATAAGTATTTTATCATGTGATAAAATACTTATCTAGCGCACCACCCCAGTTTTGCACGGGTGTAATTTTGAGAAATTATTATAAATAAATCTTGAATCTTGAAAAATTATCTAACAAATGATGAAAATTGCATCAAAATCCGTGACGTGGTTTAAGAGGAGTTATCGAATAAACAGACCGACAGACATGGCGCGGAAAGCGACTTTATACTGTGTGTAGATTACATTCACCCCAAAAACACTTTTTCAGAGAGAATTCCCGCCTTATGATCTGTAGCTTCTGGGTTCGATTTCCACCCGGAACAAACATTTGTGTGATTAGCATGGATTTTTGTTCTTTGTCTGGGTGTTACTATGTATATGGTATTTTTTATATTCTATCAGTTATCTGGTTCCCACAAGCTTGCTTAGTTTGGGGCTAGACGACGCTGTGTGCCCTCCTGCGGGCAGTCCGGCCCGAGTGTTGAATGTGTGTCGTCCTCGTGCAGCTGCAGCACATCGTGTCGGAGCCGTGGTCGGTGCGCGCGGCCGAGCTGGCGGCGCGCGGCGGGCTGCGCGGCGGCCTGCACTACGTGCACCGCGCCAAGCGGTACCTGCGCGAGAACCACACCGCCTTCCTCGTTAAAGCGGTCAGTCACACACACACATGCATACATATGTCGCAGATTCAAATGGATTACAATCCGTGGCTCGTTGTCGGCATCCGCCAAATTCTTATTTTTTATCTATCAGTGCGCACACGGCGCAGGCGCTGTCTCGAGGGCAAATCAGTCTCGATCTCGAACGAACAAACGCACTACTGACCGATATGACGTTGGCACTGAGCTTCACACTATGTATATGTATATATCTAACTGAGGGTTTTGGCGGGAACGTGAAGAATTCATGTCGCGTCATTTTATTATTTTCCAAAACTTGTGTTATTTCGATTGTTAATGTGTAAAAACGGTGAATTTTTACCCGTTAAGTGTTCGTGTACATGCACGAGTGTTAGTGAATGGTATAATGTCGTAAAAACGTGAACTTTCGTGTTGTTTCCAAAACTCCATAGAAGGCTCTAGTAAAGATTTCACCACTTTACTGGGGCATGAGTTGGACTTGACCGTGACTTGCTTTGCTCGACTTTGACCGTGTCTATGACTTATTTGATAATATCTAACAAAACTTGAGAATATATATGTATACTTGACACTGGCAAATGCATAAGACGTGCGACACCAAAATCTTCTTAGGAGGAAAAAAAAAGTGTTGCAATTCGAATAAATTAAATAACTACCGACTCCCACATATATATTATTTACTTGTTGTTACCTGCGACTTCGTTCGCGTGGACATAAAAAAAATATCCTGTATCCGTATTCGTGATGTACAGTAACTCCGTTCAGCGATGGTAACGCGACAAACGTTCGAACAGGCAGAGAGACGAAGTTACTTCCTTAGCTAGTTCGCTAGATGGCGTTGATCCATTTTTGTATTTTTTTTTGAGGTTTTGCATGGACTGACTGTTGTAATGCAGGGAGTTCTGAATCGCGCCAGCGAAGTTTTTATCCAGCCAGTCCTGATACGACTGCGGCTATATTCCTCTGAATTATAATATTAGTTAGGGTTCAGGGTTATAAGGAAGGGGTATGCTAAGCCGAAAAGGGCTCATAGTACTCATCATTACGAACAACTTTTACTATGGGTCCAACCTTGAAATCGAGAAAAAAACAACTGTTCCATAGAAAAATGGCAATGTCACTATTAAGTCAATGTTACACCAAAAGACAAATTAAACTTTAAAAAAATGAACTTTTTTTTTAAACGTTGTAGTATAAAGGGCGGCCTTATCGCCTAAATCGATTTCTTCCAGGCAACCTTTGGACGGCCAGAATTATGACTTATAAACTACGCTCGGAGGAGTTTTTTTAAAATTAATATATGTATGGTAGTAGAGGCGATATTGCCGCGGAACAGACTGGTTATAGTTGTGCTCCCCCCAGTACGGCGGCGAGGAGTGCAAGCTGACGTTCGAGCTGCTGGAGGGCGCCGGCGGCGAGGGCCGCACCTCGCCCACCATCACCAACGACAACACGCTGTCGCCCACCAACCAGGTGAGGTTTTTAAATCTTAGATAATATTGTGGCTCATTGTAGTATGAGCAAAATGAATACCAGTTTTGTTCAGAAGCACGAGGCCTAAATCGAGCAAGAATGGTTGCCAGAGGCCGTGTACCGCGCTGGAGTAATGCGCCGGGCGCTTTGCTCGTGCCAACTACATTATACAATGTCGCCCATCGGCAAGTGACCGCCCGAAAAGGGCTTATAGTACTCATCATTATGAACAACTTCTATGGGACCTACCATGAAATCGAGGAAAAATAATCCGCTGTTTCATAAATTTTGTCGAGTGTCATTGACATTTTTCTATAAATAAATAAATAAAACTGGGCGACATAGAATACTATGCCTTTATTTTTTTACCCGCCTGCTCAAGAAGGTGGGTAATATTTTTGGGATAATAAATAATAAATAAATAATAAATAAATATCTGGGACATTATTGCACACACGATCATCTGACCCCAAACTAAGCAAAGCTTGTAATATGGCTGCCAGAGACTGATATACGTACATAGATATTTTTTAAATACATACTTATATAGATATTAACACCCAGACATAGAACAAACACAAATATTATGTAAGTGTATTAGTATGTATGTTTGTGTGATTCTATAGTACCTTCTGTAGCCTAAACGGCTTAAATTTTTGATTAGTGAAGCGACCAGGACTTGATCGAGATTTACTTTGGCTCAGATTATCACTGAGACTCGTTTTTGACCGAGCGAAGCGAAGGTCTCAGAGTTTACTGGGACAAATCGGCATGTTTGTGTGTATATTTGTCCGATGATAACTTGCCAACCGTCGATCCGATCTTTATGAAAATTTGCACGCATATAGTACATCTCAATACAATTTTTAAGTTCGAATATGAGCTGAGTCGGTCCAGGAGTTGTGGAGATATAGGGGTCGCGAGGTCTCAGTTCGGCGCGGACTACGAGTAATATATTACTTTCGAAAAAAATATGTTTTTTTTTTCTTTCTTTCCTCGTATGAGTATTGCGGCGTCGCACGTCATGTGTATAACGGAGTGTTGTTTTCCTTCGGGTAGCGCGGCTCGGGGCCCTCCAACGGCGGGCTGGTCCCGCGCCTGGCGGAGTGGTCGCTGTACGCGGAGCGGTTCGCGGCGGGGCGCGCGGGGGCGGGCGCGGGCGCGGGCGGCGCGCGCTCCAAGCCCGTGTTCCTGGTGCGGAACGCGCGCGCGCGCTGCGGCGGGTACACGCACAACGCGCACAGCCTGCCGGGCGTGCGCGCCGCGCCGCCGCCGCTGCGCAGGCGCAAGCCGCCGCGCCTGCACGACGCCGAGGAGTGCACCATATCCACCAACCTGCGGTAAGTTTTATCTCACAAGATACTGCCGCGACGCCTCGGATTAGATCAGATCCCGCACTTACCCCGATCGAATCGAGAAGCCATGAAAATGTCAGACATAAGACGTCCACTCCACTGCTGAACGGAGGCTACCCTCTACTTGGCATAATCCCCACGGTAGTCAGGCGGCCTGGGGTCGCAGAACGCTGACTGTTTACTAAGAGGACGCTGCTGCCTGTTAAAGACGAATAGCTAAAAAAACGTAATTATTTTAACAGTTTATTCGTCAAAATAGACATGATACATATTCACTGTAATTAATTAATTGAGATAGGTTCGATTCTGGGCAGATATATAAATATTGAATTCATATATCTGCTCTGGGTTTTTGTGTTATTGTGTCCGTGCCTTTGTAAATTCAATGACATCCCATGACACAGGGAATACCTAAATGAGAGAAAAGCGTATTTAAAAAAAAAAAAGTCTGTTTTTCTACAGTTTCTATTTTTACTTATACTGACAAAAGCCTAAGCAAGTGTTATTTATTTATTTCCAATATGATTTTACTAATATCATAGATAAATTATATAAAGAAGATCGCCAATGCCCATAGAAAGATGCTTGATCCGATTGTAGTACTGATAAAAATATTGATGGACGTTTTTCACACACAGCGCCATCTAGCGCCAAATTAAGCAAGCTTGTACTATGGGAACCAGATAACCGATATAATACATAAGTACTTGTTTTTTTGTAAATACATACATAGAATACATCGGTAAGGACGTAAGATGTCGCTAGAGTTTTAATCTGCGACATGATCGTTACAATTTGAAATAGAAACCCAAGCTAAATACTTAAGCGCCATCTAGTTTTATGCTATTTTTTTCGGGGGTACCACTTTTTTCGTATGAGATGTCATTCTTCTCCTATAATGTTATAATTTGCTAATATAATCATATATATATGCTTAAAAAGCAGACTGAAGCGCTGGCTTATCGAACAATCATTTTATGACTCTAATGAGTTCATGAATAAATAAATGTAAATTGTAATTTGAGGAAAAAAATTATGTTAACTTTTTTTTTTGTTGACAATTCATGTTCTGACGTAATAATTATTATAATTGAATGTTATTAACATTGTATAACGCATTTAAATGATCATTGTATTCAATGAATAGCCTCTACTTAATTTGCATACTATTGTACACAAAAGGTTATTATTTTTGACTTGTAGATGAATATTTACCAATAAATAACTTTGACTTTAATTTGTCTATTCTAATATGACTTGTTTGTTTTAGTTGCCGCTTGCTCGCGTTCCGGCCGCTGCAGCTGTACCAGCCGGGGTCGCTGCAGGCGGCACGCGCCTCCCACGCGCGTCTCCACGCCGCCCGCAGGAACAAGTTCCGGACCTGGCTGCGGAACCAGCCCAGGGACTAGTGAACTGGATACTTGAACTGTGCGCAGTGGGGGAAATGTGAGCTTAATGTGCTTGTGAGAGCGACAGTAATCATTACACTGGGTTTTTTTTAATGAGAGCAGGAAACCGTGTTTCGTTCTTTCTCTGTCGCACATTTAAGAATAGAGTATAGCGCCGTCTTGTCCATACAAAAAGCGTAGTGATACCCACCCCTTAATGGTTTCCGATTTCGATGACTTTTTTGAACACCGTGAAAAATTATGCCCTTTTTTTTTAATTTCGTAATATCTTCGTTGTTATAGGCACTTAGTGAAAATTATTTGAGTCGGAAACGACGAAGAAAAGTAGTATAGAATAGAATCGTTTATTGGTCTCATAACACTGGTAGTTACACTGGGCAAGTCACATTTACAAAATATTCAGTTCATAATTACATAACAAAGTAGTTGTTGTTTCGAATATGTTATGGTTTATCCAAGACATTGACACCAAACTACCCCCGAAACGCTAATTCCATCAAAAATTTTGGAAAATTCACTAACTCTCTCTCTGTCGCACGCACGTGAAACAGAGCGACAGCAATACAATTTCAAATATCGAATGTCGTCAAAGCTTCGCGGTAGGACTGTCCTTTTAAAAATACGTGCCAAAGCGTCGCCGAGGCCCTTACTCCTTTAGTGTTTTCCTTTCTCAAATCACTTTCTCACCAAAATAACAGTATTATTAAAAAATAAACATATGAATATATGAATTGAGATTTGTATAATTTTGAAATTTAATAACTGTATTTTTTTTCTGTATAGTAACTTTCCTGTTATATTAAAATGTATTTATTGGCAATACATATTTCTGATTTTGTGTGAACAATACAGTTAATCTATCTGATTTCTTAATATAACTACATAATTGTTATTCCAAAGAAATGATAAATCGATCAGTTATGGCGGCACAATTTTGCGGCGTACACTGCCGTTCTTATGTAGAGCTCGAAGCGAAGCTCCGCATAAGAATGGTGCGATCGCAAAAAATGTGCCGCCTTAACAATGATTGGCTTATAAAGACCAGTATTTAAATGGTTTTTGCTCAGAGTCGCTTCACATTAGCTCACAGAAGTACCCCCGCTACGAAATCATCCAGAGTTGTGATCTGTAAGTGTACGCCCTTAAGTTATTAAACCCAAATCCGCCTGAATAAGGACGAATGTTGCTTGCATTGAGTAATTGTAACAGGCGATGGCAAATTATCATAAAAGGCTAACTGATATAAACTGATATAAACATAAACTGAGGACACATTGTAAACTGAGGACACATTGTAAACTGAGGACACATTGTAAACTGAGGACACATTGTAAACTGAGGACACATTGTAAACTAAACTGATGACACATTGTAAACTGAGGACACATTGTAAAAAAGTAACACGGTCACAAGATATGGTTACACTAAAACTGTACATTTGAAAATAACATTATTTTGTCAATAGAGAACCCTTTGTAATTCACTAACTCCACTTTTCAAAAGACCCCGATGTGAGAAAATTGCTGTTTATTTATTGAAATAGTTTTGGGGTTTACACCCTAAAGTTTTTTGGGGTATTTTTACCTCGTTTTAAGGGCGACTTAGTAAGCAATATTCTCATTGTGAGGGTTATTTAATTTTAAGTGTAAACCTGAATTCATGAACTGAATGATTTACAGGAAACGAAATGATTTTTTTTTAGTCATGAATTAAGGTTTTTTTTAAGCGTTTTTGTCATTGTGAAGTCCCGATAATAAATTTAAAATAAGTCCAAGCTGGCAACTAATTTTATAGATTTTTAGCTGCCATATAATTTAATAAATAATATTCAAGATTTTTTTATTGATTATTTTTTTTCGATTTCGGGTCTGATCGTTGACAGTGGCGCTGATTGCATTTCTACATAAGAAATCTCAATTTATTTCTCAAGGGACGGGCGCGTGTCACGTTTTAGTGGCGCCCGCTCGAGTGTCCCTTTATTTTGTAAAAATCACAATAAGATCCGTTGTGAATAAGTTACGTTCGTTTGATTGTGATAGAATACCGACAGTCTGAAAGTTTATTCTATTATACCCCATCTCTAAATTAACCTGCAGTGCAATTATGTTATTATTGTTGTACAAATTTCTCGTCGACAATGTCACTGTTCCAAATGTCATGTTTGACGTGTCGACTAAAATGGATTTATCGATACTGACCGTCAAATTTGTCGATCGACTACATACCGTAATTGCGCTGCTGACGGGACTGAAATTATCTGCATCTCGTTTCGTTTTTAGAAGATGTAGACAAATTTTGAGTTGTGTAATTTTTAGTTTAGAAAATGGTACAACAGAATTTCGACTCTATTTGGGGTAAAATATACCCCATTGGAGTATACAGGTATCTTGGCAGGCGTGTTACATCTTTGATTAAGGTCAAATGCCATACACACATGGTATACAGTAAATTAAAATTGGGTTAATTGTACCCTAGAAGTATACGTCATGTAGTTATGTCTATCACAATTAAATAATCGGTAAGATAATACAGATCTCTTTGTTTAAAGTACAGAATAGACGCGTTACGAGTTGTAAATAATAGTCTGTGTCAGTGATTATAGATTAGTTGTTGAGGAACCAATCTTGTTAATTTGTAAAAAATGACTTGTCAAAGGAATAAATATTATTATATTTATAATAGTTGAGTGGTTTTATTATTTTCCTACAGGAGTTAGAATTCTGGATGACTTACCTCTTGTCGCTTCCTGTTGCTCAGCCAGGACAACGCCATCAGGACTAGCATGCGCACCGTGACGAAACCTACTCTTCATGTGAAAAATGAGAAACGTATACAAAATAGTCGTAACCGTGTCCTGTTCTTGCATAACAAAAAGTGTCGCGGTGCGCACGCTAACCCTGCATAACTTCAACGTGGACAAGCTCTAATACATATCTTTGTCAACAATTGACGTATACTTGTAATGGTCAATACTCACCACTGCCGTCTATGTTCGGCAGAGTAGGCCCGGGCCTAGGGCGGCAAAATTTCGGGGGTCCGGCAAAACTTGATGATATTTTTAAATAGTTTGTTCTGCAAATGCTGCAGGGACAGCAGGGCAATCTTCCATATGCCTAGGGCAGCCAAGTTATGAAATTCGCCCATGAAAAATACTAAATAGAACGCATTTTTTTAATGGAATATAATTTGCTAGACGCAATACAAAGTAATGCTATTAACTTTTTATGAGCTTTAGAAAAACGAACAATCATACACCATCGTGATATACTACCAACATTTTCGATAACATTATGAAATAGTACCTTCATATACATACGAATACTATGACAACAATAACCTAGTTACCTCATGGTCGAAAATATATGAAAAATGTTAGTTTCAATTTACGCCTGATAGAGGGCACTGTTTAATTTTTCCTACATTTTGCTATCGAATACGTACAGACTTGTTTTCGATAGAAGTTATGCTACAGAAGGAAATTGAAAATTGAAACGAGTTTCATTATAAATTACCAGATTTATTTCATATTCACTGTATCGGAAGAGAGAAGCATCTATTAGAAAGAAGTGACTAGACATGAGATAAAGGAGACTACATACAGTCAAAAATAAAATCTAAACCTGCCACCTCAGAATACAATATTCATTGTCTTATATCTATTGGGATGTCATCAAAACAAAAATTAATACTACATTATAACATAATATTATTCTAAAATCTACATTAGTTTTACAGTGCCACCAACTTGTGTGGAGCCACAGTCATATTTTCTACTAAACTGTCAGCCAAGTTTACAAAACATTTTATTTCCGTTATTTACTAACATAAATACATAAATTGGTTAAACTTGTATAAAAAAAATATTCCAAAATAGATCGTTTTGCCAACATTTGAGTAATTTTGTATAATATATGATAAGCATTTTATTTGCCCCTTACTTATTAAAATCGTTTTCATCCACGCAAAATAGATGGCGTGGTAATTACTTAGAACATTTCCCTTACGGGCGTGGCCTAGTTGTAAAACCTTCACCAACGCGGCATTTGTACTAAGCCAAAATGTCCTAACCTCTTACTACAATGTTTTATAATATGTCAAATGCATGTTTTTTATCTTAAATTTTGGCACCAGATTTATTGTACTTAGCCAGTATCGAAGTTTATTAATTTCCAAATTAAACCATCTTCATCATCAGCCATAAGACGTCCACTGCTGAACATAGTCCTCCTTCTTAAAGCGCCAAGTAAAGTCTCATTCATAAACAAAGTCAACAATTTCAATCAGTCCGGTCCGAGTCATGCTTCGGTAAAGTGGTGGAAAGAAAGTTCTACGGCGTTTTGGAAAAATCACGAAAAGAAACGATTCACCACTTTATAGGTTTGCCCACACTCGTGTAAATTGACGAATACTTAATATTTAATCCACCGTTATTATACAAACACTTGAAAGAAAATAAGTTTAGTCGCCATTTGGAGAAATGCATATAGCCGAATTGACGTTTGAAGATTAAAGCCATCTATTTTGGATGAACAAAACAGTGTAATGGCAGACATTGTCAAGAAGGGATATAGCTCAGAAAATATAACAAAGTTAATTACAGGTTAAAAAAAAAGTAGCGAGGCAAAACGATGAATTTTTAGGCATCAAAACTTACCAAAAACGTTTTGATACGCAAGAGTTACAAAACCCCAATATATATATATATAGATTTTTATTTATATTATTTTATATAGATTTTTTTTCATGTTTTACTTGTGTATAGGACATTAAAAGTTTTTTTTTTATAAGTGTCTGTTTTTTAGGCCTGAGATAAGTAGAAGACATTTTTATTCATACTTTGTCGAAGTGTATTAAAACAACATTCGTTATGTATCAGAAAAAAATAAGATAACCTTGTCTATCGTGTGACATAATTACAATTGAAGCACAAAAAATTTTCTTGTAACACAATAATAATTTTATACAGGCTGTTGAGAAAATTGTGTCCAAGTCGCGAGTAGGAACAAGATATCATAGTAAAGATAGATTAATAACTGCATGGACAATTTGAAAGTAATTTCATTTCAAATGTCACAATAAAATCAATATTTACTTTTAAACAAAAATATGTGACAGGACTTTTTTGTGATACAATAACAATTTATACAGACTGTTGATAAAATTGTGTCCAAGTCGCGAGTAGGAATAAGATTTCAGTAAAGATAGATTAATAACTGCATAGCCAATTTGAAAGTAATTTAATTTCAAATGTCACAATAAAATCAACATTTACTTTAAAAAAACTAGCAGCGCTTCGCGGTTTCACGCGCTATCCCAAAGAGACAGTATATTTTCCGGGATAAAATTTCTTAATCCTTACAAAAATTAATCAGAATTTCATAGTAATCCGATCAGCCGTTTCGGAATTGAGTGGGAACAAACACCTACATACAAACTTTCGCATATGTACGTGATACCACTCAGAGAGTTAATGCTTTTCAACTACCATTTCATCTATGGCGTCACGCTCGCCGGAGTCACCGGTTTGAATTGAATTCGAGTTACCATGTAAGGTACCTATTTAATGTACTTTACGGGAACTTTATTCAAATAATTTCATAAAAGGGACGACGAATGGGAAATATAATCCCTTATATTGAATAAGTATATTATTGAGTATATTAAATAGGTACTTATATTCAATGAATAGCCTCTACTTAATTTGCATACTATTGTATACAAAAGGTTATTATTTTTGACTTGTAGATGAATATTTACCAATAAATAACTTTGACTTTGACTTTAAGTCTCGCGGGTCGGACACGATATTCACAACATCTATTACGAAAATAACTAAAGTAGATACTTTTAATTCGACTTATTGCAGATGTTTAATCTGCCTCATAACATGCTTAATTTATCAGCAACCTAAGCACCAAACATCATTTTCCTTTTCAAACAAAAAAAACACATCGGAAAATATAAAGTTATCAACATACGTAAAAAATATATTTTTTTTAACAAAATTTTTCGCATTTATTAAGCGAGATAATTTTTTTAACTGGTTCATGAACAATCATTATTCTGTCAACTAAAGCTGAATATAGATCAGAGACATATCGAACGCAACTACTTTTTCGAAAAAAAAACTACAGAGTCTACGATACGACCAAGTCGCTTGCCTGATGGTAAGCGTCACGCCTGCCCTTAACAGTTCACTGCCAGATTTTGTAACTTATAAAGTACAAAACCCTGCGCGGCATTGCACTGCGCTCGTCACCCCGAGATATAAAGATGTTAACTCTTATAAAGACGCGTTACAAGATTTTTGTTCCGAATAAAAAAGTCAGCAAGTCTCGTCTTTCTTATTTATTAACATTCTTTTAAAAACTATATGACTAACTATATTTCTATCCAGCCAAAGGTTCTCTGGAAGAAATCGATTTAGGCGAATTATCGCAGTTTTAAAATTAAAATTGGGGCTAATGCCCCCAATTTTAAAACTGGTTTTTATTTTTATTTTTAATGTTTTATGTTTAAAGTTTAATTACATTTAACATTTTATTATTGGTGTATAATAATGGTGTCGATTCTGTTCTACCACACACTAATCTGAAAGGACTAAAATGATCTGAGTCTCTTTTAATTTCAGTATGTGAGAAAATTATGGCAAAAATTTTAGAGCTGTCAAATTTAGTTTAGTCTAGTAAATGGCACAACAGAATCGACACCTTTGTATTGTATGGGCTAATCTGTGCTACACACACACGGTCAGTTCGCGGCAGTAACTTCCACTCTAAAATGAGATTCCTTCAATATTTACATTGTTATAAAGTAGGCACTTTCAACACGTTCGACTTCAAATCAACGTGGGTCGTTGTATTTTGGACATTAATCGCAGACCTGTTATGTCTCATGTGGGACTTAACCAAGTCTGAATTGACTAAAGCAGCCATTAGACTCAGCTCCCCCGCCAAAACGGTCGCGCAGATCAAGGAAGCCAACCTGGCGGAGTTTTCAGCTGGTCTCACCCCCGCTCCCTTAACTCCAAGTATATCTAAGCAAGCCCCTTGTGCCGTCAGGACTGTACCCCCTCCAACCGTCCCGACTTCCAAAGAAGGCATAGTACAAGTGACGTACAAGTCTTCATAGTTTTCGCCGCAAACCTCCATGTTGGTAGAGCAGTTACTGCTGGTTACGTTCTGTGCTGGATCTTGCCCGGTAGCTATGAAGATAGCTGTTACCATATTAGCAGCATGGGCGTTATTGCCTCCAATAGACCCGGCTAAGGCAGACCCTGATAAGTTTTTGATCTTGTTACATCTAGCTAGAGTTTTGGCGTCAGTTTTGAAGACTGTTTTCAAGTTTTCGCTGGAGATTGTCGTTTCACAGACCACGCGTTTCCCTCGGCCTTTAACCCAGTTGATTGCAGCCGCTTTTTTGTCGGAGCAGTAGTTCCCTGATAAGCTGATGACTTCCATATCTGGGAAGTAGTTTTTGAGGAGTTTCAGGGCGTTTTCAGCGCCTTTGGAGACCATATTCATACCCATAGCGTCGCCTGTAGTCGCTCTAAAGCGGAGGTATAGCGTTGCCCCATCGACGCCGACGTGAACTTCCTGGAGACGGGCGAATCTTGAAGTAGAATCGAAGGCTTCTTTAATCATTTCGTAGTTTTCTTTATCGTCCAACCATTGTCTGCATTCGTGAGCTCTCACGACGTTGGGGAGCTTGACAGCTGGAGCTCTTGTCATGCCAACGTCTTCAACGACACTGATGACACCTTTGGTGCCTATCGCCTTAGCGCCTCTGTTAGTCGACGCTACTAAAGCTCCTTCAGTCGTAGCCATAGGTATCATATACGGCTTCCCGTCCACGACTAAAGGCCCAGCGTAACCGACCGGCACGCCAATATATCCGATGACATTTTCGCAACATGCGTTTAAAACTTTACTATAATCGTAGTTCAAGTAAGGCAACTGTTTGATAGCTAGCTCTGTTTGGAATCTAGAACCCACCACTCTGCGTCTTAATCTAACACCTCTTACAGGATCTCCCAAAACGATTTCAAGTCTATGCAACGGTATGTGGGATTGCTCAACTAGCATTACGACTTCTTCATCGCTTAAAGACGTGCAAGCGCCTTCTGATCTATAGATTTCCAAGCATTCTGCCATCGGTCGCTTCTTTGCGTTTAATTTGGCGGCAGACGAGCTCGGAGACAGCAAAGGCCACTCCATTTCCTCGATGTCAAGATCGTCAGTCTGCGTCGAAACTTCAGAATTTGAGTCATCTCCGACAGAGAATTTCGGTCTCCTCTTGACGATTTCCAGATCATTTTGTATCACTTCTTTGACTCTCATATCGTTCATATCAATAACCCAGTTCCTCTGTTCTTCGAAGAATATAAATTTGATGATCAAAGCGCACAGCAAAGTCGCTATGACAATATAATCTGCGCTAACCGAAAACCACTTCACATAGGAGTGTAGCAAAACGTTATCTTTATTTGCTTGCATCATATTGTCCGACGGACCTTCTATGATGATTCCATCGGCAGTCCAAGGCCACCTACTGGTTAAATGGACACACAACAGCCCAGCGGCCATTATCATCTTGACCCTCTGCACAACCGGGTTTGGCTTCAAATCTGCTTCCGAGAAAGGCCCATCTGGGACCATATCTTTTCGTCCCGACGCGAAATCAGCTACCAACGACAAGCAGGCCGGATAAAACGTTACAAATACTAAATAGTCTACCAATAAAGCTAAGCACGCAAACGTACACATATGTTCTAGTCTGGGAACTCCCGTTAAGGCACCTACGCCAACCAACAACACCGCCAGAAAAGTATCTAATGTTGCTGTCGGACCTAACAATGCCAACGCTCTGCCAACACGCTTTTCCTGATCTTCGCCGGCAGACCAGCCAGCTTTGGCCATTCTAGCTCCCCTAGCGACATCAGAGACTAACAAAAACAAAAATGGGGCATCTTTAATACTGGCCAGTTCGCTCCAGAACATGCTGGCCACTGCAGAGGTGAAGATGAAGCTTGCGAAAGTCGAGAACACCCCAGCGATGATGAGAAGGTATTTGGAAGCGATTTTGTGGAGGTTTGATATTTGGTAGTATGCATACAGTAAGGCAGCACAACGGACGAATGTCATGATAACTGCGTCCGCTGCTTGATACTCCGCTTCGAGCCCTGGGCAGGTGGACGCCCAGCCAGCGCAACGTTCCGACCTGAAAACATTTAAAATACTACTTCAATGGTTTATGGTAGGTTTAGGTCATCGTTAAAGTATTTTTATTTTTGGCTAGGCGTTTGACCATCACTTCGCCTGAGTGACAATGTGAGCGAAGATTGTCGTGATCACAAGTATATGTCATTAGCAATAGAGGTCATGACATAGGTAACAGAAGTCATCACACCATCGATAGAGGTCGCGTCATGAATAAAAATAATTGTGATAATTAGAGAGGTCATGTCACGAGGAATAAAGGCACTTAATAGAGATCACGTCATGATCCACAGAGGTCAAGCCGCGATCAAAAAGAGGCCTAGTAATGAGCAATAGAGGGTCTTCATCATCAGCCATAAGACATCCACCGAACATAGGCCTCCCCCTGAAAGCACCCATAGAGGCTCAGTTTTTCATAATTATCATGAAAAGAAGTAACTCGAATGCGAGAGTAACTCTGTCTCTCTGTCTGGGTGTTTGTCGCGTTATCACGGCTAAAAAGCTAAACGGATCGAATTTTTGCATAGATATAGCTTAAGGGTCGGGCATAGGCTACTTAATTTTTTTTTGTAGGTCCACGCGAACGAAGTCGAGGGTAACAGCTAGTGTTCAATAAAAAGCATTTTATGATCAAAAGAGGTTAATGTATAAACATGAATGAGGTTTTTGTTAACAGAGGTCATGTCTTGAACAAGAACGGTCATTCACAGTAAGGTTTGATGTGTTTTTACCTGTTCCCAGATGCGTGTCGTTCGACGCTGGCCGCGCACGCGAGAAGTGCTAGTGTTGCGACGATCACCTCCCACTGGTGCCTCGCACAAAATTCGCCGTGGGCTCCCCAAACCCTCATGGTCACTGTTCAAGCTGCTGGACAGCTGTTATCTGAAATAAGAGAAAATATATACTTACAAAAAAAAGTTTCAAACTTTTCGAGACTGTGATGAGTTCTTTGGTATTAAAATACCGCATTATATTTACAATACAATACCTGTAATTTTTACAATTATTTTATTTATTTACAAAATCCACAGCCCTTAGAAAAAAATACAGACAAAACTTACAAACTTAACTAACAGCCAATTATGGATTTACATTTTATAACTGGACTACTAACTACAGACCACAGATAAATTACAGACGTATAGTTATCTATGTGTATGTGTGCGTGCGTGTATGTATTGGAGGGTGTTTGCGTGCATGTGCTTGTGTGTGTGAAGGAGAAGAGTGTAGTGTGAGGATGTATAAATGCAGGTATTTAAGTTACACAGTTAATTGTCATGAATAATTTTAAAGATATCCCTTTTAAAAAAAAAACTTGTTACAGTAAAAGATGTTAACTAAGTTACTATATTTGTTGTAAGTTGTATGTAGACTGCTAATAATTGAGTTCTGTGCATCTTTATTAATAAAAAATGTCTAATGTCTAAATACTGAATTGGAACCAAACTTGCACTTTAGTGATGATAGCTCAGTGATTAACGTGTTCGAGTCGTACGCCGCAGGGCGTGGGTTCAAATCCAGTGACGAGCTTGAGGTACCGGTGAAGAAAAATATCACGAGGAAAATATAGCATGGTGGTGGTGGTACTTTCTAGTACTTGGCTGGGTACGCTACCGCATGAGAGTTGAAAGTCTGTCTCCGACCACCTCAGTGTGTTCCGGCAGCCTACTTTGAGAGACAGTTGTAGGTTGTCTAGGTTTGTTTACCATCTTCGACCAAACAATCACGTAACTTTAGTGACTTAGTTAGTAACTTAACATCAGGTTAGTTGCGGTCAAACACCTAACCAAATATTAAACGATATTTTTTTTGCCGAGTCCGCCGGAGGTAGGTACTGTTAGTTACATATTAGCCAAACAGTTGTATTCACAATCAAAAAATAAATTTTAAATAATAACGAAAGACAGAAAAACAAATTAATACTTAATCATTCCACTGTAATTTATGTATCTAACTATTGGCTATGTATACTTATGTATATACAACGTGCTTTTAAAATAACGCTTGGCAACTACCTCACAGGCTGCTTGATAACTTTTGTTTCATGACTTTTAATAATTCGTAAAAAAAACTCCCAAAACAACTAAATGACGATAACATTACGCGGTGTCAATCAAATAAGAAAGAACGCGGAGCCCGGGTGTAAAACACCACCTGAAACAAGCACACAAAAAAAAACAAGCATACATAAATAAACAAAACATCGGCTACGGTTTAAAATGTGTGCAGTGCAAAAACCACAAACAGTGATATCGATAGGTATCGATGGGTGATAGGTGATTGCTAGTACGCTCATACTGCCGTGCTAAGAAGAAAACGCACATCTAATTTTTAATAATAATGTAATTTTGCTTCAAAATATATTTGATTTTGAAACACAAAGCGATTTTACTCCTTATAGTGGCCACTATTAGTGCTTTTACATTAGTATAAATTTACACTAGTAGTTCGCGGCCACAGATGAATAGAACTAGATACCTAGTCTAGGACGAGCCTAGCGCGCAACACATAAGTTTTATTAGACTTATATAAGACGCCGCCCCAAACATTGAACCTCAGTTCCGACCAAGTGCCAGAGCTGTGCGTGCGTGCGTGCGGCTTACAAAATAAAACGGTTGTTTTATTTTCCTGACAACCAACAGTAAACAAAAATGACTATCTGTGCAGTGAAATTGTGTGGAAAGTCATCCGCGCACTCAAACTACAAAAAAGACGGAATAACTTTTCATCGGTAAGTAAAATAATTCAGTTTTACAAGACATAGCTGAGCTCAGCGTATAATGGACACGTCGTCACTTATCCCTTTTCCTCATTGCGGATATCACATGCAGTTGTCCCTTTCTGGCGAACGCACGTATAAAGTAGTGTTGTGACTCATTAAACAAAACGCAGACTTGGATTTTCGATTTTCACCATACCGTAAAGGGATTCGAACACTGATGAATTCTAACTAACTAACTACCTAACTAAACTGTACACTCGGGACCTTCTGCTTGGACTAAACTCGACAAGCAACGAAATCACGATAGAATCGACCGGCAGCATCTAGCATGTGCCTGAGACTGTGGTGAGACTAGAGAAAATAACTTGTTAAGAGCATGAGTTAAGATCTGCATGTATTCCACATAATGTTTGCAATAAATTAATTGAGTATTGAGTATTGAGTATGTCGGGCCATGCTTAGTAGGGTTCCGTAGGTGCGTAGGATGTTTGAAGTTTTTATCCGTTACTAGCTTCTGCCCGCGGCTTCGCCCGCGTTTTTCTGGTAAACAATAATGGCGTTTTTGTCAGTAGACTATAGTATACGTCGTAAGTATTTCAAGGTTATTAGGTGTATGATTCAGTTGTTAATTTCGATTCCCGGCTTAATAGATTTTTAGATGATGAATTGAAGTAACTGAGTTGATTCTGGGTAAACTAACATTATTTTTCGGACCTAACAAAACGCGTGATCCCGAGAAAATGTCACATTTTAGAATAATACATTCTATTGAAACGCGCAAAGAAAGCAGGGACCTCGAAAAAAAACATTCGACTTTACAGCTCGATCTCGAAATATCCGCGAGTGCACGACACTGAGGAAGAATTCGTACTTTAATGGTGTTGTGTAGTAATGTTATGTTAGTGAGTTGAGATTCGAGTGAGTGCGATTACTATGGCAGAGCGGAAGTTCGCTATGTAGGTAAGTACCGATTAATAATGTTGCCCTACTGCCACAGCCTACTGCTTACCCCATCACTACGGAACGTACTAACTCGGTACAGTGGTGGGTGTAACCTTGATGATAGCCAATGGGAATTATTTGTCACGCTCCGCGCACCCCGTGCTTTCCTCAAACTGTGGTGACTTTTGATCGGACCAAAACCCGAGTGACGAGGTATCTGGTTCATCTGTGTTCGCGGCGAACTGAGACCTCGCGATCCCTATATCTTCCCAAACCTTGGACCGATTCAGCTCATATTCGAACTTAAAAATTGTATTGAAATGAACAACTTGCCTACAAAATTTCATGAAGATCGGATCAACGGTTCGCAAGTTATCATCGGACAAATATACATACAAATGCCGATTTGTCCCAGTAAACTCTGAGACCTTCGCTTCGCTCGGTCAACAAGTAGTATATTTTTTATTTTCATAAACAATAATTTTCTTACATTCTGATTCCAGCCCTGCTTAAGTTTTAAAAAAAAACTTGTCACTTTTCCTTTTTTCCTCGAAGACGTATTTCAAGTCATTCTAGTTTGAAAAGAAAACTTGGGAGACGTTCTATCCAAGGTTGTATTTAATGATTGACAATTCAAGCAAATTGAGTTTGGGAATGATAAGATTTTAAAAAGTCTCCCGGTTCCGAGTCTCTGCAAAAAGTTTGTTCTCCTAAAGACATTTCCTTGCGGTTTCAACAGATAGATAAAATCTATTAGTACTCACGGGATATTTACCACGGTTATTGTACAAATACAAATTGTACAAATTGTACAAAAAAAATTATATTGTACAAATCTGCTATCGCTGAACATCTGTTGGACGCAGGCCCGAACCACTGGATAGAATTTCACAACCCGCAAATTTTGTCTACTGAGCGCCATTATATACCCAGGATGGTAAAGGAAGCGATTGAAATCTCGAAATACCGAAATTTCAATCGAGGTGATGGATTTCAACTTGCCAGTGCGTGGAATCCAGTGTTAGGTGCCCTGATAAGTAAAGGTACGCGTCCACAATGTGACCAAAATACAATGCGTAGTGATACTGTGAGTGTGTATTGTCGAGAGTTGCAATCGAGTTCTAGTACCAGTGGTACCCGTAGCAAAAGACTGAGAAAGGGGGTAGATCGGTTTGTCTGCTCCTAAATTTCGTAACTTTTTTTTTTTATCATCCACCCGCATCTTCAGTCTACCCGTGAACATGGCGCATGCAACTGTGCCGAAATATCGGGAACTCAATAAAAACAATAACCGTGGTAAATATCCCGTGAGTACTAATAGTAATGTTGTAAACAACCACGAAAGTCTAAAACAGTGTTTTAGATAAAATCTGTATTGTTCACATTAGATTTTACATTCTAAGGTTTTTTACAAGTCGCTCGTCTGATGATAAGCGTCACTCTTGCCCACACAGTTCAGTGCCACCCTGAATTTTTAACTGCGACAGTTTAAAACGCTCGTCACCCATACATGTTAAATATCTGGGACCCTATTCCTGTGCGCTCGAGATTATCTCGATCACTGTCTCTCTAATGTAGAATTTAATGGGAGTGAGAGTGACCAAGACAATCTCGAGCGCACAGGAATAGGGTCCCTGATACCCAGTAATTTCGTTAGAAACATACACTTAACAACTTCTTGGCGGTTGAATAACTGTCAAAGATGTGGTTTTTCCCATGGCGAGCTCTGCAAAAGAGCCATTGTGCTCTAGTGTTTTTTTTTCTTACTTTGATATACATAAAAATATTTTTTACTTAAGTTTTTTTTTCCACTGTTATTCGTAATTAAAATGTATGTGTATGAAAATAAGGATTGTTTTTTCCGAAACTTGGGTAGTTGTGGACATTTTTATTACAGGTCCTTTTGAGGGGGGGTACTTATTGAAATGTTAAAGTTAAAATAGCTAACGGCAAAATGTCTAAGTTCAACACGTCTAAAATCTAAATGTGAAATGGCTTAAAATATCGAAAGTCATTATAAAATGTGAATGTGTTCAAAATGTGATATGCCAAACGTTTAAAAGACTAAATGGTTTAAAATGTTAATGTTCCTTAGTCTAAGTTCAAAATGTAGTAATTTTATGAAATAAATAAATTTGACGGTTTATTATTACATTCTAATGTTACTTAGTTGCTTAAACTAGTAGACATAGAAAAGTATAATATAATAATTTAAAGTAGACCCGAGCATTAGTCTAAGTTAGGTTTAACTGAGTCACACAACGAGCGAGCCGATCGAGCGTGCTGCGGTAGCGGCCGGCGAGTCGCTAAACAGTAACTAACATAATTGTATAATTCGAATATTAGTCATTTTCACTTTAGATCTTTTGAACTTAGACATTTTTAAGTAAGACTTTCTGACTGTTTGACTTTTTTTTGATACTGAAGTTTTGGCTTTTATATTAAATATTTCAAATTTAATAGACATTTTGATAAAATCAAATAGCTAACGGCGAAATGTCTAGAGAGGTAATTGCGTCGTTAGTTATTTAAATTTTTAACATTTCAATTCGTTTGAGATTTAGTCGCCATTTCCAGAATTGGGCATTTGCACCTAAACCAACCAAAACTTGAAGGGCAATGTTATAAGATATTCAACTCTTTACATATCTCAGAGTGACGAGCGCAGGACGATGCCACGCAGTGTTTTGAACTGATATATTTCAAAATTTTGCATGGCATTGAACTGTTATAGACAAGCGTGACGCTTACAGTCAGGCGAGCGACTTGCTCTTCTGGTCTATTAGAATAATAAAAAAAAAAAAAAAAAGTTTACCTCTTCTGTTTTACTTAGGTGCAGCGACCCAGACAGTGGCGTAGCGATGTTATCGGTCAACCGGGGCCATGGCTACTGGTTTTTGCGTAGCAGAGAAAGCGCATTAAAATTAAATTATTGAAACTACGTAACAGACTGTGTATTTACTGTGTACCTAAATATTTACTACAATTTTATTCGTCTGCTTTCTGATATGATAGTTATCAAAGTCACCAAAATCGGTAAAAAAATATTACACACACACATACTCACAGGGGCGGCGTCGCGTCGCGACGTCTATCGCGTCTACCGCCACCCCCGGGAATGAGACGGTAGTGTCTTAGTGTACGTATGTGTAAGTATGTGGACTTATAATTTATTGTTTCTTATCAGGACTTAACCACGCTAAAACTAGTTTATTTATATACCTCGACCAGCTCGTCAGCTCGTGACCACGGCCGAAACGTCGAAATATATAAATAAACTAGTTTTAGCGTGGTTAAGTCCTGATAATAAAAATTAAATTATGTGTTCAAATCGCGAAAGTTTAAAAGTTACATATGTGGACTTATTTTCAAGATACCTACAGGTGGTCGCGCACCGCCCCAAAAAAAATCTGCCGCCCGGGGCCATGGCCCCCCAGCCCCACCCACGCTACGCTACTGGACCCAGACTCTTGGTCTTCATCTATGTTGCAACAAAATCATTGAAAAACCAATCGAAAGTCGTCTAAAAGTTAATTATTACCACTGGGTCAAAGACATTTTGATCGATTTGTTTAGTCAAATCGGTTGTAGTAAATTTCGTTTACTGCAATTTTTTTTTTGTCTCGATTTTAATACCATGCAACCATATGTTTTGTATTTTTTTTTTGACTGTAACAAAGTCAATACAGCAGGACAAATATATTTACATGTATATTAGAAGAAATATTAAAACCGGCCAATTGCGTATCGGACTGACAGTGCAAAATTTTCAAACAAAAAAAAGTGTTTTCCTTGTTTTAGTTGGGGATTCTTATCGCTAGCTCGACTCACACTTGATCGATTTTTATTTATTAACTATAGAGTTTTCGTTATAGTCATTCCAAGTGTGCCGTTCTTATTATAATACTAGCTGCGCCCCGCGGTTTCACCCGCTACGTAGATTAGCGGGTGAACGGTTAATTTTATCGGGATAAAAAGCCTATGTGTTAATCCACGGAATAAGCTACCTCCATACCAAATTTCATCCAAATCCGTTCAGCCGTTACAGAGTTCAACGGGAACAAACACACTTACATACTTACACACAAACCTTTCGCATTTATAATATTAGTGCGATATGTTACTGCTTTTAACAATATAGAAGAAAAAAAAAACAAGAAACTATATATTTCTTGTTTTCTTGTTGTAAAACTTGTTTTGTTGTTTTTGTTGTTTTTTCCTTTAATTGTCCTTAATTTTGTACTTTTTATTATTTAATTTAATGCTTGTTGACTTAATCACGCTAAAAACTATAATTTACTAGCTGTTAGCCGCCCGTGACTTCATTCGCGTAGGTCTACAAAAAAGTTGCCTATGTCCGTCTCAGACTCTTAAGAGTGTATTTCGAGTGAAAGATAGCGCTATACACTTTCGCGCATAGATGAAAAGAGATGGCTTAAGCGCGCGCTGGTCAAAAAATCAGATAATTGATAATTACATCTAAACCGGGAAATCAATCGAAATTCTGTTCGATGCAAACCTAGATATTATTATCAGTGCGAATATGAGCTGAATCGGTCCAGGGGTTGTGAAGATGTAGGGACCGCGAGGTCTCAGTTCGCCGCGAACTACTAGTTTATCTAAATAAGTAATGAGGGGCACTAAATAGAAAAATCACATATTTATCAAAGTAGGCCGTTAACCTATAGGTATGCATAAATTCAGGTCGATCCGTTAAGCCGTTAGCCGTGATAACGCGACAAACACCCAGAAAGAGAGAAAGATAGAGAGACAGGGTTACATTCGCATTTATAATATTGGTTAGGATCAGGATTTATCTCGATATTCGAGGCTTTATTATTTGTCAAGAAATTCGCCATAATAACACATCATCATCATCAGCCAAAAGACGTCCACTGCTGCACACAGGTCTCCCCCTTAGAGCGCCACACCGACCGACAACGTGCCCCTTGCATCCACCGGTTGCCCGCGACTTTCACAATGTCGTCGGTCCACCTAGTGAGAGGCCTGCCTACGCTACGTCTTCCGGTTCGTGATCGCCACTCAAGAACCTTTCTTTCCCACCTTTCCCCGGTTATCGGTTCCTCGAGTGATATAACAGTTCAGAAAGAGACGTAAATTTTTTGATGAACCCACTCTAGTAAGTGGCAAATAAACGCTAAAAATAATAATTTGGGGCGATGAAATTTTCGCCCAGTTTTTATAAATAGCATAGAAATAACTTAAGAAGCAAGCCTACCCTAAAGCAAGAAAATTGATATATGTGATTTTTACCCGATTGCACAAGAATGAGGATAATGTTTTTGGTGTATGTATGTTTTTGTGGCTTGACCGGATGTGACGAGATTGATGTCCCGATTATCATAAGCTACATTTTCTACGAGGGTTTTTTGTTTTCTTTCTAACCAACTCTTTAGGCTTAGTTAATAGCGAGCAGGAGGCAAGCAGGAGGCTCCGGGTTCTATTCCCGGCCGGGCAAATGTTTGAATGATGAATTTGAATATCTGCTCTGTCTGGGTGTTGTTGTCTACAATGTCATCTAGCTAATAGTAAATGATAAGTGGTCACCCATCCAATGACTGATCAGAAGTCACCCGCGGGTACAATACTTTCTCGAACGCCAATAATTCGATATATATATATATATATATATATATATATATAAACAAATAAGGTATAGAAAGGTAGGCTCGGCTAGCGGCCTTGGACGATCAGTCTCGCATCACGTGTTTTAAAGGCGTGTACACATGGAACTCTTCACAATATCGTTTACTAGCTGCTCCCCGCGGTTTCACCCGTTATTCTACAGGAACGGTTATTTTTTTTCGGGATAAAAAGTACAGCCGTCACAGAGTTGAATGGGAACAAACATCTTACAAACTTTCGCATTTATAATATTAGTGTGATACATGAAATCTTCCGTAATTAATAATAATTTTCGTTCGTAATTTTCAACATTTTTTTATTTAAAAATCACTGGCTATATTGACGGATATAAAAAAAAAAAAAGGTTAGTTATCTTTAGAATAACACTGCCAATGTTTTAAAGTATTTTCTATTCTGAGGAAATAAAAAAAAAGAGTTTTTCCCGCTCCTTCGCAAGTAAGCATTCGGCTTAGAGCAGAATTTCAAATGAAAAACTTCGAACTTTAAATATTCGATAATTTGTCGCTAGCGTCGAAGTTTTTAAGTCTAAGTTACACGATATTAGGTTCTTACTACAACGAGTAGCGGTTCCGCAGCGAAGGTGTGCTACCCGCGTGAGGGTGTCTACACATGGCCTGACCTGACATCGTGTGAAAGGGACAGCTAGATTTGAATTTCACGGGAGCAAAACAAACAAACTATTAAGGTTATAGCTTCTCCCTTTCGCTCCCCCCGAAACTTATATATATCTCTTTCAAACGATGTCAGGTCAGGTCATGTAGCGAGGCCTTGAATCTGTACTGCGGAATTCCCATATAACAGTAACACACCCTCGCTCGCACAATCGATTTTTTTTATTCGTCGTCACCAGCATCGCGATAAAATCTTCTCTACTCTTCATGTCGTGAAAAACGAGACAAACGTATACATAATCGTAGCCGTGTCCTGTTCTTGCATAACAAAAAGATTTTGTCGCGGTGCGCATGCTAGCCCTACAGCCAGTAGACATCCACTGCTGAGCATATGTCTCTCCCGTTTAACACGACATAGAATTATAAAATTACGCTGACATGGTTTCGCGGATGTGCTACCGGACTAAGATATTCGTCAATACAACAATAGCAACTGTCAATATCGGTTTTTTGGCGGAAACGTGAAGAAGTCATGTCGCGTCATTGTATTATTTTCCAAAACATGTGTTATTTCGAGTGTTAATGTGTAAAAATGGTGGAATTTTATTCATTAAGTGTTCTTCAACATGCACAAGTGTTGGTGAATAGTATAATGTTGTGAAACGTGACTCTTCGTGTTGTTTCCAAAACTCCATAGAAGCCTTTAGTGAAGTCTCCACCACTTTACTGCGGTATGACGTGGACGTGACCGCGACTTACTTTGCTTGACTTAGACTATGACTGAGACTTATTTTGACTGTGAAATATTTAACTTCACTTGAAATATTACAATACTTGATAGCCAGTATCAAGTATTGTAATATTACATTAGTATTGTAGTATTTAATATCACGTCAAAAAAAAAAAACTGTCAATATTTCCCATCATCTCGTGTGTACTCTGCCGTACGTATCAGAAACCCGTTTCGAGTACGAATATAAATATTTGATGGTAACATGCGGTGACCAACATTTTAGGCAAATCTGTAGCCACAGAGTACTCCGTAGTTACTATCGGCTTGACCGACTGAGAATGGAGATGCTAATGACTTGACCGTGGCCCCTTGTCTCGATTAATTTTGAACTTTAGGGGCCTACTTATTTCAGTTTTTCTATACTTTCATTTTCAATATTAATTATAGACATTGGGTTTGGATTTAGTGGGTGTAATCTCCACATAGCCAGTGGGCTTATCCCGTAACTCTGAAAACGATAGCGAGAGTTGCGCGAGCGGGACCGCGCATTTTGCGACTAAGTCGGTACGAGCGAGATGGCATGTTCTCGCAATCAGAATCACAAACGTTTCAAAGTTAGAGGATACGCCCGCAGGATGTAAAAACCGGCAACAAAAAAAAAAAACGGCCCACGCCCACTTCAAAGTCGAAAGTTTGATAAGTTGGTACGAGCGAGATGGCATGTTCTCGCAATCAGAATCACAAACGTTTCAAAGTTAGAGGATACGCCCGCAGGATGTAAAAACCGGCAACAAAAAAAAAACGGCCCACGCCCACTTCAAAGTCGAAAGTTTGAACTAGGGTTCATAATTTCGCAGGAAAAGGGACAAATAATGAACATGAGAGTCCTTTTTTTTCCTATCTGTGTTATATTTAGACTCCACATAGGGCATTTAGTCAGTTTAAGGTTTTGTAAAATTTGAAGTGAAGTAAAGTATTTCACAATTACAACAAGTCTCCTAATCTAAGTTAAGCAAAGTATGTCACGGTCAAGTCCAAGTCATGTCCCAGTAAAGTGGAGGACACTAGAGATTTATAATGGAGTTTTTGAAACAATTACGTCAATTTTACTATTGACAAACACTAGGGCACGTTCAATATCACAATGGATAAAATTGCCCTGTTTTCACACATTAACAAAATAACACAGAAATTGGAAAATAATACAATGACGCGACATCACTTTTTCAAGTTCCAGCTAAAAGTCCCATGAGACTGCGTAATCCTAACTAATATTATAAATGCGAAAGTAACTCTCTCTCTCTCTATCTAGGTGTTTGTCGCGTTATCACGGCTAAACGGCTGAACGAATCGACCTGATTTTTTGCAAAGATATAGTTTAAGGGTCGGAGACGGAAATAGGCTACTTTTTTTTTTGCTGGTACACGCGAACTAAGTCTCGGGTAACAGCCAATCTATTATAAAACGTCAATTTATTTTTATTTATTTATTTCAATTAGAACCGTACAACACGAATTACAACTAATGAGGCGTTTTCCAAAAAAAAAGAAATTCTGGTTATAAAAGTACCCAATAGATGGCGTTAGATGTACCTTGAGTTTTTTCTGTCACTGTCAAGACATGAAAGACAAAAAAATGTACGTGTGCCTTTTATTTTCTCGTGTTTTTTGGCTCGACATGTGTATTTAGACAATTTCAAGTAACGTAACTATGTATTTGACTTCATTTGAAATATTACAATAGTTGACACTGGCTAAATACACAACGTGTGGAGCCAAAAATTACGATTTAAAAAATAAACATAAAATATTTCGACAGAAATGACAATGACAGGTAAAACGATAGGTCTGTTTCGCCATCTAGTAAGTATTTTAGAACTACTTTTTTTTTTTTTGAAAACGCCTCATTATAGTAGAACATTTAAATTAAATAAAAAAAAATATATATAAATATACAAGGAAAAGCTGTACAAGCCATGGACTAAGTTAAAGTTGAGAAACAGGGCCGTCACGACAAAATATCAATGTACAATAAATCACCTAATTCTATAACCGAACTAAATCAAATCAGATTTAAAAAGGCTCTTAAGCATTTTTTTGAAAATAATCCGTTCTACAAATTAAGTGAGTATATGTCAATGAAATTCTCGGAATCCTCTTTTTTGTGTAATGAACAAACCGAGTAAAGCATATTAAATACCTACCTGTCATACTATTATTCAATTATTTAAATTATTGATTAGTTGCCTAATTTAACTCTAAACATAGTTTAATTTGTAAAAGCGACTTGCCTGTAATTTTCAATGTTATTTATGACCAATAAATATTTCTGATTTCATTAAATTAAAGTTCAGAAAAAATAAAATATGTCAATTATAAAATTCAATGATGAAACTAATTAATTAAAATGAAAACTAAATGGAATGTTAAGTTAAAAGAAATGTCAATGTAAAAAGACGATGAAATGTCATAAACTACTTAAAAATACTGGATTTTTTCTGCGAAGCCTCACAATAAATCAAACATTCTGTCATGATGTCCTCCCACACGGCCGCTAACTTATCGCATTCCGGTTTGACGTCGAGGAGCCCCATTCAGCGTAGCTAGGGATCGCGGTATCGGGGAAGTTTTGCGAGCCACTGTTCTACACTTCGGAACAGCAAATAGTTTGTTTCCTGCACCGACGGTAATTGTAGGGGATATATGGGCGACACAACTGTTCGTTGAGGTCAGGTGCATCGACTTTACCATGCAAAATCTTACACAAGGCCCTTAATGATCATGGACTCTTCTAACTTCTAATGAATTGTACCATCAGAGAACCGTGCAAAAACTCTGTAGGATACAAGGGTATATTACCCATAAATACGCTTGTACAGATACCTACAGACCTAGGGCGGCCACCGGGATAAAGTTATGTCCACCCGTTTTGTGTTCGCGTCAACGTGACACAGCTAGAATATGGATACACCCGTCTCGTTCTCGCGGGATAAATATGGTGGACAAAATTTTATCCCGGCGCCCGTGCTAAAGCTGAAGCTTTCGGAACCTTTTCCAATATCAGGGTGTATTTTTGTCCTCATGCGTCTAAAGGTTTTACTTCATTTTCAATACGTGTTCCTAACATTTCCATGAGAAATACGTTTGAAAATTTCATGACATTCTGTTATCTAACATTTTAGAACCAATTTTCACGCAGTGACTAAAATAGCTCAAAACTTTGGTTATGTTACAAATTATATAATAGTTCAAAACTTTGGTTATGTTACAAATCATATAATAGTTCAAAACTTTGGTTATGTTACAGAACATATAATAGCTCAAAACTTTGGTTATGTCACAGAACATATAATAGCTCAAAACTTTGGTTATGTTACAGAACATAAATAATAATATTGTGTCCTACCTAGTATGTATTTGTAAAATGTAAAGTGTAATTTTTTTTTTTTTGTTTTTAATGAAACTGAATGACGACGCGAACAAGATGCTCACCTAAAGGTAAGCGTCACACTTGCCCATAACAGTGCAATGCCACTCAGAATTTTGAACTATAGCAGTTCAAAACACTACGCGGTACTGTCCTGCGCTCGTCACTTTCAGATATTAGATGTTAAATCTCTTTATACGCTGGAAACATTACCCTTCAATAAGGAACACAATAATGTTTGCACACTACTACTTGCGCGGTTGAACAACTGGCAAAGGTATGGTACTTCCGCTGTCGAACTATGCAAATATAGACCCACCACTACAGCAAAATAGTCCTACCACGACAGCAAATAAAGAGTCCTACCACGACAGCAAATAAAGAGTCCTAACACGACAGCAAATAAAGAGTCCTACCACTACAGCAAAATAGTCCTACCACGACAGCAAATAAAGAGTCCTACCATTACAGCAGAAGAGTCCTAACACGACAGCAAATAAAGAAGTACTCACGTAGAAATATGTTATAAGAACGTAAAATATGTTCACTGTTGGCGTATCTCAATAAATAAATAAATAAAGAGTCCTACCGCAACAGCTAATAAAGAGTCTTACCACGACGTCAAATAAAGAGTCCTACCACTACATTTTTTTATTAGTCTGGTTTAGTTGTCCTTGTTTGTGTGTGTTCCTTGGCATCCCCGACACGGGGAATCTTATTGTTACCTGTTAACTTTGATTCAAGAAAATCTGTTCAGCCGTTTGAAGATTATGCTCTTTTCTATTTGAGCAAAGTTTTTAAAATGTATACTTGTTTAAATTTAGAACGGACAAAAAACTCGTCACAGGATGAATAGGGAAAAACCCACTACATAAAAGTACCTAAGTTAATTATTTTGATGGTCTTGAAATATTATGGTCTATTCAAGGTATGACGTCAGTGGTAATGACGTCATACGATTGTTATAACTCGGCACTTGGCGATGAGCAGAATGAATATGCTACATGCATTATTTATACACACCTCCATTTCTGCATGTGGTCCAAAATGTACTTTAAAACCTGCCACTTAAGAGCCTGCTTGGCGCTGCCCTCATGAGCCATGTCAGTCGCGAGTTTTCCAAATTGAAGACAAAATATTAATAAACAGGAATTTAAATATAACGAAAAATTACTTTTTTTAAGCGAAGTGAACGCAAGGTCTCTGATTTAGCTGGCAAAATTTTCTTTAATCTGTCCGTAAGTTGGTACTTGCGTACAGGTCGAATTTTTTAACTAATCTTCACGATGGTATGTGTTCTAAAATTTTAAAGCTTTTTTTTCGTGGGCGGTTTTTGATTGGAGCGTTATTTGCGGTATTTGCTCCAAAAAGGGAGGATGTTTGCTGCAGCACCATTTACCAGCTAATTTCGATAATATTAGGCATAAACATTCAGTATTCCATTCTAAACAAGAATTTTGTTTATTCAAATCAGTCAAATGGTTGTCAAGATATAAGGTCGTGAGGTCTCAGTTCGTTGTACCGAATTCTCGACCTTATAAGGAGAATTCTGTGTCTCGACCTTATATTTTATTTGCCAATCTCCTGACCGAATTTGTTGGGATGGAAATAATAATCGTGGTCGATTCAAATCAACGGGAACGCTGATCGTACAACAAAAATGTAACTATTCTATCTATCTAATGTAACCATACTATCTATCTAATGTAACTATTATATTTATCTAATGTAACCAGACTATCTATCTAATGTAACCATACTATCTATCTAA
This sequence comes from Apocheima hispidaria, assembly GCA_947579745.1. Classification (NCBI taxonomy): domain Eukaryota; kingdom Metazoa; phylum Arthropoda; class Insecta; order Lepidoptera; family Geometridae; genus Apocheima; species Apocheima hispidaria. Next base: position 7,530,805 of record OX388171.1, read on the forward strand.
TGTAACTATTCTATCTATTTAATGTTACCATACTATCTATCTAATGTAACCATACTATCTATCTAATGTAACTATTCTATTTAATGTAACTATTCTATCTATCTATGTATTTATCTAAGAATGCGTTAATTGAGTACCTACTTTAACTTGGACGACCTATTTATTAATTTCTCTATGTAATTGATTCTCATTATCTTTATGAGAATAAATGATTATTAAACCTAAAATTCTAGAAATTTCCAAAGAGGTCGAGGTAACTATCAGCCCAAGAAAAATGGATAATGCACAAGTGAGCAGCATTTATACAGTAGAAAACAATGCCACAACAATGACCTGCAAGAATACTTTGTAAAAAAAGGTGAGATAAATTGGCTACTAGACAGTGGCTGTACTAATCACATGATAAATACTGATAAATATTTCTCAGATAATTGCAAAAATTTAGAGAATCCTATAAAAGTGAAAGTTGGTGATTGAAAGAATACTAGAAGCGACAAAAGTTGGAAATATTGGATCATTCTTGTTAGATCCAATGCTAAGACTCATAATGGATCTATACACATATTTTTTTCTCCTTAGATCTCCTTTTGAAATTTTGGATCTACTGAGAACTTTTTTTCATAGTACAGTGGAATCCGTTTATAATGACATCGAAGGGAAATGACAAACACGTCATACTAAGCGGACGTCATACAAAGCGTTTTGTATAAAGTATACAACTTTCTGTTTTTATTAGGTATATGTATGTATTTATTTTAATAGAGAAACACAAATCAAAACACATAGTATGTAAAAAATGCTCCTCAATCTAAAATGTTTTACGACGACGTTGAGATGTGTTATTTCACAAATCACTAACAAACAACTCGCCTCACATTCGTTAGGTAGCGGGTTCGAACCCGGACGGGCCCGTACCAATGAGTTCTTTGGAACTTACGTACGGATATACCACTGGCTTTACGGTGAAGGAAAACATCGTGATGTGAATCCGCCAACCCGCACTTGGCCAGCGTGGTAGATATGGCCTAATCACCCTTCGAGGGTAGGCTGATATCCCAGCAGTGGGATGTTTAAAGGCTGATATAGTAGTAACAAACAATGCGTGATCTTCGAATATCAATTACTCACCGAGACTCAAAATAAAACAAGCCACGCGACGAACGTCGTCGGCTGTCACGTGACCCTACCGAACATTGCCGAAGGTGTTAGGAATCATGTCGGTCACTAAACGGGACACAATTTATTAAAAAAGGTTCATAATAAGCGACATGTCACTATAAGCGAAGTCATTATATCCAACCTTGCTATAAAAGGTTTTATATGAAAACCAAACTTCGCTGTGTAATTACTTCATATTAAGCGGTCGGTCAATACAGGCAGAGTCATAATAAACGGATTCTACTGTAGATCCAAGAAAACCCTATAAAAGTGAAAGTTGGAGATGGAAGAATACTAGAAGCGACAAAAGTTGGTAATATTGGATCATTCTTGTTAGATCCAATGCTAAGACCCATAATGGATCTATGGTTCTTTTTCTCCTTATATCCCATTTTGATATTTTTTTTTTTTTTTTTTATTGGTAGATATATCTCAATATTTTACACAAATTGCAAAGTATACCAGTTTAAGAGAGAAAAGGGAATATTGGTAAAACCTTGTCCAGCTTATGTACATTGTTTGAACGGCACTGTGGAAAGATTTAATAGATCACTCATGGACATGGCAAGATGCCTACTAACAGAAGCGAAAATTGATAGAAGATTTAGGCCAGAAGTTGTGAAAGCTGCTGCTTATTGAAAGAACCGGACTTTTACAAACACCATGGAAAAGAACATATGAGATATTTTTTTAAAAGGAAGCCATCTATAAAAAATCTACGAATGTATGGCAGCAGAGTATATGTTAGAATCGGAAAAGAGGATGTTCAAATGAGACAAAAAAAAGAGAATTAGCAGTACTACTCAGAGATACAGAAGTTGGATACAGAGTGTTCATAAATAACTAAGATCTATCAACTTGGTAGATGATACTATGACTACTACTACTGCGCTACTGCACTGCAAAGCCACAGAGGACATACGAGTAAGGTCGGGACTCCTTCAAGAATCTCGACAACAAGACTCCCATAGCGTAACATCTGAGGAAACAGGAGTGGAACAGGTATGCCAGCGACCCAAGGCCGTGCTCCGTTACTTTAAGGAGCTCGGCTGGTTTGGGTAGGCTGGCAGCGGGGCAAATGCACTAAACACCCTTAGCGGGTCATCAGTGCAGATCTTATCACCCCCAGTTAGAATTAGAATGAGATGGCATCCCCGACATAAGAAAACCTAGTGGAAACCTTTGAGTGTGCAGCATTATATATTATTCCCACTCCAAACAAGCAGATAATATGTAATTAATGTTTTTTTAAAAACCTATTTTGCACAGATCACACTAGATACCGCATTACGAGATTCGTTGTTCCTACAAAAAGTCACCAAAGTTTGAGGAAGGTGCGGGTCATGGGGAGTGCGAACAAGCGTTCTCATTGGCTATCTCAAGGTTACGCCTACTCGCGCCTAACAAACAACTAATCAGAATTTATTTATTTATTTAGGTTCACCTACAGTGTGCACACCAATATATTGTCAAAAATGTACACAAATAAAATAGAACTAAATGTCACAATACTTACAGGTGAAGACAGCATGCAATAATAAAGAGCGAGGTACTATAATTAATAATAATTATATATAATTTCTTATAAGTGTATTTAGACTGATGTCTGGTGCGCTTCAAGTGTTCTGAATGCAGAATCTAGGTGTGATTGTGCTAATTCGGTACCTACCTGATAATGATAATTACAGTCGAGTCAGGGTTCAAAATTATCAAGATAATTAAACCTCTTGATAATTGACAGCAGTGTGGGTCATTTATTATTTATTATATTTTTAATAACAAATGCTTCATATTTTATGTATAATCAGAAAAAATATTGACAGTAAAACAACAATACACAAATGCAATTTATGCATTTTGTGATAAGTTGCCTGCCCTGAGAGAGAGCAATTTTTTGTTATTATTAATAATCATCAAACTAATATATCAATGTTATTATCCTTTCGAACCTTGTAGTATAATAACAAAAAAAAATAAAAATAAAAATTGCAAGGGATAACGTCGGCGAAACGACGGGCGTAGTCCTATCAACCATTTTTATACATAGTGAATTAGAAAGTACTTTAAAAGAGGTCAGTAGTTCAGTAAATCAGAGATCAGTTCAACAAGTTAAGCATTATCCCCTTTGATTTTGATAATAAAAACCAAATAAAACTTTATACGATCTTTAGATTTTATAAATTTAATTTTTCGAATACACAATCATAGATATTGTATTATGATCACGTAAGATGAAGGTATGCAATCCGTAACCTATTTTATACCTCAACAGTAGCATTAAACATACTTCAAATTACACTCTCACGCAAGATAATAAACGCACAGAAATAACTTCAATACTATCTGAGCACTAATCTCGCTTTACTATTCAAATATAGTGAATAAATTGAAGCCTCTGCAACGACAAAACGTTTTCACTTTTAACAAGCTTATATGCAAGTCCTACTCACCAGTAATTCTCAAAAGTTGCAGCGGCGAAACTGTGATTCTAGTGCTGTTTTCTTATTGTATTTATATTTTTAACGGACGTGTAAAATACCTAGAAAATTAAAATTATTCTGATTCGAAGTCAGCACGACACACTTCTCGCCATTTTCGGTGTTAACTAATGCAAGGAAAAAGTTATTACTATTTTTCTGTCAGTCTCTAGGGATACCATAACAAAAAGTAGAAATTCTACATATTGCATTCAACGTGAAATTTTTTATGTATCAATTTTATTAAATAAAAAATATACTTAATGTATTACCAATATTTATTGTTTTTATTATAGTATAGTACCTAATTATATACCTCTTGAGGCTAAACAAACCGAAAATAATTAAGACTAACCCTGACTTTCTATGTCGCGTGGATCCTTAAAGCTCTCAGTACTAATAGATACAAAAAAATGATATTGATAGAGGCAAGTTACCCAACATGTTAATGGTGGATATCTGACTAGGAGTGTTTTTACCCGACTACAAACTAAGGTGGGCAATGTTTTTAGGGCGTATGTAAGTATTTATGTTATTATATGTAGGAATGTTTGGGTATGTATGTATTACATATACATATTACATAAATGTATTGACCGAGCGAAGCGAGGTCCCAGAGTCTATGGGAAAAAAATCGGCATTTATATGTTGTTTGTATGTTGGTGTGTATATTTGTTTGACGGTAATTTGCGTATCGCTGGTCCGATCTTCATAAAATTTTGCAGGCAAGTAGTTCATGACAAAAAAAAACAAGATCGAGTATGAGCAAAATCGGTCAAGGGGTTGCAAAGATATAGGGGTCGAACAGAACAGAGAACAAAATCTGTACCAAATATTCGTTATGACTCTTTGTATAAAATCGTTCTCAAGCGATCGTAACCGAGCCAAAGTTTGTGTGAAATAAAAAATGAAATACTTCAGTACAACAGAGCGTGATAGTGTATAGTAGTGCCTTCGAGCTATAAGTTCGTAGGGTCTCTGTATCTGCCCCCTCTCTTCTTGTTCAGCGTTGTCGGATGACGATCGGCAGTGTTCGGCTTGTGCTCGGCGGTGAAGTACTTCACAGAATGAAGTAGTTGAATTATAACTGGACTAGAGTGATAAGGATAGAACATACTTGAAGTAGTCCACTTGAAGGATTACTTCGCGAACTACACATGGCTATACGGTCAATGAGTCTAGCGCAAGGAACGCAGGTAGGTACCTACTGGGACTAGGTCACAGAACATAATTATGGTAATATACTAAGTACTAGGTGTAAAAAAAAACTTGCGAAAATCGTATCCGTCGGGTACAATCGACGATTATGTGTCTTTGAAGACGATAATTATTATGAACATTATTGATTCAGTACACTATAAACAATAGACTCTAGTATAAGTAACACTATGCTATCTGACGTACGAGTTCCACACGAAGCATCCAGTTTACTCAACGGCTCTCCAAACAGTTCACTTTTTCTAAAGCAGTATCTTCGGAACGCCAGCCTTGTTCCATTTTTAGCTTTATTATACAAAGTTGTATTTGGGTCTAAATTCCACGCGATGATATATGCTTTAAAGTAAGTAACAAGGTATTCTCCAATCCACACCCATATTAGAAGGAAAATAACCGTTATTATTATTATTTGGCAGAATAAAAAGAAGTAGTAAGGACAAAAAATAGGATCTGGATTAATTAATCTTGTCCATCTACAAGAAAACCAATGGATCAACATCCAGCAGCCCAGACATAGGTTGATCCCGGCACAGGCCGTCTGGCAGACGTCGCATATTCGTTCAATAATAGTTAATGGGAAGCAACAAACTTCCTGACAACTATATTCGTTAAATGTAAAGGGCACATCGGTTTGCCCAAAGAATTGTTCTCCTTCGACCTGGTTGCATGCCTTGACGATGAACCTCTGCTGTGGTTTTCGGTGTTTTCTTGATTTTCGTTTCGGCGCCATTTATACTTTTAAAAGACAATTAGAGAGAATTCTGTGACTTTGAAATAATTATGTAGTTGTACACGTAACAAATAAAAGTACTATGTTTTTATGAAACTAAAATAAAGTGCACGTAATCCTTCCGACAAAAATAATTAAAATTTTACTAAATTATTTGAATATATGAAGCAACAAAGAACCACAGAATTCTCTTTGCAAAGAACAAAGACATATTTATAAGGAGAATTCTGTAGCAAAGAACTATAACTCCAAAGAGTATTAAAATTTATAGGGAATAAATAAGTGCACCTCAGTTCTACTGTAAAGGTTAAAGGCCTCGTTACATGGCCTGACCTGACATCGTGTGAAAGGGACAGCTAGATTTAAATTTCACGGGAGCAAAAGAAACTAACTATTAAGGTTATAGTTTCTCCCTTTCACTCCCCCAGAAACTTATATATAGCTATATAGTTTTTTCTCCTCCTACGAGGGTTTTGGCGTTGCACGTCTTATGCATTTGCCAGTGTCAAGTAAGTATACATATATATTTTCAAGGTTTGTTAAATATTATCAAATAAGTCATTGTCACAGTCACAGGCGAGCAAAGCAAGTCACGGTCAAGTCTAATTCGTACCCCAGTAAAGTGGTGAAAACTTTACTAGAGCCTTCTATGGAGTTTTGGAAACAACATGAAAATTCACGTTTCACGACATTATATCATTCACCAACACTCGTGCATGTTCACAAACACTTAACGGGTAAAAATTCTTAGTTTTTACACATTAACACACGTAATAACACAAGTTTGGAAAATTATAAAATGACGTGATATGAATGAGGCGTTTTCCAAAAAAGAAAAAAAACCTGGTAATAAAAGTACCCAATAGATGGCGTTAGATGTACCTTGAGGTGTTTTGCTGTCACTGTCAAGAGAAAAGACAAAAAAAATTACGTGCCTTTTTGTTTTCTCGTGTTTTTTGGCTCCACATGTGTATTTAGACAATTTCAAGTAATGAGGCGTTTTCCAAAAAAAAAAAAAAAAGAAATCCTGGTTATAAAAGTACCCAATAGATGGCGTTAGATGTACCTTGAGTTTTTTCTGTCACTGTCAAGACATGAAAGACAAAAAAATGTACGTGTGCCTTTTTTTTTCTCGTGTTTTTTGGCTCGACATGTGTATTTAGACAATTTCAAGTAACGTAACTATGTATTTGACTTCATTTGAAATATTACAATAATTGACACTGGCTAAATACACAACGTGTGAAGCCAAAATTTCCGATTTAAAAAATAAACATAAAATATTTCGACAGAAATGACAATGACAGGTAAAACGATAGGTCTGTTACGCCATCTAGTAAGTATTTTAGAACTACTTTTTTTTTTGGAAAACGCCTCATTTAACTATGTATTTGACTTCATTTGAAATATTACAATAGGTGACACTGGCTAAATACACAACGTGTAGAGCCAAAATTTACGATTTTAAAAATAAACATAAAATATTTCGACAGAAATGACAATGACAGGTAAAACGATAGGACTATTACGCCATCTAGTAAGTATTTTAGAACTATTTTTTTTTTGGAATACCCCTCATTATTTTTCCTCCAAGGAGTACTTATTTTGTTTTGACTATGAATTATTTTTAAGTGCTGGCAATGCTCGTACCGTAGTACTTTTTATTTTGTACTCTGTCTGTTAAATACGTAAGACGAGACAGTATGGCCTTAAAGGCTTTAGCCTGCCTAAAACAGGCGAATAAAAAAAAAGTACCGTATACTTACTCTATGGTTCTATGATTCTATGTTGCTTATGGTCAGTTCCGCGTTGATCATGGTGAGGAAGGTTGCGCAGTCTTTCTAAGAAAAATATTGCGTGTTTTATCGCGTAATTACTATGCGAAGACCGTCGAAACTTTCTATAACACCGCTGGATTTGCTGTAATCAAGGAATATATAAAGAATAATGGCAGGTAATTGCTTTACAGTTGATTTACTTCGAGTGAAAGTTTGTAAGTTTCCTTTTCAAGGGAGTTTTGGTACTTGGAAAATTATGATAATTATTATTAATTTAAACATGCTATTGTAAAAAAATGTATACAATTACTAATTACACTAATTTCGAATACATTTAGAGAATTGCGTATATGAAAACTGGTTTTATGACCTTTAATTAATATTCGGAACTGAGAACAAGAATTGCTTCGCCTTCAAGGATGTATTTTTTTTGTTACCGAGTGTTATGCTATGGCTTGTTATATTGCTCAATGTTGTCTTTCACTTACATCATGTTTGTTTATTTGTGTGTAAATGTGGACTTTCGTGCATAAATATCTAGGCACGCACAGAGTAGGTTTGGTAACTTCGCTGGGAAGTACATACTTACTAAGAAACAACACTAGAAAAACATTTATGAGAAGAAACGTTCGTCTCGAAGAAAATAACTTCGCTTGTGCGATTCAGAACTTCATAGATTAAAACTTAAGTTTACTGTCAGTCCATACAAAACGTCAAAAAATGCACAACGCCATGTAGCTTAGCAAGTAGGTACAGCAAGAAACTTTGTCTCGCTGTCTGGATGTTTGTCGCTGTAAAGGCCTCGCTACATGGCCTGACCTGACAGCGTTTGAAAGAGATGTATATAAGTTTCTGGGGGAGCGAAAGGGGAAGCTCTTTCTTTTGCTCCCGTGAAATTCAAATCTAGCTGTCCCTTTCACACGATATCAGGTCAGGCCATGTGTAGACACCCTAACACGGCTAAACGGCTGAATGCATCTTGATAATATTTGGTAAGGGGGTCATATCACAAAGACGGACATACTTAGGAGTCCTTTTGTATGTCCACGCGAACGAAGTCCCTGGCAACAGCTAGTATTATACAGATATTGTTTCAGATCAACAACCTTCCGCAACCATGATCGTCATCCTCATAACCTTAGCGGCAGTGTCATTCACGACTTCCGAGTACATCCCTCCAGGGCCGCGGTACCGATGCCCGAAAGAGTCGGAAGCAAGCCTTCTGTACCCGTGCGTATGCGAGAATGGGACAGATGCAGGGCTGTTTATAAAATGTGAGAACCAAGGGTTGGCGGTGCTGAGTGTCGGGATCGGGAACATAGCGGGGTTGGGATACCCGGTCGAAAGGTTGCTGTTGAAGGAATGCAAGATTGGTAATTATTAAATCTTTATTACATTACTATACTGTATAAGCCTTTAATCATCCCACTGCTGGGATATCAGCCTACCCTCGAAGGGTGATTAGGCCATATCCACCACGCTGGCCCAGTGCGGGTTCTTCTCCGGAAATATGCAGGTTTCCTCAAGATGTTTTCCTTCACGGAAAAGCAACGTACGTAACGATACGTACGTAAGTTCCAAAGAACTCATTGGTTGCCCGCCCGGGTTCGAACCCGCTGCATCACGATTGTGAGGCGAGCGTGCTCCCACTGAGCTACCACGACTTTTTTTTATTTTATTACATAGTCCTATCTAATGTTATAAATGCGAACGTAATTCTGTCTCTCTGTCGGGGTGTTTGTCGCGTTATCACGGCTAGAAGGCTGAACGGATGGACCTGCGGGCTTACCCTCTAACTTTGAAACGTTCGTGATTCTGATTGCGAGAGCATGCCATCTCGCTCGTACCAACTTAGTCGCACTGCGCGATCCCGCTCGCGTAACTCTCGCTATCGCTTTCAGAGTTACTGGATAAGCCCACTGAATTTTCCCACATTTTTCTCGATTTCAGTGTTGGTCACATAATAAATGTTGTTCATAATGATGAGTACTATAAGCCGTTTTCGGGTGGTCACTTGTCGATGGGCGACATTGTATTGTGTGGTTTCGGAAATATTTCAAGATAAGGTACCACAGCATTCTAACCCCCGAATACTGAAACGTGTATTAACTTTGACGACAGATTAAGTCTATTGCTGCCTTTGTCATTTGCCTGATTCCAGAGAAAGGCAGCATTAGAATTAATCTGTTGTCAATATTAATGAACGTTTCAGTATTCGGGGTTGAAAGCTATATCAGCGACTTTGGTTTGAAGTGGCAATGGCCAGGCCACATCACTCGAGGAACCGATAACCGGTGGTGAAGAAAGGTTCTTGAGTGGCGACCACGAACCTGAAGACGCAGCGTAGGTAGGCCTCCCACTGTGGACCGACGACATTGTGAAAATCGCGGGCAACCGGTGGATGCAAGTGGCCCGTTGTCGGTCGGTGTGGCGCTCTAAGGGGAAGGCCTATGTTCAGCAGTGGACGTCTTATGGCTGATGATGATGATGAAGTTAGTGGCTTTTTTTATTCTGCTCGTCATTGTATAATGCTTCTTTGTTGAGCATCTTCGTTACAAAATCTTTTAACGCAATATTTCTATGAATTTCCCAGCAAATCTGTTTGGCTCGCTACTGCACAGGTCTACAATCAGAGTGCTTCGAATAGAAGATACGCCAATTCAAACGATAGACGCGTATGCGTTCGCCGGAGTCAACAGAACTTTACAAGAAATCTACATGACAAATACACAGATCGAAGAGTTTCCTAAAGAAGCTTTCAAGGTGTGTAAATTAATTTATAAAGCTCCCTTTTTTTTTATTTTACTCGGTGACGAGACGAGCAAGTCACTCGCCTGATGTTAAGCGTCACGCTTGCCCATAACAGTTCAGTGCCACCCAGAATTTTCTTTACTTCAACAGTTCAAAACTATGCGCGGCAATGCACTGCGCTCGTCGCCCTGAGATGTTAGATGTTAAATCTCTGTATGCCCAGTAATTACGCTGGAAACATTGCCCTTCAACCAGGAACACAGTAATGATTGCACACTACTGCTTGGCGGTTGAATAACTGGCAAAGGTGTGGTACTTCCCCAGGCGGACTCTGCAAGAGAGCCCTACCACTACAAAAACCTGTAAGCAGTAGCATTGACTAGCCTTGTGGCTCAGTGGGAGGATTTCCGCTTTCTGAGCTATAGGTTGTGGGTTCGATTCCCGCCCAGGAGAAACATTTTGTGCGATAAACACGGATGTTTGTTCTTTGTCTTGGTGTTTCTATGCATTCCATGTATGTATTAAAAAAAAAAGTATTTATGTATTCTATCAGTTATCTGGTCCCCATAGTACAAGCGATTGCTTAGTGTGGCGCTGTGTGTGAAAAATGGTCACCAATATTTATTTATTAAAAAAGAAATAAAATTGGCATTTTTTTTAAATATAGCTGGAAAGCTCGAATGTAGCGCTTCTAAAACACAGCACCAAACATACCTAGTTTTTTTCAGAGGATCTTTTGAGGGTTTGAAATGTTTCGTGTAAAACATAGCAAAAAAATTTTTTTTTTAAATACACTTTTTAGTACGAAAACAAATTATCTTTTTCTTCTTCTCTTTTCTCTTTTTATCTTTTAAACTTTGCCTTTGCTTAATTAATAATTTAACTAGTGGTTCGCGCCGAACCGATACGCTCGCGACCGCGACCCCTATAAAACTTAACAACCCTTGGACATATTTTTCTCATATTAAAAACATATTAAAGCATGAAAAATGATTTTTTCGGGTCAACGGATCGCATGCTGTCGTTTAACAAATAAGCACGCAATACATAAAAAGACATTTTCCGAAAGAGACATTTTGCGAAAGGGATTTTTTGCGAAAGGGACCTATTGCGAAAATGAGATTTTACGTAAGGGACACTGCGACGAAGCGATAAAAGGCTTCATCATCGAAATCGACTTGTTATCGTAATTTCCAATATAGTAATTATTTGTAACTTATTTTTAACTGTATTTTCAGATCCTGAGTAATCTAACAATCCTATCCATAGACGGCCATAGAATGACCAAGCTAAGCAAAGACATATTCGCGGGCAGCGAGGCGGCCGGCAGACTCGAGAGATTACATCTCAGCAATGGATTGATTCAAGACATACCGATCGAAGCTTTTCAGGTAATTCTTTTCTCTATCTCGCTCTCCCAATAACTTTTTTATACATACAATTATGGAGATGATCTGGAAAAGGTTTTTGTAACATTTTCTTTTGTTATAAAATTTTACATGTTTTAGTTAAAGGGCTTTGAAGATTTTGGCATACCTACTGTCCGCCATCTTGTTTTTTCTTCAAATAGCGGCCACTCATAAAATGTATGTGAATCGATAGCTGACACTAGTACGGACGAGGATTGTATGAGACAAAATCTCCTCCAGAGACACGTTTCCAAGATATACGCTTTCCGAGATACATTGATGGCGCCAACGGTTGACTTAGAACTAAATTGACGGTATGAATTGATTCTAAAAATTTGGTTTTGCAGCTATCTTTGTATGCTATTTTATGAGTGGTGGTGAGTGGTATTTTGAAGAAAAAACAAGATGGTGGACAGTAGGTATACCAGGCTTCATACTAAAATATTCAAGGCCTTTTTCAATGTAGGCATAGAAAAATTACGAATATTAAAAAAAATAAAAAATTATAATTTATCTATGATTTTGAAATAATTACATTCATCTGATTCTAAGTAAAGCTTTTCAAGATTGTAATGCCGTCAGCTTGCTGGGTGCCCTGCCTGGTAGAAATAGACTGTCAATGGTTCCTGGGTAAACCAACCGTTCGTTTTGTGTAGAAGGCTAAAAACAACCGTTAGGCTACAGACCACTTGAAAACTCTCTAACTTTTATTCATTTTTCTGTACACATTCATTTCAGAATTTGAAGAAACTAAAGAAGCTAGATCTACACGGAAATAATCTATCAAACCTAAAGAGGAATCAATTCAGAGGGCTTCGAGATACTGAAGTCTTGGATCTGAGGTGACCTACCTAGCTATTCTATTGAGATATTATATACTATAGACAATAGACACAAAGCACAAAGCGTCGTAGTGGGGGAAGTTTGCCGCATGTATAATGGCAGGCAAACACCTTGAGCAGGTAACCTACCCAGCTATTCCATTGAGATATTATATACTATAGACAATAGACACAAAGCACAAAGCGTCGTAGTGGGGGAAGTTTGCCGCATGTATAATGGCAGGCAAACACCTTGAGCAGGTAACCTACCCAGCTATTCCATTGAGATATTATATACTATAGACAATAGACACAAAGCACAAAGCGTCGTAGTGGGGGAAGTTTGCCGCATGTATAATGGCAGGCAAACACCTTGAGCAGGTAACCTACCCAGCTATTCCATTGAGATATTATATACTATAGACAATAAACACAAAGCACAAAGCGTCGTAGTGGGGGAAGTTTGCCGCATGTATAATGGCAGGCAAACACCTTGAGCAGGTAACCTACCCAGCTATTCCACTGAGATATTATATACTATAGACAATAAACACAAAGCACAAAGCGTCGTAGTGGGGGAAGTTTGCCGCATGTATAATGGCAGGCAAACACCTTGAGCAGGTAACCTACCTAGCTATTCCATTGAGATATTATATACTATAGACAATAGGCACAAAGCACAAAGGGTCGTAGTGGGGGAAGTTTGCCGCATGTATAATGGCAGGCAAACACCTTGAGCAGGTAACCTACCTAGCTATTCCATTGAGATATTATATACTATAGACAAAAGACACAAAGCGTCGTAGTGGGGGAAGTTTGCCGCATGTATAATGGCAGGCAAACACCTTGAGCAGGTAACCTACCTAGCTATTCCATTGAGATATTATATACTACAGACACAAAGCACAAAGCGTCGTAGTGGGGGAAGTTTGCCGCATGTATAATGGCAGGCAAACACCTTGAGCACAAGCGTCATAGTGGGGGAAAGTTGCCGCATGTATACGACGATTTGTGCTCAAGATCTTTGCCGGCCATTATAGTACACGAACGTCGATATCTCCCCAAGCAACCTTTGCTTAGTTAGAGACCTAAAAATCGACTGTTGCGTAGATGACGTCATTCTTCAAGACATTTGCCGGCTTTACTAGAGTTACAACATCCGGCAAAAATCTTAAACATTAACACCGAAGAACATTGCAATGTGAATTCTATTTACACTCGTGCCACAATTCAGTCACGAATCGCTTAAAGAAATTCCTTCTAGCCAAAGATGGTAGCAGTAATTAATCAAAGCGTGTATGTTTCAGTTACAATAAAATAACGAAGCTGGACGGCAGCCACATCGGGGACCTGACCAAACTCGGCTGGTGTAATGTCAGTCACAACCAAATAGCTGACTTACCTCGGTATGGATCTATTTTGTTTATGGTCTATCCTTTATGTTAAGGCCTCGCTACATGGCCTGACCTGACATCGTTTGAAAGAGATGGCTATATATAAGTTTCTGGGGGAGCGAAAAGGAGAAACTATTATAACCTTATTAGTTTGTTTCTTTTGCTCCCGTAAAATTCAAATCTAGCTGTCCCTTTCACACGATGTCAGGTCAGGCCATGTGTAGACACCCATAATCGCTTTTTGACAGCTCGTTGACACAGCTAGACTGCTAGCTACTTCTCTTATATTTTGGCTCCACACGTTGTGTATTTAGCCAGTGTCAAGTATTGTAATTTTTCAAGTGAAGTCAAATATTTCACGGTTAAAATAAGTCTCAGTCATAGTCTAACTCAAGCAAAGTAATTCACGGTCAAGTCCACGTCAAACCTCTGTAAAGTGGTGGAGACTTTACTAAAGGTTTATATGGAGTTTTGAAAACAACACGAAGAGTCACGTTTCACAACATTACACTTTTCACCAACACTCGTGCATGTTCACGAACACTTTATGGATAAAAATCCACCGTTTTTACACATTAACATTCGAAATAACACAAGTTTTGGAAGATAATACAATGACGCGACGTGACGTCTTCACGTTACCGCCAAAACTCTCAGACTGCTAGCTGTTCGACATTGGCTCAAAACAGGGAAGATTGGCGAGAAGGCTATTATGCTCTGCAGTACAGAAATACAGAAATATTAATTTCGTAACTAAAACTACAGAACACAAAAGAAACATAATAATAAATTAAATATACATGTAATAGACAGGAAGTGTACCTATATATTTGTCACGAAACCGGTACAGTAGGAAACAGTAGGTTGAATTCGCTGCCGATGACGAAGACATAACCTTGTACTAGTGTAGCAAATTGTCTCGTACAAAAAATGCTTTCTATTTATGATTACCTCATTACAAGGATACCTCGTACAAAAAAATGCGTTCTATTTTGTTTTGTATGAGACATAATTAGCTAGACGCTAGTGCAAAGTTATGTCATACTGTAAAGGATATTATCCTTTAAAGTAACCTTAGAATAGTTTTTGGTGGGATCGTGAAGAATTCATGTCGCGTCATTTTATTATTTTCCAAAACTTGTGGTATTTCGAGTGGTAATGTGTAAAAACGGTGAATTTTTAACCCGTTAAGTGTTCGTGAACATGCGCGAGTGTTGGTGAATGGTATAATGTCGTGAAACGTGAATTTTCGTGTTGTTTCCAAAACTCCATAGAAGGCTCTAGTAAAGTTTTCACCACCTTACTGGGGCATGACTTGGACTAGACCGTGACTTGCTTTGCTCGCCTTTGACCGTGACTATGACTTGTTTGATAATATCTAACAATACTTTAAAATATGTAAGTATACTTCACACTGGCAAATGCATAAGACGTGCGACGCCAAAATCCTCTTAGGAGGAAAGAGAAAAAAAAAGTTACCTAGACGCTACTACAAAGTTATGTCATACTGTAAAGGATATTATCCTTTAAGGGTGTCTATACATGGCCTGACCTGATATCGTGTGAAAGGGACAGCTAGATTTGAATTTCACGGGAGCAAAAGAAACAAACTATTAAGGTTATAGCTTCTCCCTTTCGCTCCCCCAGAAACTTATATATAGCCATCTCTTTCAAACGATGTCAGGTCAGGCCATGTAGCGAGGCTTTAAACTAACCTTATAATAGTTCAGAGGTATCGTAATGAGGAAGTGATAAATAGAAAGTATTTTTTGTATGCGACTTAATTTGCTAGACGCTAATACGAAGCGATTCTCATGTGCTTCAAGAACTGAGGAGAATCCTAACTAATATTATACATTCATAAGTAACTCCGTCTCTCTGTCTGGGTGTTTGTCGCATTGTCACGGCTAAACGGCTGAATCTATCGACCTGAATATTTGCATTTTTGCTTAAGGGTCGGAGATGGACATTGGCTACTTTTCCTCTGTAGGGCCACGCGAACGAAGCTTACTGTCGCCTCTAAAAGTAAATAACACCATTTATGACACCATTAAGATGCTAGTGATGAAACCAGTGAAATAAGTTAGAAAATTAAAATAAATTAATGTTAGTTAGTATGTTAAATTATTATTTGTTTGTTGTATTATTGTTTTAAGTTAGTTTTACTTAGATTATGGTCCATGGGTGGGCGAATTGGAGTAACCTGTAATGCCCACCCAATGGAAAATAATTGAATTGATAAATAAATAAATAAACACTAATATTATAAATTCGAAAGTACCTCTGTCTCAATGTCTATCTCTCTCTCTCTCTCTCTCTGACCTGAATTTTTATTTTATTTATTTGGGACAATAAACAGTGACATTATATTAACTAAAACTAAAGCACTAAAGATTAATTATTAACTGTGCCACCCACGGAACTATCCACCAATTACTAAAAATAATCTTTGCTGGGGTAGTAGCCTGAAAACAAAATCAGAACTGGGACAAAATAATACATAGTAACAATAAATTAAAAAAAAAACATATTATGTAATACAGATCTACATATCTATGCTATGTGCCCCGGGGATGAGCAAATTAAACAAACGTTCGTCTTATGGCTTACTTAATTTTTGCGTAGATATAGCTTAAGGTTTGGAGACGGGCATAGGCTACGTTTCCTTTGGCCACGCGAACGAAACCGCGGGTAGCAGCTAGTAGATATATATAACAAGCGTCAGAGACACGACATCGGGCGCGTCACAAGCGCGCTTTGAGCGCTTACTAAGCGCTCGCGTGTTTTGATGCATAAAAGCGCATACAAAACCGCAGGATGCTTTTCTTTGTTATTTAAAAATTTACTCCGTTCATGCGAACATCCATTCATTTTCACTTTTAACATTTATTTATTTATTTATTAATAAATGCCTGTCACACTTACAGCAACGCCATGTGATATTATGTAAAAATAATGTTTCGTTTTTCAGAGCGATGTTTGCGAGAAACGCGCTATTGAAAGTCCTGCATTTGGACAACAATAAACTGAAAAAATTGGACACGAACAGCTTCAAAGGAATGAGATTTCTCAGGTAAACAATAAACATCTCATATTTTCAACCTAATCCTCACTAATAATATATATGCGAAAGTAACTCTGTCTATCTGTCTCTCTTTGTGGGTGTTTGTCGCGTCATCACGGGTATACGGCTGAAGGGATTGACTTGAATTTTTGCATAGATATAGCATAAGGGTAGGGTTGCCTGGAAGAGATCTCTTTAAGCGATAAGGCCAACAATTGTTACACTAGTTTTAAGTAGATTTTTTGTGTTATGTATGTAATTTCTGGTGGGAATAATAAAGAGTCTAACGGTCGGACACGCGAACGAAGTCGCTGGTAACAGCTAGTTGTTTATAAAATTAGCCGATATGTAAATTGGAGGTGTGCGTTATTTCCACGTCAAATTTAATCTAAATTTCAGAAAACACGAAAACTTTCGTATTTATCAAATTTTATACATTTTATTTTCTGCATTAGCCTTTTAACATCCCACTGCTGGGATATCGGCCTACCCTCGAAGTGTTATCCCCCACGCTGGCCCAGTGCGGGCGGCTTCACATACGCCATCGAATTTCTTCTCCGCAAATATGCAGGTTTCGTCACGATGTTTTCCTTCACGCAAAAGCCAGCGGTATATCCGTACGTAAGTTCCAAAGAACTCATTGGTACGGGCCCCCGCCCGAGTTCGAACCCGCGACCCGAATGTGAGGCGAGCGTGCTCCCACTGATCAACCTTGATTTATTGTATATGTCGTGGGCTAATCATAGAACTGGGCAGATATCGATACGCCGGCATTTATTGATTTGGCCGATTATTTCATGATATGCCGGGTATAAAGTTGGGCAGATCGATGAGAGCAACCTATTCGTCGATTTGCCCTTCTAATCTGGCCACATCGAGTTATGGCTGTTCGCAACATAGCTTAGTTCTATTTCCCAACGCTTGTAGCGCTGCTTGCGCTCTGTCAGCTGTGTGTTTACGTGGGAGAAAGATGGTAACGTCACAACATATTTTTTTTGCTGTTTCCTTGGTTTTCCTACATACTATATCCGAGCATGGCTGGGTAAATAGCCTTATTATGTTAACGTCTTTTTATCTAGTAAAATATATATTGTTTATACTTCATGTTATTTGCTTGTACTTTGGTCACCCTACAGAATCTATTTGGCCAAGCATGGCCGGGCAAATCGGCAAACGTTATGCCTTGAACGTTAAGGCATTTATTAGACAGGCAAATTACGAAATGCCGGCTTATCGTGATCCGCCCAGGAATTTCTCGATCGCCCCAGTTCAACGATTAGCCCACGACATATATACGGATTTTAAAATGTGTCAAAATCACTTCAATTTTCATAGTAAAACATTTAATTTTGTTTATCCCCAGACGTTTATTCTTGCAAGATAACGAAATCTCGGACATAGGGCGCGGCACGTTCACTTCGGTCACTAGAATCGGTACCATCGACTTGGCGCGGAACAAGATCACCAAGGTCGACTACCAGATGTTCCAGGCTGTTAAATATGCTGAGGTTAGTCTTTTTTAACCGACTTCCAAAATAAAAGAAGGAGGTTCTCAAGTCGACTGTTTTTTTTTTACTTGCTGCGCCCTCGGTTTTACCCTGTATTTTACAGAAACCGAATATTATTCCGGGATAAAAAGAAGCCTATGTGTTATTCCAGGTATAAGCTACCTCCATACCAAATTTCATTCAAATCCGATAAGCCGTTACAGAGTTGAACGGGAAACACACTTACCTACAACAAACTTTCGCATTAATAATTTTATTATTTTAGTGTGATGTTTGTTACCTCACTCCTTCATTTAAAAACCGATTTAAAAAAAATCGTTTTTAATTTTATAGAACTTCCAGATTGGTCCCATTTTTATCAAAATCCAGTTCTGATGATTGGATCCACGAGGAATTGAGGGAACTCCTCAAATATTATAGGCATTTATGATTTTGGTATTTTCAGCAACAAGTCAAACATTTGCATTCAGAAAGTATCGTTTGGTGAAGTGGAATTGATGAAGAAGACCACAGATGGCGAGTAGGTTTGACTGTCAGTACATGAACCACACAGCAATGGTTCATGTACTGACAGTCAAACTTACTCGCTATCTGAACCATTGCTGTGTGGTTCATGTACTGACTAACGAACAAATGTCAATATATATTTTATAATTGTAACTTTAGTTTCATTTTCGTGTTTTCTATGACATGTAATGTTACGGTCAAAATAAATTACTTTTTGATTTGATTTTTAGTACTTGTTTTTTTATTAATTACTAACAGCCCGCCCCGGCTTCGCACGGGTATTTAACAAAAAAAATAAAAACTATAATACACACACGAAAACCTTTCTATTTGCGTCAAGTTACAAAAAAAAAAAGAAAGCTAAAAAGCTACCTAACAGCGAATGTTCAGTAGTTTCGGAGTTGTTGAGAGTTTGAATATTATTATTATTATTATTATATATATATATATATATATATATTTTTTTTTAAATACTTTTCTATTATTACGTTTTCAGTTAATAAACCTAGCAGAAAATAAAATACAATCCATCGAATCTCAAGCGTTCACCGACCTCTACCTAGCGACGGTGAACATATCCCACAACGAAGTGGCCGCCATCGACGCCGGCGCCTTCCAGAACTGCAACAACATGACGCTGCTGGACCTCAGTCACAACAATTTAACGGATATCAATAAAAGGGCTTTTGACGAAAACAGCTACGCGTACGAGTTTGACGTTTCTTATAATGGATTCACTGATTTTAGTCAGGTAAGTTTTAGTTAGTCGGGTAACGTGTTTACTTCTAGATTTTGGTAGTGGTAGGGCTCCTCTGCAGAGTCCGCCTGGGGCAGTACCACACCTTTGCCAGTTATTCAACCGCCAAGCAGTAGTGTGCAAGCATTACTGTGTTCCGGATTGGTGGGCAATGTTTCCAGCGTAATTACTGGGCACAGAGATTTAACGTCTAATATCTCAGGGTGACGAGCGCAGTGCATTGCCGCGCATGGTTTTGAACGGTTGAGGTTTAAAATTCTGGGTGGCACTGAACTGTTATGGGCAAGCGTGAATCTTAACATCAGTTGAGCGACTTGCTCGTCTCATCACCAATATACATAAAAAAATAAAAAAATAAAAATTGAAGACATCCATATTGTACTTTTCGGGAAACTGACTCGTATATAATTCCACATCTTCAATGTTTATTTCTGTTTTAAAAGTCGTTGTTAATTGGTCCAAATAAAAATATTACGCTCCTTGGGCAGTCGGGTAGAAACTATAACTTTGTCATTGAGTAATTTTATAAGGAGAGTGCCATTGGCCATATAAAGATGCGTAATCCGATTGTGTTAACTGATAAGGACGTAAGATGTCGCTAGTGCTTTTAACTGCGACATGATCGTCACATTTTCTGCTTGACTTGAAATAGAAACCCAATATAACTCATTCCTAATGGCACGGTGAAAAAACGATGTTATATATTATTGCTTAGTAATATCAGTAAAATCATTAATTTTATATTTTGTTTGAAAAACTCGCTAGGTTCTCACGAGATGGCGTTGAAAACATATTTTTTACGGCTTATATTGCAATCTAATTTGAATTAAACTTTAAATTGCGGACATACACCAATACTATGTTAACCAAATTTTCATCGGTTTTTATATCGGTTTGAAGCGCCATCTAGTTTTACGCTGGTTTTTCTTGGGGTACACTTTTTTGTATGAGATTGTCATTCTTCTTGTATGATTTTTCAATGATTTTATGGAAAGTGTCTTTCTGTTTCAGGTGCCAATATCGAACATGACCGGGATTCGCATCCTGAATGCATCGTTCAACGCTATAACAGTGATACCGCGGCTGGCGTTCCCCAAACTGTACGAGCTGCATACAGTCGACATCTCCCACAACCAACTTACTGAGATATTCAACGCTGTCTTCCAGAATTTGTTTTCTTTAAGGTCAGACTTTCTGCATTTATTTATTTATTTAAGACCAACAGCACAAGAATACAATTTACGTAATGAATAGAGATACATTTTATTAAACAGCCAATTATAGGTATATTATATTTTAAGTAATTTAAACAATATAGTTTCTACAATCGCTACATATTATGTAGACATACAAAGTAAACAAAAAAAAAAAAACGGTAGCTAACCGATTGTTTCCAATAGCGCTTGCTTTCATCATCATCATCAGCCGTAAGACGTCCACTGGCCCCTCACTCATTGAACGAAGATTTGCCATTTGCATCCAGCGGTACCCGTGCGTTTACAATGTCGTCTGTCTACCTAGGGAGGACTGCCACTGACTACTACTCTGCGTTTCCCGGCTCGTGATCGCTACTCAGGAACCTTTTCATCAGGGACCTTTTCAGGTGTTTTTGTTATTTCCTCTCTGTGATGTTATGTTCTGTATGTTTATGTTAAAAAATGTTGAAAAAGTGCGAACGAAAAAGCTGAAATTGGGGAGCCGGCCCTTGAGCTCAGTAGCCGTAAAGCCAGTTGTATATCTGTACGTAAGTTCCAAATAACTCATTGGTTAATGGGCCCGGGTCCGAACTTACGACCCCACGAATGTGAGGCGAGCGTGCTCGAACTGAGCTATCACGACTTCCCCGTGTCTTAACATAAAATCTCTAATTATCATAAAATTTACTTAAATAATGAGGTGTATAGAATATTTTTTTATTTTTTTTCCTGTTTGTATTGTATTGTGTAATAGCTGCGCCCCGCGGTTTCACCCGCTATTCTACAGAATCCGAATATTTTACGTGATAGCCTATGTGTTAATCCAGGGTATAAGCTACCACCATACCAAATTTCATTTAAATCCATTCAGCCGTTACAGAGTTGAACGGGAACAAACACACTTAGATACTTATTTATTTACACACTTACACAAACATTTTCGGATTTATAATATTAGTGTGTGTTAGTGTGTGTGTGTGTGTGTGTGTGATTGCGTATAACTGAAATAATATAATGATCGCCGGAGCCCATACTTTAATTACATCTAATCCGTAATCAGGAGAACACGCAGACAGATTGGCGGTTGACGATAAATCATTAGAGATGACGTCACACGTTTCGTTAACCGCCACACCTACTTACACACAAACTTTCGCATTTATAATAATAAATAAAATATAATTTAAAAAAATATACTATGTCGTCCATCGGCAAGTGACCGCCCGAAAAAGTACTCATCTTTATGAATAACTTTTACTATGGGATTACTATGGGACCAACGCTGAAATCTAGAAAAAATATCTGCTGTTCCATACATTTTGTCGAGTGTTATCGACATTTTTCAAATATTTTTTTCGATTTCAGTGTTGGTCCCATAGTAAAAGTTGTTCATAATGATGAGTACTATAAGCCCTTTTCGGGCGGTCACCTGCCGATTGGCGCCATTGTATTTATAATAAAAAAATTACCTCGCAAGACAAGACAAGGCGTGCAAGGCAAGACGAGGTCGCGCGCGTGTCTCGCTTAGCATTCCTTGATAAAGGTCACCGAATGTGTTCGAAACTATAGTCGGAATAACCGACTCAGTTTAACATAAGTATTCCCGTTTTATTAAAACAAAATGTAATTTCCAGATATTTGAACTTAAGCCACAACTCCCTGGAGACGATAAAGCCGGCCACATTCGGCGCCGTCCACACGCTGCTGGCGCTCGACCTCTCCCACAACCGGCTGGCGGCCGTGTCCCGCGGGAGCCTCGCCAAGCTCTCCAGCTGCCGGGAGCTGGACCTGGCTCACAACAAGCTGGAGACTCTCTTCCAAATACCCGCTGCTCTTGGGTGAGCCCGTTTTTAATATATCACGGTTTTATGGAACTCGTTGACGAGGCTGGCAAGTCGCTCACCTGATGACATGGCGAGGACTGATCGTGATTTGAAATGTGTACTGTCCCGCTCAAAGTTCTAAGGTTTAAAGTTGAAAATCGCATATCATACTTGATTAGAAAACGGTAAATTGTAGTTTTTCATTGCTTTTTTGCCGATTATCGGAAATATACAAATCAAATAAAAAAACTACCCGGTTCGCCGTATACACCACTAGCCTGGATATTTAATTTGTAAAAGAAAATTTGTAGTTACCACTGAAAATTCAGAGCATTTGATTTCAGAAGGTTTTTTCAGGGGGTCATTTTGCGATTTTTTATTTTGTAACTAAGACAGATTTTCGAAATTTTATTCGGTTAAACGTAATTTCAGTTTTATTTTCTATCTGTAGTATTTTATGCACCTGATTAAGTAATCTCGTCACTTCGAACAAAGCGCTGTAAAATGCTACGTTTTGTTGTTTTGCGATTGGACCTCGCCTTGAGTTCATGAATAGTAAACTGAGGAAAAAATTATGTTAATTATTTTCTTTTAGAAATTAAATATCCAGGCTAGTGGTGTATACGGCGAACCAGGTATTTTTTTTATTTGATTTGTATATTTCCGATGATCGGCAAAGAAGCAATGAAAAACTAGAATTTACCGTTTTCTCATCGAGTATGATATGCGATTTTCAACTTTAAACCTTAGAACTTTTAGCGGGTACAATACTCATTTCAAATCACGATCAGTCCTCGCCTTAAAGTCATAAAACGTTTGGTCGATAAGTCAGTGCTAAAGTCTGCTTTTAAAGCAACTTAAGCTCGGATTACTTAATGTCATGAGTTTGTGGTCAAAAACTTAGCTTCACCTAACTTAGCTTGCTTAGCTTAGTTTGCAAACTTACTTAAGTTATTTATTGCAGCGAATTGAACCTTGCGAACAACGAAATAAAAGAGATCAAAAGCAACTCGTGGCCGCAAATGAATGCTCTGCTCAGGCTCGACTTATCGTCGAACATGTTGTCGGATTTGTCCGGCGATAGTTTCGCCAACTTGTTGACACTGCAGCGGCTGAATCTGGCCGGTAATGGGATCACGAAGCCTCCATGGGAGGCGCTAAACGGACTCAGTAGCTTACAGTATTTGTATTTACAAGTAAGTGTATTTAATAAAACGTTGATTCTGTTGTAACATTTTCTAAACTAAGCCGTGCTATAAGAATAGTGCCAGTCTTTTTCCTCATATTGAAATAAAAAGAGACGCAGATAATATTATTGCTGTCAGATTATAAAGTATTTGCTTGAACTGATTGGAAATCAGATTCCCTTTGGGAGCGTAGGTTCGGATCCTACCGACTGCGCCATGTAAAACTATTTATATGCAAAGGATGAGTTTAGTAAAACCAGATGCGTAGCCATTACTCACTTTATTTAATACCCGCATCATGCACATAATTAAATATTAATTACAACTACCCACATTTAGTACTTATATTTCAGTGATTTAACAAAATCGTCGAACTTGCTCGGCAACTTGTTCGGCGTTATTTATCGCCGAACATCTTTGTGTCGGAGGTTCTTGAGTGGCGATCACGAACCGGAAGATGCAGCGTGGGCAGGCATCCCACTAGGTGGACCGACGACATTGTGAAAGTCGAGGGCAAACGGTGGATGCAAGTGGCACGTTGTCGGTCGGTGTGGCGGTGTAAGGGGGAGGCCTATGTTCAGCAGTGGACGTCTTCTGGCTGATGATGATGATGATCTTTGTTTCAGGATAATAAGATAACAGAATTAAACAAATCAGCGTTCGGTAACCTTCCGACGCTATTCGAGCTGGATTTGTCGCGCAACAATCTGACGACCATCGCCAAACTGTCGTTCAACGGGCTGCAACAGTTGCTCAACTTAAAATTGAGAGAGAATCTTCTGGATAAGATACCAAATGAAGCGTTTAAAACTTTAGTGGCGTTACGGTGAGTTACTTTTTTTAAACGAAAGTGTAACAAAACAAGCATGTCACTCGCCAGATGGTAAGCCATTTTTTTTTTTATAATAAGAGTAGCTCCCATACATGTAAAGAGAGGATGAAACAAAAATTCGCTGTACCCCATCATGTGAGATATCATTGAACAGATCTTTAAAGTACTTCAATTACTTCTTTAATACCTCAAACGTCTTATGCGTCTACGGAACCCTACTAAGCATGGCCCGACATGACTCTTAATTAGTTTTGAGAAAGGATGCAAGCCGTAT
Source organism: Apocheima hispidaria (assembly GCA_947579745.1). Taxonomy (NCBI): domain Eukaryota; kingdom Metazoa; phylum Arthropoda; class Insecta; order Lepidoptera; family Geometridae; genus Apocheima; species Apocheima hispidaria. Next base: position 7,555,689 of record OX388171.1, read on the forward strand.
TTGCTCACCAACTTTTTGTTGCCGAACTTTTTTTACAGCGATTCACGATTTTATTTCAGGAAACTGGATTTGTCGCACAATCAGTTGGAGAAAATAGACAACAAAACCAACGGGCTTTTAGATGATTGTCTCTCATTGGAAATGGTAAGTTTTTTTTTCTCTTTCCTCCTAAGAAGATTTTGGCGTCGCACGTCTTTTGCATTTGCCAGGTTCAAGTACACATATATATTGTCAAGTTTTGTTAGATATTATCAAACAAGTCATAGTCACGGTCAAAGGCGAGCAAAGCAAGTCACGGTCAAGTCCAAGTCATGCCCCAGTAAAGTGGTGAAAACTTTACTAGAGCCTGCTATGGAGTTTTGGAAACAACACGAAAATTCACGTTTCACGACATTATACCATTCACCAACACTAGTGCATGTTCACGAACACTTAACGGGTAAAAATTCACCGTTTTTACACGTTAACGCTCGATATAACACAAGTTTTGGAAAATAATAAAATGACGCGACATGAATTCTTCACGTTCCCGCCAAAACTCAACGTCATTGTTGTGAGCGCCGTGAGCACGCTCTAATGACGTCACTCGTGACGTCACGTGGCTGACAGGAGCCTACAAACGCGCATCTTAAACCGACTGCACGCTGACAGTGCGAATGGTAACTATGTGCGCATTTTAAACCGCACTCCCAGTGTGACAGGCAGCACGCTACACCGCCATTTTTTCGTAAGTAAATCTGTAAATTGTTCCGTAGGTGAACCTGAGCTATAACAACATAGGTTTCCTGACGAAGAAGATGTTCCCCTCGAGCCCCTGGATCCCGTACAGGCTGCGCGAGGTCGACCTCAGCCACAACTCCATCCCCGTCCTCACGTACGACGTCACCTTCGGCACCAACACCGTCCGCAGGATGGACTTCAGCGGGAATGTTATCAATGACATAAGGAATCGTAAGTCAACTGTATACCCATATCTATCTATACCAATATTATAAAGAGGAAAGATTTGATTGTTTGTTTGTTTGATTGTTTGTTTGTTTGCATTGAATAGGCACCGAAATTACTGAACCGATTTGAAAAATTCTTTCGCTGTTGGGTAGCTTTTTAGCTTTCTTTATAATTTTCTTTTTTTTTTGTAACTTGACGCAAATAGAAGGGTTTTCGTGTGTGTATTATAATTTTTTATTTTTTGTTAAATACCCGTGCGAAGCCGGGGCGGGCTGCTAGTAAGCAATAAAACTATGTATACTATATATACCAACACATTGAGGATTTAATCACAGTTTTGAAATAATTCACTAAACGCAAATATACACTCAATCACTTACACATACACTCACCCATACACACTGACTCACACACACTCACACACACTCACACTCTCAATACACATAAACACATGCGCGCGCGCACTCACGCACCCTGAGTTTTTTAAAAATAATTTTAGAATAACTTTAAACTTTAATATCATTTAACTGTAAAAATTAAAGTAAGTAACTACTTACTCTCTTAATTTCGGAGCTTCCGTTTAATGGTGTTTCGGAGGTGGGCGTTGTTCCCGCGACAGAGTTATTTAACTACTGCGGGTAGCATCGTTCTATTTGCATTATTCACTAAGTTTTTGTTCCAAAATAAAGAATTTTGTATTTTTATTATGTATATAAAGATTTATTTTTAAGTCGTTTAACTTCATGTAGTCTGCACCTATAATTGTGGTGACGTTTAGCCTGTTTCCATTGCTTGCCTCCTTCATTGTTACAATGACGTACATCATATTGGTGTCTATTAAAAATATATATATATATGTTGCTGGACGCGGTAGTCTCTTTCAGATAACAAAGAAATAACATTAAGGTGCATCGTTTCACTCATCGCGCGAAATTCAAATTTTCTTGCGTTTTTTGTCAATTACAGCTTAATTACTCATCGTGGATTTATTGAAATCAATTTTGGGCCAATAAATAAGTTATTTTAAGAAATTACGGGTAAAATGATTACCTAGATAACATTGGTTTAGCTACAAATCTCAATAAGCTGATTTTCATCTTGGTTTTTGGTTTAGTGGGAAATGTACTTATACTAGCTAACAACTTGAATTTTTGATTGGTGTAATTTCTTGAAAAAATATATTTATTATCGCAAAATTAGTTTTCATGAACCTACGATGAGTAATTAAGCTGTAATTGACATAAAACGCAAGAAAATTTGAATTTCGCGCCTGAGCGCGAAACTTTGCAACTTAAGGAAAAGGATTTAAAAAAACATACAATTGCGAGTCTGACTCGAGTCCTTCCGCGTGTTTTGGCGCATTTGATGTTTGAAATTGTACAGCTGTCGCTCTGTTTCTCGTGCGTGTGACAGAGAGAGTTAGTGAGTTTTCCTAACTTTTTGATGAAGTTAGCGTTTCGGGGGTAGTCTTACGATCCCCTAAATCTTAAAAAAAAAAAAAGTTTTTCGTGTCAATTGCTTGGATGAACCATAATCTATGCCGCTATGTTTTGTTTTTTAAAATTAAATTAAATTTAATTTTGTTTTAAAATGATGCCCAAGAACGAGGGTAATGTTTTCGGGATGTGTAAATATGTTTGTGTGTTCCTGTATTAATTCGTACCTGTAGCCTAAACGGCTTGACCGATTTTGACGAGCGAGTGTAGTTGGATCCTCTTTACTTCCCGAGTGACAAAGGCTACAATTTGCAGTCGGGTATGTTGTTTTTCTTCTTGTTTGTAATTGAGACTTGTTGTTTGTTTCCAGATGTCTTGGGGAACCTTACATCTTTGGAAGTCCTAGACTTATCGAACAACGAACTGGATGGTTTGATATCAAGGTCATGTAAGTACAAGCTGAACTTACAGTCGCGTCTAAAAGTAAATAGAAACTAATATTATAATTTCGAAAGTAATTATCTCTCTCTCTCTGTCTGTTTGTCGCGTTATCACAGCTAAACGGCTGAGCGGTTCGACCTGAATTTTTGCGTAAATATAGCTTAAGGTTCGGAGACGGACATAGGCTACTTTTTTTTTGTAGGTCCTCGCGAACGAAGTCGAGGGTAACAGCTAGTGACTTATAAAATATATTTGTGCTTTCCTCCTGAGAGAATTTTTAGGAGAAACGAAGGCTTTTTAAAATCTTTTTTGGTCAGTCGTGGTAGCTTAGTTCGCACGCTCGCCTCATATTCGTGGGTCGCGAGTTCGGATCCGGGCGGGCAATGAGTTCTTTGGAACTTACGTACGGATATACCGCTGGCTTTTCCGTGAAGGAAAACATCGTGAGGGAACCTGCATATTTGCGAAGAAATTCGATGGCGTATGTGAATCCGCCAACCCGCGCTTTGCCAGCGTGGAGGATATGGCCTTATCAGCCTTCGAAGGTAGGCTGTTATCCCAGCAGTGGGATGTTAAAAGGCTGATGAACTACTCTTACTTAACTTGAGCGTTCTGTTATCCCAAGGCCGCCTACCAAGCTTCGGGTCTATGGCAACTTAAAGTGCAACGGTTCGCTCAGCGTGCCAAATTCAAACTTTCTTAGCAAAATTGGTTTCAATAAATCCACGATAAGTAATTGAATTGACAAAAAACGCAAGAAAATTTGAATTTGACGAAACGTTGCACCTTATCGTAACTTTTTCTTTCAGCGGATGTAAAGCTCCGACTTCCGGAGAACATTACCGCCATCTATCTCCAAAACAACGCACTACACGCCTTGCCAACAGAAAGCATCATTAACGCGACAAAACTGAAGATATTGGATGTAAGGAATAATGAACTGAGCACCTTCGAACCGGCCATTGTCAAGAAAATATTGCACAAGGGATTGGAGTTCTATTACGAAGGTAATTATATATTCGTTTATTTTTAGAGTTCCATGCCTTAAGGGGGCGTGTACCCTGGCTCTCGCTGTCTCGTTCGCACTATATCAACAGTTTTGAACATAAAAATAACAGAGAAGAAATTAAAAAAAAAGTCTTGTCTTTGACTTTAGAATACCATTGTCAATGTTTTATAACAATTTTCATGTTAACAATGTTAATGTTAACAACGTTAATTAGCAATGTTAATTTCATTGACTTTAGAATACCATTGCCAAAGTTTTATAACAATTTTCAAATTGACAATGTAAATTAATAATGTTAATTTTCACTTGAATACCATTACCAATGTTTTATAACAATTTTCATGTTAACAATGTTAATTAACAATGTTAATTTCATTCACTTTAGAATATCATTGCCAATGTTTTATAACAATTTTCATGTTAACAATGTTAATGTTAGCAACGTTAATTAACAATGTTAATTTCATTCACTTTAGAATATCATTGCCAATGTTTTATAACAATTTTCATGTTAACAATGTTAATGTTAGCAACGTTAATTAACAATGTTAATTTCATTCACTTTAGAATACCATTGTCAATGTTTTATAACAATTTTCATGTTAACAATGTTAATGTTAACAACGTTAATTAGCAATGTTAATTTCATTGACTTTAGAATACCATTGCCAAAGTTTTATAACAATTTTCAAATTGACAATGTAAATTAATAATGTTAATTTCATTCACTTGAATACCATTACCAATGTTTTATAACAATTTTCATGTTAACAATGTTAATTAACAATGTTAATTTCATTCACTTTAGAATATCATTGCCAATGTTTTATAACAATTTTCATGTTAACAATGTTAATGTTAGCAACGTTAATTAACAATGTTAATTTCATTCACTTTAGAATATCATTGCCAATGTTTTATAACAATTTTCATGTTAACAATGTTAATGTTAGCAACGTTAATTAACAATGTTAATTTCATTCACTTTAGAATACCATTGCCAATGTTTTATAACAATTTTCGAACAACGACAATTTTTTAACGAAGGAAAATGAAGGTTTTAAATTAATAATTCTAACGTGTAAACTAATATTAATTTTCAGGAAACAGCCTGTATTGCAACTGTTACGTCCGTCCGCTAAAACACTATCTAAATCGGCTCAGCGCTTCTTACCTGCATTCCGATGATAAATACAAGAATATAAACTGTACGGAACCCATGCACCTGGCCAACGAAAACGTAATCACCCTAAATGAGGACAGATTATTGTGTGACAGCAACATCGACGAGGATGGTAACACTCAAGAAACTGAATTCAAAAAGAATGACAAGACTTTGGATGAATTCGATTTGGTTGCAGAGCCAGATTTGGCTTTTAGAGACGTTCAATAGTAAGTATTCAAATATATTAGTATTTTTATAAAATACAAATATATACGTATATTTTTTTATTTTTTTTTTACAAAATGTATATAAACTCTTTATTGTGTACATCAAAATGATAATAACACACGTACAGAACTATCTTCTAAGAGAGTGCCACAAGTGGCGGCGTTATCGCTAAAAGCGTTATCTTCCAGGCAAAAAAAAAAACGTTAGTAAAAATGTAAATATTTTTGGTCAAAAATGTAAATATTTAATCTCGCAACTTTTGTTTTCCGAATGCCCAGAAGAGGGCAATAAATAAATAAAAAATAAATAAATAAATATAAATAAAATAAATAAATGAATAAATAAATAAATTATCTAAATCTAATATTTTTGAGGTATATGTTTATATGTATGTATGTTTGTGTGTCCTATATTATCTCCTGTAGCGTAAAAGGCTTGACCGATTTTGACACGTGAGGTGCCGTTGGACTCCTATCTAGACCTGGGAGTGAAAAATGCTACATTTTGCAGTCGGTTTTTTTATTTCTTTAATTCTATCCTAACTAATAAATGCGAATGTAACTCTGTCTCTCTGTCTGGGTTTTTGTACCGTTATCACGGCTAAACGGCTGAACGGATCGACGTGAATTTTTGCATTGATATAGCTTAAGGGATATAGAGATAGGAAGAGACGGATATAGGCTACTTTTTATTGTTATGATTCCTGTTGCCTGGAATAAACTGTATCTGTTTATTTAATTAATTTTCAGCTCCCAAACCTCAATATACGTACACTGGTTCGTTATAACGCCCGACGACCTCGCAGACTTTGTTATCTACATAAGAGACGAAAAATACAATGTCCCTTTCACAACGCAAGTTGCATACAACCTCCGTTCACTAACCATAACCATCGACGAGGCAATAGAAAAAGAAATAAGAGCTGTCAAAAATGACCTTGACATTTGCATCACGGGCAAGACGTCAGACGGCGCGCCGAAAAAATGGCACAAAAGTCAGTGTCAAAAAATGGAGCGAGATTTCGAGTACTGGCCGAAAAAGTTGAACGTCGATAAGAGGAGGTTGACTAAAAAGAAGGTCAAATACTCTTGGTTTTCGAATAGTGTGCTGGGATTGGTCAGCGATTCGATTTTGATTACTCTGTGCATATTTTTGGGGGTTTGTTTGAAAATGACAGACAGATTGACAGATTAAAACGTGATTGTCACGTTGATAAAAAGTGTGATCAATCGATTTTACGATCAAATGGGACGTACAAGAAATGTCTCAGTTGATCGTCTCACTTGATTTTCAATTCAGGCTGGGTGTGCTAGTATCTTCGACCAAGCGCTGTGGTTAAACGCCTAGACTGGGTATCTTATATAATCACAAAATGTGTCCAAAGATTTTGCTCAACGATTAAGACATGTGAGAGTAACGTTGGAAAAAAAGTGTGATCAATTGATATCATGATCAAGTGGGACGTACAAAAATTGTCTCACTTGATTCGCCAGCTTTCAAATTCAGGCTGGGTGAGCTACTGTCTTCGACCAAGCGCTGTGGTTAAACGCCTAGCCTAGAAATCTTATAAAATCACAAAATGTATCCTAAGTGCTCAACTATGAAAAAGTTCAGGTAGAACAGAAGAATAGAAAAAAATAAATAAAAAAAATGCTACTAAAGTCAACAAAAATATTTTAGAATATGTATGATTTATTTGCAAAAAAAAACAATTTCGCAATTTCAGGGTTGGTCCCATAGTAAAAGTTGTTCATAATAATGAGTACATACATACCTTTTAATATTGTTGCACCTTTCAGTAAAACCTTGTAAAGTATTCAATTTTTAGAAAAAGTTACATGTAATCTCAGTAAAATCAGATAATTCTTGTTAATATTTTGTTGACAACATCATCATTATCAGCCAAAAGATATCCATTGCTGAAAAGGCCTCCCTTTAGGCCTCCCTTTAGGGATCATAATCACTGCGCTTGACAAGTGGCACGGGGATCGCAGTTCGCTCACCGTTTACTAAGAGGACGCTGCTGCCTGTCCTCCAGTGGTTCTGGTCGCAGTTTTAGGATCAGCAAAAAATATTTATAACATTTTCTAAAATATTGAACAATATAAATAATATCTAAAGTCTCTATATGTAAAATATAATGTTAACAAAAAATGGTGCTAGAAGACTACATACCAATAGTTTATCACTTAGGGATTATGTATTTACTTATACAGGGTAACGTTTTAACTAGTGCGTAAATTTTGTGAAAGATTGTTGAAAAATAAAGCAATCTAAAAAAATAAAAAAATAAAAACCTATCTTGGTACAAATTTATCAAAATAACTTTAAATGAATGTTGCTACAGAAAGAGCAGTAGTCATAGACACTATTCGTGACTGTGTTACAGACACCTACGATACGTGTAAGTTGATATCGCTGCTTCTCGCTCGCTGCAGCTAGAAGTAGGTAGGTCATTAATGTGTTATAGGTTTTCCGACATTTCGTGGACAATAAATTAATAAATGCAAAAAAAAATATATTTTTTATTATTATTCGTTAAACATATATTATGTATTTCGAATTTTCTGTTGTTGTTGTGTCTTTAATTATGGGTTTTTGCCTGAATAAATAAACATTTATTATTATTATTATTCCATTTATTTATTTTAATTCTTAAATTTAGGTTTTTTATAAAATAAATATAAAAAATAAATAATGCTATAAAAAACCTAAATCTAGAGTCCCGCCGACAGCGAGGCGGGATTATTATTATTATTAACGATACTGATTGCGTAATAAAAATTTGCGCACAACTTAAAAAGTTACCCTGTAACAGCGCAATGACCAATTTTTTTGTAATTTTAAGAAAATAACGACCAAATGTTTGATACTGCCATTTATATATTTTTCTTACTTATGGATCACAAAATCGAGCTTTAAAATATTTAATTTACTATATTTTATTTTTTGATTTTATTATTTTTAAGTGTTTTTTTACTGTAGCCCGTTCGCTATCGGATGATGAGAGCTGCAGCAAATGAGGCTGGCAGGTAGAAACTTTTTACAGATGGCGCTAGCATAGCACTTTTAAAACATCTTGTGTTACCATCTTTTATTAAATCCAGTCGTCGACATAAAAAAAAAGTTGCGATCGTCCACACTGTGAACGAATGGGACAATAAAAGTAGGATTCGTCAAAACTGTGAACGAACGGATTTTTTTCCCGGTCGTCATCACTGTTGACGAAAGGATGTTACCGAGTGTTACCGCTTGTATCTTTTTAAAAACAAAATTCTTATACAAAAAATGCAACTTATGCTAGCCAGTTTGCAAAAAGCTGAATCGAAAATTCTTAATATCTGTTTTAGTATATTGGCAGCAAGTTATTAAATTGCGTTAGAGAATTTTAAAATGCCGAATGATAACATTGATAATTTAGATAAATTCTGTTCAATAATTCTTGTTACTTTTTTACGACAATCCCGAAAGCCAGTGACAAAACTATGGTGGGGATAAGTAATTTTTTTATGACATCCCGGAAATCTTTCCGGTGACACAACAATGGTAGGTAAAAGTTATTTTTATGACAACCCGCGAAACCTTCCAGTGACAACTATGGAAGGTTATTTTTAAGACAACCCGGGAAACCTTCCGGTGATAGAACTGTTCAAATTTAAAATTCAAATTATTTATTGAGATACGAACTGATATGTCCACAAGCATTATTATTCCTATTTATATTAGGAAATCAGTTTATTGTTAAAATTTTGCGAGATGGATGTTAGTGGAGCGTTTGTATCTCAATAAATAATTTGAATTTGAATGGAAAGTTATTTTTTAAGACATAGGAAGGGTTTCCTGTGACAACTGTGTTTCCTGAGATGATAGGGCCAATTTTTTTTTTTAAATTTCATTTGAAGAAACTTGTCGTATCATGGCATCTATTCTATTGTTCTTTTTTCTAAACTAAATTTGACAAACTGCTGCCATCCCTAGCTAGCATATTGAAATGAAAACAGCCGCAAATAATTTTAGTGCTGTCAGACGAATAAGAAAGCGGTACAACAGAATCGATACTATATCAATTTTGATAAATCTTCAATTAGGCATTTTCCAAAAAAATAAAATAGTTCTAAAATACTTACTAGATGGCGTAACAGACCTATCGTTTTACCTGTCATTGTCATTTCTGTAGAAATATTTTATGTTTATTTTTTAAATCGTAAATTTTGGCTCCACACGTTGTGTATTTAGCCAGTGTCAACTATTGTAATATTTCAAATGAAGGCAAATACATAGTTACATTACTTGAAATTGTCTAAATAAACATGAGGAGACAAAAAACACGAGAAAAAAAAGGCACACGTACATTTTTTTGTCTTTCATGTCTTGACAGTGACAGAAAAACCTCAAGGTACATCTAACGCCATCTATTGGGTACTTATTTTACCAGGATTTATTTTTTTTGGAAAACGCCTCATTGAAAAATGTTCTCAAAAAATTATTAATGACATATTTTAGAAATATTTTTTTTATATTGTTTCAGTATTGTGTTGTGATAAATGTTTTTTTGTAATACATTCTAAATTTTATCAAGCTTTAAGTGTAAATGAAATCCGTCCATTTTGTAAAGTTTTTTTTTATTATACAATAATAAATAGTTACCTTAAAAATTAGTAAATGCATTTTCATTTTAGGAAAGTAGTCTTACATTTTTTAATACCTTAAGTTCGCGCTTCCGGAACAAAGCTATCTCTTTCAGACATTTTAAAAATTTTAAAGATAAAAATCAGTTGGTAATGTTGGTAGATTGAAAACACAAAAAAATATTCATGGATCCACCTGTGGATCCACCTGTGGTATCCGCGGATCCACTTGTGGAGCCGAGTTGTTAGTGGTCTAAGTTCTAAATGGCCAAACACAAACAGTTATGTTAAGAATTACATTAATTTTGCCAACGATTTAAACCAATTTGACAAATTTCATGTTATTATCTATTTAAGCGATGGAGAGGAAAGAAAAGAAATAAGTAGATAATAAGTTTTAGGGTTCCTTAAAGGAAAAAAAGGAACCCTTATAGGATCACTTCGTTCTCCGTCTGTCTGTCCGTAACTAAGTCCCAAGTAACTTTTGTGTTTTTCAGTTTTTGTGTCGATGTATACGACATTTTGAAACTACAGCTATGTTCTGTGACTACAGTCGAATTTATAATCAGACTGAGTAAACTGACAGATCGAAATGTAACTCAAAACAATGCTGCCAACTTTCAAGTCGTACTGAAGATCTAGTTCAGATTGTATCGATCAAAAGAGCTTAACTATAAATTAAACTAGAAGTTCGCGCCGAACTGAGACCTCGCGACCCCTATAACTTCACAACCCCTAGACCGATTCAGCTCATATTCGAACTTAAAAATTGTATTGAAATGAACTACTTGCCTACAAAATTTCATGAAGATCGGATCAACGGTTCGCAAGCTAGGACCGACAAATATACATACAAACATACATACAAAAGCCGATTTGTCCCAGTAAACTCTGAGACCTTCGCTTCGCTCTGTCAATGAACATTTAATGAACTAATATAGTAAATGAATTGTTTTATTAATGTATTAATGAATTAACATTCACTGCCATCATTTACTTATTAATATTTTTATCATTTAATTTACGACTTTAAGGAATACTTTAGAATATTAATTAATGAAATGGTTCACTGGACTGATATGATTGAATGAACTAAATATTTTTACCACATCGCTATTATTATTTTATGAAAAAGTGGCAGCACTCGTAATGTCAGTTTATTCCGTCTGATTAAAAATACGACAGTAGGTACTAAAGTTACTTTGCAATTTTAACCAGCGAGTGTCTTACTCGGTAGTTTACTTGGAGATGATGAAAGAGGTCCTAAATCTAATCTTACTATACTTGATCCAGAATTGATCGAACTTCTTAACCGTAAGTAATTACAATAATTTATTATTCTATTTAGACTTAGAAACACTATTTGTAGTTTTTTTACACCATAGGCACAATCGTCGTAGTAACTCCAGGAACATTGAAATCAATCATAATCATCATCAGCCAGAAGTCGTCCACTGCTGAACAAAGCTGTCATATTATTGGAAAGGTGCAGTTAAAGTAATTTTGACAAAAATTACCACAAAAGTGTATCGAATTTCCTTGAAAAAGAAGGGCACAATAAACTACAGACTTATAGGTAGAGGTGGGCGTTATAACATACAACAGCTAATAAGCTAATAGTACAATTCATTATTCATTTATAATTTACTTTGAAACTTCACCAATTTTATTAATGTTATAAAAGCGCCACCTAGCGTGCGAAAGCAGTACATGTTACAAGACCTGTAAAAAGTAGGAAAGAAAGTAAATTTCAGAAAAAAAAGTGATATTCTAACGTCCACCTGAATAATCGTTATTACAATCAACGCTAACTAAACTACCTAACAATACAATTTAATTATAACAGTTTAAAACAACAGTTAGAAGGTTATAACAGAAAATTATAATATCCAAACCAATAATATAATTCAGAGGAGAATATTGCATTACGAAAATACAACGGTTAGGCCCACCTCTACTTAAAGGTTGGCGATTTTTTTAATGAGGCGTTTTCCAAAAAAATAAAATTAGGTCTAAAATACTTACTAGATGGCGTAATAGTCTTTACCTGTGATTGTCAATTTTGTCGAAATATTTTATGTTTATATTTTTAAATCTTAAATTTTGGCTCCACACGTTGTGTATTTAGCCAGTGTCAACTATTGTATTGTAATAATTCAAATGAAGTCAAATACATAGTTACATTACTTGAAATTGTCTAAATAAACATGTGGAGCCAAAAAATACGAGCAGAAGGAGGCTTAAGTATTTTTTTTTGTCTTTTATGTCTTGACAGTGACAGAAAACTTCAAGTTACATCTAACGTCATCTTGGGTACTTTTATTACCAGGTTTTTTTTTTTGGAAAACGCCTCTGTAAGTAAGATAGATTGTTGTGCGAGTTAAAAATAGACTTTCCACTAGCAAATTGTCCATCGTGTGCGCCTGCTCTTAGTAGGTATTTTATCCGTATTTTTTGTCAGCTTTTGGCGGTTTGGAGTCTTCGTACTCAACCTCTTCGTATTGCGAGTTTATATCGCTTTCTTTGTACGTTGGTATAGTTTTATAGGCTGAAAAATAAATAATCACGTTGTAAAACTAGTAGTTCGCCTTGAACCTCGCGACCTTTATACGATATATGATACATTTTTCATATTATCAAAACTAATTTTCAGTGAGGATTCTGGCTTGAAGGACATTTACTAAATTATTAATTTATCTTTAGTGAGTGACCTGATGATGAGGGGTGATGATCGCTGGGCGCCCACTCCGGGTTGTACGACGACCAGTCATCGTGCACTGGGATCTCTGAAAACAAACATACTGGATAGAGGCAAACACATGCAGCCCGAAATCAGAAATATTTCATTTCATATTCATATTCTTTATATGCCACTAACCTCGGGATTCTGAAACGTTTGTGAACTTTGACGAATTAAGTCTATTGCTGTCTGTGTCATTTGCTTTGCGCCAGACAAAGGCAGCATTAGAATTAATCTGTTGTCAAAGTTAACAAACGTTTCAGAATCCCGAGGTAAGTGTACAAAGGTCCTATTATAATATAACCTTAAAACTTAGTCGCCATTTCAGGCATTGCAAAATTATGAGTTGCGAGGACGCTACATTTAAAAAGTTTATTTTTTTATATTATAAAATTAAATAGTGTCGACTACCTAACTCTCTAGAACGTACCTAACAATGAATAATGCGTCGCTTTAAACACAACTAAGGACCCTAACGCAGCTTTTTTAGGGTTCCGTAGTACTAAAAGAAACCCTTATTAGTATTTATAGTTCAAACCGAATGTACATAGAATTAACAAAATCTTATTTAAAATATTATTTAATGTTCATTACGAGTCTTACCCTTATGGGACAGGCTTCTGTCTTCGTGACCTGTAACATTCAAAAATATATATAGCCGCGACTTCGTTCGCGTGGACCAATATAAAAGTAGCCTATGTCCGTCTCCTACCCTTAAGCTATATCTATGCAAAAATTCAGCTCGATCCGTTCAGCCGTTTAGCCGTGATAACGCGACAAACACCCAGTCATAGAGAGAGAGAGAGTTACATTCGCATTTATAATATTGGTTAGGATTATATACATGATAGATAAACTTATATCACTTTTTTTTTAATTTTAAATAAGATTTTGTTTTTTATTAGAACATTCAAGACATCGGTGTCAGCGCGTATGTTGTCTACGACATTTCCGGCTATAAATATATCGAACAGAAACCACTGAAAATTCCGCCATGGAAAATTTATGTTACCCTCTACGACATGTGTGGAACAGCGAATTATATCTCGCTCTGTCACTCTGAATTATAAACTTCAACAGTTCAAAACCCTGCTCGGCAATGCACTGAGCTCTCACCTCGACCATAAGATGTTAAATCTCTTTATGCCCAGTAATTTCACTAGAAAAATTGCCCTCCAATCCGAAAGTAATGTTCACACACTACTGCTTGGCGGCTAAATAACTGGCAATACGATACTTTCCCAGGCGGAGTCTCCAGAAGAGTTCCCTACAAAAATCCTGATCGAGGGTGATCATGATTAACTTACCATGTGGTGGTGACCAGGCCCATGCATCGTGCTGGTGATGCTCAGAGTGCTTCGACTTCAGCAGAGTGAAGAACGACGCGACCTGAAAGGACAAACGTGTTGTTTAAATAGTTTTGCCAAGTGATTAATCTTCTGTTTATTCACTTTTTGCATCACTAAACGGCCGAACCGATCTTGATAGAAATGTACACATAACTACTACGTATTATTGAAGACGGAAATATTTTTTATCTCAGAACGAAGCGAAAATCTGAAGGAAATAAGCGTCCAATTTTTCATAACAGTACCTACGTATATCACGTAACATTTTTAAAATTACGTGACCTCTTAAATGGACGCTTCACGCAAAGTTTTGAAACAATTATATAACAGTTATCTACCGTATGAATACAATAGTAATACAGTTATTATTAATATTACCTAGGTATCAAATTGTTTGCGATCAGTACGCGAAAAACTAAAAAATAAATAAATTATAAAATACACGTAAAATTGCTCAAGATAAATGCCTGTTATGTGTGACTTGGGTGATTTTTCGATGCAGATTTAAAGAAACTTCTGAAATACGTTCAAATTATTTATGCTTTCATGTAATGTTTTTAAATTAAACAAAATAGATAAAACTTAAACGGAAGTTTTGGCGGGAACGTGAAGAAGTCATGTGGCGTCATTGTATTATTTTCCAAAACTTGTTTTATTGCGAGTGTTTTTTTAATGTTTTTATAAAAGTAGGATTTTTTATTAATTAAGTGTTTGTGAAAGTGTACGAATGTTGGTGATATAAAGTCGTGAAACGTGACTTTTCGCGTTGTTTCCATAACTCCATAGAAGCTTCTAGTAAAGTCTCCACCACTTTATTGAAGCAAAGAAATTATTGAAAAAAAATACGGAGGAGAAGGCGGTACGGCCTTAATGGCTCTAGCCTGCACATTGGGTGAAAAAAAAAACTTAAACTACCTAAACTATTTAGCCTACTACATAAAACGAACAGTTAGATTACCATGATAATCTAAATATTTAAGCCAGTTGGCAGTGTACCCAGCACGCTGGCGGCATTATGCATTGCCTCAGATAAATGCCAGAATTTTAGTAACGCGTCGCATCAACCACGCACTCTGTTGTACATATTTTTTAATAAATAAGTGAGTGATGTACGGGACCTTTATTTCGGAAAGTCCGACACACACTTGACCATTTTAGTAATCTAAGTTTACAGCTAGGCGACGCATTTTGTCTTTGCCTAGATTTTTTATTAGTTACAGCAAATAAACATTTTGTCTATGGTTACAGTTAGGTTTTTTCGGTGTTTTTAAGTAGATCACGCGATTTATATTTTAAAATACTTAGGTGTAGGAATCACTAATATTGTAAACGCGAAATCACCTTTTTTTATGCAACTGAGCAACGAGACGAGCAGGCCGTTCGCCTGATGGTTAGCGTCAAGTTTGCCGATAACAGTTTAGTGTCATTAGAATTTTGAACTTGTAAATAAGCCTAGTTTGGGAAATAGCACTACAGTATGAAATAATTTTTACAACTACTTTTTGTAGCTATAAGAACTAAATTTGAATTAACGCCTTAGGCTGGAAAGTAGATCTTTTCGACTCTTACCATAAAGAGTGATATTGATTACTTAGCGACGTATTCTTATTTCATTAAATCTAGGCCTAATTTTACGCATCGTTACAAAATAATAAAATGAAATACGAAATTGATACGCACCTATTCAATTTCACTTTTCTTTAGTGAAATACAAAACCTATGACTTTTTTTTATGTATATTTGGCAACTGGAAGTATTCAGTGTGGGTATAGGCGCCGGTAACCAAAGGCTCACAATCATACACCGACCTCGCCGGCGTGGTCGACGAATCCCAGGATCTGGCAGAAGATCGCTTAGATTCTCTCCAAATAATCAGAACAGATAATAATCAATCTTTTTGGGCCTGCATGTCTGATGTCCCTCCGGGTGACCAAGAACAGGTTCGTACCGCAGCGGTGGCCATGCGCTAGTCGCCATATTATAAACAAACTATTACCCGCGGCTTCGTTCGGGTGGACATAAAAAAAAGCCTTATGCCCGTCTCCGACACTTAAGCTATATCTATACAGAAATTCAGCTTGATCCGTTAATCCGTTTAGACATGATAACGCGACAAACAACCAGACAGAGAGACAGTTACAATCGCATTTATAATATTAGAACATTTTTGAAGCCCCAACGCCATCTGCGTTTGCCACTGGTCCGTTGAAATTGTAGAGGCCGCTATTATCTTTATATTATATTTAGCCCAAGGAATAGGAATTTGGGTCGATTTTGTAGAACTAAACCAGGTGTATCTCAAAGCGTGCGAAAGTGACAGAGCGATCACCCTTGCCGTTTCGTACGCGTTTCGTGTCTATAGGCTTTTATGGCACGTAGTTAGGCTCCGCCGTGTGTGCTAGTATTAACTTTATTGCTATACGTAGCGAGAGTCATTTATATAATTTTCATCTCGGCGTGAGGCTTCTGTATGTTTACTATTATTTATTCTGTGATTAAACTGACATATCAGTTTAATCATTCTTCAAATTCAAAATATTTATTTTGCGGAGACATGGGCTACATGCAGATGTTAACATTTAGACCGTCATGCTGCATAATGGCATGCAAAATTATTATTATTATTTAAATTATTGAAACAAAAATGATTTATGTTTAATACTTTCAATATCTATGTCAATTCTCTTTTACTATTCTCTAAATTTAACTCATCTGACAAGCCTGAAATACTGCATCTCTTTCATTATATCAGAAATAGTGAATCCATTTTGTTTATGAGCTGTCAAATTTAGTTTAAAAAGATGTAATCACAGAATCGAATTAATTATCAGTCTTTTTACATATTAATATGTGCGAAAAACATTTAAGATTAAACGAAGATTTAAAAACACAAGTAACCAAAAATAATTAAATCTAAAATAAATAAATAAATCTTATAACTATGAATAAAACAATGCATTACAAGGTATTATCATCCGGAAGACGGCCACTGCTAAACAAAGGCCTCCTCCTAAAGGTGTTACCACAATCCCCTCGCTTGGCAAGCGGTAAGGGGATCGCAGGATGCTCACCGGGTAAAGTAAACGGGTATCCCCCGAATACAGAAACGTTTGTTAACTTTGACGACAGATTAAGTCTATTGCTGCCTTTGTCATTTGCTTAGTTCCAGACAAAGGCAGTATTAGAATTAATCTGTTGTCAAAGTTAACAAACGTTTCAGTATTCGGGGGTAAATGTTTAAGACGCAGAGCTTACAAATGCAGGATCATTAAGAGTCGACGCACAATTTTAAGGCTACAAAAAAAAAGTTTGTTGAAAAAAAAAACTGTGACATCATTGGCTTGTCATGGGCCCCACCGCACCGAGCCTTAGTTTCGCTTTTTATGAAGAAACTAAACAATAATATTGAAATATTGATCACGTTTCAATTCATTGTCGGCCACTTTATTAGACTATGGACCGACAAAAAGTTAAGTGCGTGTCCAATTTTATGCGGTCATAGGGGTTTTTTTTCCTGGTTCGGAGTTTGACTTCATCTGAGTGCCGAGTGTGAGTTTTTGTAATTGCGTTTACCTATTCGATCGCGTTTACGTTAACTCTGATTAGTATGAAGTAAGAGCAGTGCCACCTAGATGACGCTAGACGGCGCTGCACTTCAGCATCATCATCATCAGCCATGAGACGTCCACTGCTGAACAACGTGCCACTTGCATCCCCCGGCGCTGCACTTATTTCATACAAATTATAGTTAACGTTAACTCAATCGAGTAAGTAAACGCGTTTGGAAAAAGATGAGGTCAAACGCCGAATCAGTTAATAAAACCCTTTATAACTCACTCTTAAGTTACTTGCAGTTTACAGTAATTATCATGTTAGTATTTTTTATTTCGACGAAGTAGAAAGGTTTAAAAATTAAAAAGGTAAAACAATGTAAGGCCACAAAAAAAAGTTTTAAATTATTATACAAGTGTATTCCTTCATTTTTTCGAAAATATAGAAGTAATACACAAAAACTGCTACATTTCTTTTTCAAAATGTGCATACGAGATATCTCAATTAAGGCGCAACATTTCGCTCAGCGCGCCAAATTGTAATTTTCTTGCGCTTTTTGTCAATTACTGCTCAATTACTCATCGTGGATTTATAAAAAGTAATTTTGCGCCAATAAATAGTTAGTAAGAAGAAATTACACTAGACAAAAAATCAAGGTGAAAGCTACAATAATAATTACACTTCTCACTAAACCAAAAACCAACATGAAAATCAGCTTATTAAGATTCGTAGCTTAACTAACACTAGTAGTTCGCGGCGAACTGAGACTCGCGAACCCTATATCTTCCCAAACCCTGGACCGATTCAGCTCATATTCGAACTTAAAAATTGTATTGAAATGAACTACTTGCCTACAGTCGGAGCCTACAGCCTGAAGATCGGATCAACGGTTCGCAAGTTATCATCGGACAAATATACACACAAACATACAAACATACATACAAAAGCCGATTTGTCCCAGTAAACTCTGAGACCTTCGCTTCGCTCGGTCAATTATCTAGGTGATCCTTTTAGCCGTAATTTCTTGATATTTGCGATATTGCGCCAATAAATAGGCTGCTATTTATTGGCGCAAAATTGGTTTCAATAAATCCACGAGTAATTAAGCTGTAATTGACAAAAACACAGGATAATTTGAATTTGGCGCGCTGGGCAAAACTATCCACCTTAAAATTATTATATGTTCTGTGCCAGCTTTTAATGATTAATATTCCATAGTAAAGTTTCATATATAGTGGTATCTAATCCATAATTATTGCACACTTCTAAGAACACGACTTTTGGAAAATTAATGCTACGAGTACTACCATAATATAGCCTTGTGGCTCAGTGGGTGGATTTCCGCCTTCTGATCTATAGGTTGTGGGTTCCATTCCCACCCAGGATAAACATTTGCGTGATGAACATGGATGTTTGTTCTTTGTCTGGGTGTTTCTATGTATTTACAAAAAAAAGAGTATGTATTCTATCAGTTATCTGGTTCCCGTAGTCAAGCTTGCTTAGTTTGGGGCTAGATGGCGCTGTTTGAAAAACGTCCACCGATATTTATCAAGTAAACGTAGTTCGCACCGAACTGAGACCTCGCGACCCCTACAACTTTACGACCCCTTGACCGATTCATATTTGAACTTAAAAATTACATTACGACAATTACAAAATTTCATGAAGATCGGTTTAACAGGTTTTAAGTTATGGCTACAAATATACATACAAACATACATTTCTCTGAGACTGAGACCTTCGCTTCGCTCGGTCAACTAATGAAGTGCACGAAATAGAAAAATAACATTATTTTCAGTTAAGCTTCCCAAAACGGATTTAAAATAAATTTCGTTTGGCTTTTATCGGTTTGTCTATTCATCTAAAATCTTACCTTAGCCGAGCTAACAGCGATTTTAAAGACGAGCAGCAGGAGGCCGATGGCGACGGCCTTGGTGGCCATGATGGAGGTGATCAGCATCCACGTGGAAGTCGCACCCACGTGGAAGATTAGCGGCATCAGAGCCATCGACATCTTCTTTAAACCGCGGCCTTCTGTAAAAGAAAAACCAACATCAGACAGTGATATATTATAATGGTTTTTTTTAAATTTTTATCGTGTTTTCAGTGAAATTACTGACTTAGTGATTACACTCTTTGTTAGACTTTTTGATAAGTTGTTTTTATTTGATTTTAAAAATATTCTAATTAAGTTAAGGGGATTTCTGGATTTTTGTACAATTATCCCCTTCTGCAGAAGCAAAATAAATGTTTAAGGGGATTCCTAGACTTTTTGTTTCGTAATCCCCTTCCGCAAAATAAAATAAATGGCTCAGGGGATTTCTGGATGTTTTTGGCTAATAATCCCCTTCACCTCTTGCTCTAATGGTAAGGGGATTTCTGGAGTAAGCCAACATTTCGCATTGCATTGCCGCTCATGGTAAATTTCAACATTCGGAGTGGCACTGAATTCTTGACTTCTTCTTCTTCTGATTTCTTGCCAGACTTTGCACGTTTTGTTTCCTGAACCTGACCAAAGCAACCGGAAGACAGCGGCAGCGTCCTCTTAGTAAACGGTGAGCGTTATCTGATCCCCAAACCACCTGCTAATTGTGGGGATTATGCTCCCTTTAATGGGAGGCATTTGTACAGCAGTGGACCTACCTAACCCATATTTTTCTGTAATATAATTGCATAGTTAATTGTATTAGTTAGTTATTGCAGGAATTTATTATAATCTATATTTAACTTGACTAGCACTTAACTATTTGCAAAAAAGTATTGACTCAGTCTGCACAAAGCTATTTATAAACGAACTTTCTTTCGTACAAAAGACAACAACGCGTGCGCTTTTTTTTTTCATCTTTTATTCTAAAAAATTAAACGTATACGCAGTACGGCTCGGCTTTCCGTCTCGCAGGCTTAGAGCTCGGGACCGAGGCTCGGCCTTCGCCCTCACAAATACGTTCATGCTCATATTATTTAGTATTAAGAAGGGTTTAAAGCCTGTTTATTGATTAAAAAAATACCTGTAGTACAACTCCTGTTTTTTTTTCATCTATAACTCCACTCCCAAATGACACCAGTGGAAGATTCGGCAAATTTGAAATTGGGCAAACATGTTTTTATTATGAGAGTATAATTAAGTACTTGTCCATACAAAAAGCGCAAACTGATTCCCACCCCAAAATGTAATCCGATATTGATGATTTTTTTATATGGTAGATACCGTGCAAAATATATTTATACGTTTGATATTTTTTGAAAAATCGCAATTTTATTTTTTGCGTTAAAGTTATGACGAAGAGAATTTGTTTGTATACCAAAAACATTTTTTCTAAAAATCAACACCTATCAGCGTAGATTATAATTTTTCCCAGACATTCACACCAAAAACTGAAGATTCTGATAAGATTCAGAACAGCTCTCTCTCGAAACGCTAATTTCATCAGAAAATTTAAGTAAATTAACTAGAGCCAAAAAAAAACCTATTCAAAATAATCAATAAATAATATAATAATATCAATTAATTTTCTCTATAGTTATAAAATTTTAAAAAACCTAACGCGCCTAAATTTTGCGGCAGGAAGTCCCTCTTAAGTTTTATTTTTCTACGGACTTTCTTAAGCCCCCTAGGCGCCCTGTGTTCGCCTCTGGTTTGAAGTTATGCAAAGCGTACCTCCCGTCTAGGGCGAGAATCCACCGAACCTACGTGGAGCGAAGCTGGATTAGAAAATTGATTGGGACACATTACTCTTATTTAGACTTTAAGTTCGAGATTAATATAAGAGTTTTAGATATCATGTTATAGAAAATGTTATTGGAGCTTTCAAGTTCAAGTTCATGAAACTTCTTAGTGCGGCTCGGATGTAAGTGGTTGAATTTTTCGGATAATACTCCTCCCGTTTTAATGAAACTTGGTAAATTTAAATTGACAATATTAACTCTAAATGACAATGAAAGGAAACAATTATGTTTCATTTGATTTCAATCAATTTGAATTGATTTTTCATGATTTTTTCCATCATTGAGTTTACTTTTCTATTTCATTGTACGTAGTGTAAAATATTTTCTTGGATATAAATACCCTAATACAAATAAGTACTTTTTAATAAACCTCAATAAATCTTGTACTTTTTGGTGGGCTTTTCCCACTAGAAAATTAAATAAATATTATGATTGCGGTATTTTATTAGGGTTTCATTTAGTTGAAAATAATATGTTGAAAACTACAATTTAAAAAACCATTTTTTTTTTCTGTTTATAATAGGCATTAAATAATAAATAGCTTAGCTTCCACTTACTTCTCGAACTATCTTCCAATATCCTCGGCTTCATCTCCTCGTATCCCAGCATTTTTCCCCATTCACTACTACCCAAATGCTTATCATTATAATCAGCCAGCTTTTTCGTCACAAAGTCCGTAAAATCTCCTATTCTATACACAAAATCGTTCTCAAAAATAGACAACACATTTTCTTTTTTAATTTTATCATCTGTGGCTTGTAACTGAACTAATTGAAACAAAACTCCGAAATTAAAAAATATTAATTTAATTTTCATTTTGGTTTTTGGACGCGTACGAAAGCTTTGGTTTTCAAAATGAGACTGACCGCCGAAGTAACGCTTGCTTGCTATCTTTTGGATCACACGAATCTTGTAAATGCGAAAGTAAGAGTTTATTTTCAAATCAGTAACCGCTGAATGGATTTGGATGAAACCTGGATTAATAGGGGGGATATTTTTTATTTAGAACATTCAAGGAAAATCTGGGAATCGCATGCAAGTCCATTGGCACGACCTTCATTTTTGAAGTTGAGTTTGAGTCACAGGTCAAGTGAATTTTGTTATTTTATTTTTCTCGTTTGGTTTGGGTTTTTTGTTCGAATTTTTAAGCGTAATTGCAGACGTCGTTAGGTAGGTAAATACCTATTGTATTGTTGGTGAATGTTTTTCACAAACAGATTCAATCTATTCAATTCTTTACCAATAATAACTTTTTTATGTTTAGACACAAAACCAATTGTAATTTAGGTATTTTCATATTCATCTACATTGAAAATCGATTGGGGTCAAAATTAATGAAAAATTTCAATTAAGTACTAGTAATTTTTTCGATTACACATATACACTAGTTTTAAAAAGATTTTTACGAGACTTTTACGATTTTACAATTTTTTTAAATTGTCGCAGTGAGAATTTTAGGTAGTTCACACTAATATTATAAATGCGAAAGTTTGTGTGTAAGTGTGTAAGTTTGTAATCGTAATTATTCCCGTTCATCTCTGTAACGGCTCAACGAAATTTGGTATGGAGGTATACACATAGGCTTCTTTTTATCCCGGAGAAAAATCGGTTCCTGTAGAATAGCAGGTGAAACCGCGGGGCGCACCTATAGTTATCTATAAATATATCACTATCACTACATATTTACACTCTTCTGAAATTCAGGAATCTAATTCTCCTATTATATTTTCTGTATGGAAACGCCCTCTGTGAAAATTACCAAGTTCCATTGATTTAGTTGACCGGAAGAAGCGAAGGTCTACGCGACTACAGGAGCGTATATTATATATAGGTGTGTATATTTTGTCCGACGATAACTTGATTACCGTTGATCCGATCTTCATGTAATTTTGAAGGCAAGTAGTTCATGCTCATTAAGTTAAGTTTGAATATGAGCAAATTCAGTCAACATTTTATGAAGTAGCTAGTAGTTATAACAAGATTTTGATTTCATTTTTTTACTATAAAGTTACTGACTTAACAATTTGGATTAGGATTATTGTTTCAATATTCTTAATAAAATTAGAACTAAACTCAGGCAGGCTATTATTGACCGAGCGAAGCGAAGGTCTCAGAGTTTACTGGGACAAATCGGCATTTGTATGTATGTTTGTGTGTATATTTGTCCGATGATAACTTGCGAACCGTTGATCCGATCTTCATGACATTTTGTAGGCAAGTAGTTCATTTCAATACAATACAATAAGTTCGAATATGAGCTGAATCGGTCCAGGGGTTGTGAAGATATAGGGGTCGCGAGGTCTCAGTTCGCCGCGAACTACTAGTGTAATTTCAATTGAACTTAAGCTTCTAGGTAATTAATGAAAGAACGTGTCATATTACACTTGTCTTATTGTCTCTATTAAGACAAACACACATGTTCATGTGTTCTTTTGCAGCCCTTCAATTATACTCTACTCGAGATCTTCGCCCGAAGTAAAATGAATGGACGGGCCCTCCACACAACTTCCTTAAAAATAACAAAGTCAAAACAATAGAACTCAGGCTTCTATATGTAATTTTTTTTATTTTTTTTTATTTTCAATATTGCTCCTCGGACTCCGGGGTCCGCGCCATTTATCAAGTTTTACAAATATTTTATCAACTAAAACGGAATATAAATACTAAAGACTTTACAAAAGGAATATACCAACGAATATGCTAATAAAGAGCTAAGTGCTATTATAGATTTGTGTATATACTCCGAGCAGTCCAGCCCCCGCAAGCAGCACCCGTTCACGAGTTGACGCATGTGCCAGCCATCTATATGTAATTAAAACTATGTATAGTTTTGTCATAAAAAAGAGATAGGCATATTTTGTCAGGTATTTGGATCGCATGTATTGACAAACGTACGTCTCACACTTTTCACAGACAGAGCGATTGTAGCAAGGCTAAAACTTTAAACAGAGTGCCGGCGCTCACTTTAAAGTCTCCAAAATTCTCTTACTTGAGCCCGTCCATTCATTTTACTTTGGTCGAAGCTCGCGATACGATTTTAGCTTACTTAAAATGGCCCCGCTAAATCTGTCTTATAAAACAGATTTTATTACAGCTATCTCTTTTACTCTCTTACTTTTCACATCTTTCGCACTCTTTGACGAAACTTAGTTGCTTTGCAATGAGCTGTAAGCAGACTGCAGCGGAGCCGAATTCAAAGCGCCGTCGTTTTGAATGTAAAAACCTATCTTTATTAAAATATCATTGCTGCTCTTGTAATAGATAATTATTCACTACGGTTTAATTTATTTTACACCACAGATCACACTAGATTCTGCATTCAGGACGCTCGAAGCGCACCACGCGTCAGTCTTAATACACTTATAAAAATGACTCTGATTGGTTGATTGTTAGGCGCGAGTAGGCGTAACCTTGAGATAGCCAATGAGAACGCTTGGTCGCACTCCCCGCGACCCGCGCCTTCCTCAAACTTTGGTGACTTTTTGTAGGAACAAAGAATCTCGTAATGCGGTATCTAGTGTGATCTGTGTTCTACACAAACTAGAATGGTATCGTTGTTTTATAAAAAAAACATACCAGCTGTCGAGCAGGAATAAAGCCAAAATAGTTTTGGCGGGAACGTGAAGAAGTCATGCTGCATCATTGTACTATTTTCCTAAACTTGTGTTACCGTGTAATCGAGTGCTAATGTAGAAAAATTGTTGGAATTTTATTCATTAAGTGTTCGTGAACGTGTACGAGTGTTGGTGAAATAATGTTGTGAAACGTGACTCTGTTATTCCAAAAATGTTGTTTCCAAAACTCCATAGAAACCTCTAGTAGTGTCTCCATCACTTTGCTGGGGCACGAGTTGGACTTGACCGTGACTTACTTTGCTTGACTTAAATTATGACTGAGACTTACTTTAATTGTGAAATATTTGACATCACTTGAAATATTACAATATTTGACACTGACTAAATACATAACGTGTGGAGGCAAAACATAAGAGAAAAAAAAAATAACGCCAAAACTTACCAGCTGTCAAGCAGGAATAACGCCAAAACCGCCCAACGCAACGAAGGGCATTCATACACTTACTGTGAGAACTTCACCGATTTACCTCTTTTATGTATTTTTAATGTGAACTTCGAACAATAAATACAATTGATATGGCCTTTTTTATTTACTATTCTTCGATTTCTAAACTCTTTATTTTGAGCGGGCACAATGAAAGTCCGTGCTTGGTCAAAGAGAAATAGACATAATAGGAAAATAACGAAGGTAAGTAAGTACCAGTATGCCTGGTAACTTCTATTGAAAATATTCGTTAGGCTTGTGTCCACGTAGCGTCTCTTCATAAGGGAGTTTTAATCATTTGCCGCTTGCTGTACGGCTTGCATGAAGCTTGTGTATAATCAAACGAAACAAATATACATAAAAAACTAGCTCGCCCCGCACGGCTTTGCTCGTATAGACTACAGTAAATAAAAAGCCCTATTTTGCCTCTTTAGGGGTTTATTTTCGAAAAATCTTGAGACATGCCTTTATTTTTTTTAATGCTTATTACACAAACCGAGTGTCATTAGCTTAGCATGTAATATTTTTATTTCCATATAAACTTTGGGGGTCCATTTTACCCCTTTAGAAATGGAATTTCGCAAAATCCGTTCAGTGTTCAATTAGACCATTTGATGTTCAAATGTCACGTCTCTATCATAAGCGTTTTAGTCCCTGCTTTAATCCCTAGAAAAAGACTTTTTTTGATCTCGAAAAAAAACTTTATTCGCGGGAAGCCAGCGCGCAATTTGTTTGGAAAATTTGACGTGATCTCGAAAGGAAAAATTGTAACTTTTCGTAAAACACTTCCTTGAAACTCGCCCTCGTGTGTTATGTCAAACCATGAAATCTCGAAAAATGTACGTCAAGTTTTTCCTATTAATACTATTCTTGAAACTCGCACAATAAACAGTGCGATCCCAGAAAAAAAGGCAGTCAACTAACCCTCCTTCATGGCCTTAGCTTAACGCGCGATTTCGAAAAAGAAAACGCCATCTTTTCCCGTATAAACTTTCCCACGAAAATTAAAAATAAAAAACCACGAAATCTCAATAAAAAAACTTTGTTTCTTATGTTTTGTTCGCTGGATTTAAAGATGCCTCTATTTTGATTGTGTTTTGGCACTTATAGTACGTACCTTTACACAGTTTTTGTTTAAACTGGCATATTGGGTGTAGTAGTGAACAACAATGGATGGATACCTGCCATGGAAAGGAACCTACTTTTTAAAACTGTTTATAATAATTTTAATGTTCGCACCAAGGTATGGTACCAAATGTCAAAAAGTCAAGAGATTAGGGTCACGACATTAGCTACCGAAAGAAATCAAAGCAAATTGGCATTTCTCACGAAAGCTTCCTTTGTATGTTCCTACCAAGTTATATGTGGAAGTGGCCAGATGATGGAACTAAAATTTTCCACGGGAGATGGTCATCTTGTTTGGAAAATACGATGACTGCTCCCCCATTCTAATCTAGAAATAAGTTGGTCGCCTTAAGAATTGAAAACCACTAGACTCTTAGCAAGTCTCGAAGCAAAAAACTACTGAAATATGTAAATAATTTCAGTGAAAGTTGTACAAGTAAAATCATTATGAAATTACTAGATTAATACCGTTTTTTTATATAATAGGGCCTACCACCTATCATAATAATTATTATTATGATAATGCCAGACTTGAAACTTAGCTTAGTAATTCCACCATTGCGCACATGTATCCTAATCCTTACTAATATTATAAATGCGAATGTAACTCTGCATATCTGTCTATCTATATCTCTGTCTATTTGTATCTCTGTCTATCTGTCTTTCTGTCTGGGTGTTTGTCGCGTTATCACAGCTAAGTGGCTGAACTCGACCTGAATTTTTTCATCCATATGACGGACATTGACTACTTTTTTCTTATTTGTCGCGAGTAACAGCTAGTAAGCAATAAGGATGTCTATACATGGTCTGACCTGACATCGTGTGAAAGGGACAGCTACATTTGAATTTCACGGGAGCAAAAGAAACAAACCATTAAGGTTATAGCTTCTCCCTTACGCTCCCCCAGAAACTTATATATAGCTATCTCTTTCAAACGATGTCAGACGACCTTAAATGCTTACTTTAACGATCCTCTTCTTTTTGACCCTCTTTATCTTGTTTCTCTTTCTTTATTTTGATTTTCTTTTTTTTTGTTTACGTTTTCAATGTTTACTTTTGTTTGCTTACATATGAGTGTTCTAAAAGCAACTTGAATAAATGTAGCACTGTGACCAAAAATTAAATAATTATCTTGCGCTCTACATATCAGGGCTTTGGCGTCGCACATTGTACATAGATAGAAAACAGTGGCAAGAATAATAATTGTAAATATAACCGACAGTATTTTTTAGGGTTCCGTAGTACTAAAACCCTTATAAGTTCGTCATGTCCGTCTGTCTAAATCCTTTACAGCATTATAACTTCCAAAGTTATAAAGTTACATGCATGATATTTTTCACAACGATTATATATGTATAGACCTTCAGTTTAAAAAAAAACAACTTTTTTTTTGTAAAATAAGGGTAGCTCCCATACATGTAAAGAGGGGGTAGGAAAAAAAATGTCGCTATACCCCATCACGTGGGGTGTCTTTGAACAGGTCTTTTTAAGGTGAAAACTTTGGAAGAATGTAAAAAAATCATAATTTTACATTAATACATGGCTGTCATACATGTAAAGTGGGTATAAAAAAAAATCGCATGTCCACATCTTGGGTATCATTGAATAGGTCTTTTAAAATGAAGTTAAGGTTTGCTACACCATTTTTTTAATCAGACGTACCATTTGCGAAATATGGGCCGACAAAGTTGCTTGCAATGTCGCCCCCCCTTGGTGTTTCTAAACTATGCATCTCAGAAACTTGTAATCTTCCGTGTTGATAGACCTTAGTATAAACTTTCTTTTAAAATTATTTTGGGCAACATTTGATAATCACTTTTTGAGATAAGCGGAAAAAACGGATAAATACTTCAAACGTCCTACGCGCCTACGGAACCCTACTAAGCGTGGCCCGACATCCTCTTAGCAAGTTATTTTGTAATTTCCTCGCGGTAAGTAATGCTTACATTAAAAAATGTTGAAGAAGTACGAAAACCTTAAAAAATTAATATCATAGCCCAGTAGTGGGCCAACTGGTAGTGGGCTTGAACATTTGGTTTATCTATAGACCTTTAATGGTCTCTGGATAATTCAAATGTTATTTTTATGTAGTAGTTTAAGTAGTTTATAGGTATGTATGTATAAAGACACTTGCCCGATAAAAAAAAACCTTAATAGTTTGTTTCTTTTGCTCCCGTGAATTTCAAATGTAGCTGTCCCTTTCAGCCCAGTTAGAAATTGTAAATGACAAATAACCAAAGATAATATAGGATAATTTTGTACTACTTAAATTTAAATCAGTGTCAAGACGGCGATAGACTCGTTAACGTGTTTTTAATAACGTAATTGTTGTAAATTATACGTTTATTCATGTTGTTTTATTTACTAAACGACGAAGTTGATTCTGTCAGACTATTATTTAAGTAAGCTTTGGAAGTAAAATAAACCGTATTAATTTCTATCATTTTGGTACTCGAATAAAATGTATGTCTAGCTATCCCGAGGTACTACTATAGAGGATGGGCCACAAAGTAATCTTTACTATCGTCACCTGGGACCGACTTGCGGCACGTCGGCCATGTTTTGTATCCCAGCCAAGCTAGTATGTTAGGTGTCAAAAACTTTCAAATGTTTTTGAAGTGTTAAGAAATCAATAGTGAAAGGGATGGAGTTGACGCCATTTTGCGTATTCAAAGTGCCGCAAATGACGTGACTTGTAACAGATCCTCTTTTTTCTTTCGTAAATGTGTTATCATCTTAAAAAAATCACACTAGCTCCTTGCTTAGATGCTTTTTGACGTTTTGTTGTGTAACACAATGATTTTTGTCTTGTCTTATGTTTTGGCTTCACACATTGTGTATTTAGCCAGTGTCAAGTATTGTAATATTGCTAGTGAAGTTAAATATTTCATAATATAATAAGTTTCAGCAATAGTCTAAGCCAAGCAAAGTAAGTCACCGTCATACTTGAAAATAACAAGACCTGACACTGGCTAAATACACAATGTGTAGAGCCAAAACATAAGATATAAAAACACTCCTTGGACATTTTGCTCTTTTGACAATTTGAGACCCTTTTCAGCATGGATTCGTCCTTAGACGAAGCAATGATGCTAAATCCATGGATTCGTCCAAGCTTTTCAGCTTTTGTCATTGTGATACTAAACGATATTGTTGCCATGGCAACGCATTACTTGTTTGATTTGTTTTCATAAAGTAGGCAACATCTTTTTCACTTTCGATCTCATCAGTTTTTATATTCTAATAAAAAGGCAGTCGGTCGCAGGAAACGAGTACTCTCTATTCTCTCTGCAAATAATACAAAAAGTTAAGTGGACTCTAGTGCGTGTGCTCGAAGCGTAAATTGAATAAAATATTAAGACTGAATGGATGCGACGATGGATGCCAGAAAAAGTTAGCTTTCTTTTTTTCTCTATTGCTCAAAAAAGGCTTCAGTATCACGTATGTGTGCGTTTTTTATTCCCTATCCGCATTGAGCTA
The DNA here is from genome assembly GCA_947579745.1 of Apocheima hispidaria. NCBI lineage: Eukaryota > Metazoa > Arthropoda > Insecta > Lepidoptera > Geometridae > Apocheima > Apocheima hispidaria. The sequence continues at coordinate 7,585,575 of OX388171.1, forward strand.
CATACATACATACATCTGAATGATTATCCGTCATAACTTTTAAAATAATATATTAAATAATATGTAAGCTTTGCTGTGCGTACTTTAATTAACATTATTGCTACATAGCGCTAGCCTCTATACATACAACCTCCGTCGTACCACATAGTATGTATGTAAGTATGGGACGATACGTATCGTTTCTCTCAATCTGTTGACTTTTCACCAAAACCTTGGACACCTTCATACCTTCCCAACATTAATCATTTAAGTTTGTATGGTATTTTTTTTCTTAATCGGCGGCGACGTCGTGTGGCGGGTCGCCCTCTTCCTTCCAATATGGCTGAGGTGAGCGATGGCTGGTATATGCGTCAACTCGTGAACGGGTGCTGCTTGCGGGAGCAGGAGCCCTATTCGGAGATATAACAAATGGATGTCGATTTCGAGATTCCAATCTCGACTGTCTCTCGTCTCGATTGCCTCCGACCACTCGATGTATCTCCCGCGCTAGCCATAGTGAATATCTCGAACGATAGTATATAAGGAGAATTCTGTGACCTGGGACCCTATTCCTGTGCGCTCGAGATTATGTCGGTCACTGTCTCTCTAATTTAAAATTTAATGGGAGTGAGTGAGAGAGAGATAAAAATGTCATTTCTCTCAGTGGCCCAGGGATAGGTTCCCATAGCGTTAGAAATAAGAAATTTCGAAGTTCGACATTTTTTTCGAGACAAGATTGAATCTCAGCTTTTGAGAATAGTGAATAGGAATAGACTTCCCGATACGTGAATCCAGCTGTAAGTAGCACTTAGCTCTGTAATAGTACCTACTTATAAAGATTCCTTGGTTCCTTTTGTAGTCTTTTTATATTAGGTAAGTTTTAGTTAGTAAAAAAAATAATTGAAAGAACCCCGGAGTCAGTGGAGCAAACACTGAAAAAAAATGCATGCTATTTATTTCTTGTGTTTCTATTAGTAAGAGACAGCAATAGCACTATGTTTAGCGAGTTTAAGTAGAATCGATACTGATGTCGTCGATCTATCTAGTGGGACCCACGCTGCATCTTTAGGTTCATGGTCAATAAAACCATAGATAGTAGATGTTCTTTCATAAAACCTACGTCATGTGAATTAGACATAGATTTTGTTCTTAATCCTAAGAAGCTAGAGATAGTAACAGTATGTAATTTAAGAGGAGAAAGTGACAGTTCGTCCGAGTCTACAATTTCAAGTCTATATTTTTTTTGACATTTATTTTACCTATGTAAGTAAGTAAATACATATTTGATTTAAACGGAATTTTAACTTTCTTAGTACGTACTTACTGCGTACTTAGTTTGTAGTAGGTTAGAAACGATGACCCTTGACATGATTTCGAGACAGTGCAAGACGGGCGACTCAGAACTGCAATGTAAATACGGTTTTATTGATCGACAAAATTGACATTTGCCGTCGACAAAATCAGTATTGTCGTTTACAAACGTCATATTTTTGAGTTTTCGTCGACATAACACAATTTAATTTAATGGGACGGCCATTAGTTTGGATGCCACTTGCGTCGATACCCTTGCGCCGTTACTTCTTCCAGGTACGCAAAATAAGGCTGGTGCGGCGGCTGTATCAGCAGAGGGCCTCAAAAGGCGCAAGGTACCCTTGATAGCGGGTACATATTTGAGCCTTTTGGGGTCGAAACCCTAGGACCGTGAGGACCGAGTGCAAAGAAAATATATAACGAACTACCATCGCGTCAGGTCGAAGCATCTCGTGACCAAAATGCTGGCCTCTATCTTGCTCAAAGAATCGCACTCGCTATATTCAACGCGGCAATTCGGCCAGCATTTTGGGCACGATGCCTGCTGGTAGCGGTTTATTAGATTAGGGTTAGTTTTAAGTTGTATATATATTTATGATTTATTTTTACTTACTTTACAATTTATTTACTATTTAAGTTACTATAATAAATATTTCTTTATTTAACAGAAATATATATCTAATTCGCTCGATAACACACTCGCTGTGCTGTTACGGAAATGCAGTAATTCAGTGTAACGACACACTGTAGCTTTGTACACATTACTGTCTCGCTCGCACGAACATTCAAACGTATTACTCTATCCTTGTCACTTGTCGCGTGCCGAGCTTGCGCGAGTCCAATCCAGCACATATTTTATGACTCTCTTTTGTACAGGGTATTTAATTATTAGGGCTCGAAATTTGAAATAAAATAAAACAACTTGTGGCCATTCGATGACGATTTTTTTGGAATATCTTTTCAGCCAAATGGCCGCCGTGATTCCGCTGCAGGTGGTGTGTGTATCCTGGTGGACCAAATGAGCTGGACGACGCGGAATGGAATAGGGTTTTCTCGCACTGTCCCGAACGGAAACAATATTCTCTAATGTTCTTGCGTACAGGCACCGCTTCAACGATCGTTCGATTGTCTAAAATGTATTCAATAAACGACTGATTGTGGACTCTGCAGTTCTACTGGATGGCCATGAATGCCATAAATTGGACGCAGCGCTCGGAACGTTAAATAAAACAATTTTGATAATACATTTTAACAATTTATATGCGTTGTTGAAGCATGTAGGTGAAATGTCACGAATAAATATGTATTCCCGCCAAATTTGACAGCTATCGCTTTACCAAGATGGCCGCTATGCGCTGTAAAAGTTCGAGCGTCCCTATTGCAAAACATGTCTTCTTCTGTTTGAAACGTCATTGCTCTATTAGATTTTTATCTCCGCATTGCTTATCAGTATTTCCAAACGTAGCCATCTAGTTTCTTGACCGAGCGAAGCGAAAGTATACGATTCTACAGGAGCAAAGGCTCGTTCCGAACATACATAGGTACAACTGCCGCTTTGCTCTTATAGGCTCGTATACTTTCACGCTTCGCTCGGTCAACAAGCTCTACATAGTTACGTTCACAGTAAAGTTTTTGTAGTTTGTAAGACAATAATTGTAATTATTTATTTTTTAATTTTGACGTTATTATATCAATTTCACTCTTTAATTTAATTTAATTACAATTTAAACTTATTTAAATATTTTTGCACGGCTGTAGGTTGTTAATGGATGGACATTTTTAGATTTAAGGACTTGTATACCCATTATCACGCAAATCAAATTTTGACTTTGACTTTTACTTTGACTTTGGAAATGGGTATACTGAAAAGCAATGCCGAGATGTGTGTATATTTAGTCCGATGATAACTTGAAAACATTATTTTTAAGTTCAAATATGAGCAAAATCAGTCCATGGGTTTTGAAGGTATGGTGGCGAGGCCTTAGTTCAGCGTGAACTACTAGTTTATTAAGGGTAGGAAAACGATTTTCGTTCGCTCTCCCTCGCACATTAAATATTTTTAACGATATAAAATTACTGAGGATGATACATGTTTTAGCTATATTTTCTGCTTTGACCGAGCGAAGCGAAGTTCTCGGAGTAGACAGGAATAAACTGTTCTACTAGTCGCGCGGGATTGGAAAAGTTGAACAGACTTATAATTATAATGAGACAAGAAAGAAAAACGAAAATACATAGGTAACATTTATTATGAAATATTAATGATATCTCACAGGTAGCTTATTATTGACAGTGACAGCAGGTAGCAAATGACAGTGACAGTGACAGATGGTAGGCCTCTGACAGCGGCGCCGCGGTGTGAAAAGAGCGCCACGTCATGGTAGTTTGAATTCCAGCCAATCAGGGCTTCGTCTCGATTCTGGACGCGCAGCCACAGCTCCAGTGGGCGAAAGTATCTAGAAATGAAATAAATTCATTATAGGTTCTACACATGCACCTGGGCCCGTACCGTGTGTTGCTTATTACGATGATTGTTAGGTTCACCAGACGACGCTGCACGATCACGTACCGTATCGCCGCGACATAAGGTGTATGGTCGCTCAGCGTTCTCGGCTGAACCTTACTATCATAGCATAAAGCACCTCACGGTACGGGCCCTGATCTCATCTTGGAAAGTACTTTAGTGCATACTTGACAAGCGATTCCGGTGAAATTCTGTTTGTGTTTCCTTTCGTCATCGTCCTGATGATGTCCGATGCTGATTTAGAAGCCCCCGGCTGCATCATTTCACTGTAAAAGATATATCACTGTAAATACAATGTCGCCCATCGGCAAGTGACCGCCTGAAAAGGGCTTATAGTTCTCATCATTATGAACAACTTTTACTATGGGACTAACCCTGAAATCGAGAAAAAAAATCTACTGTTTTGATATTTTCATCAACAAATCAAACATCTGCATTTAGAAAGTATCGTTCGGTGAAGTGGAACTGATGAAGAAGACCACAGATGGCCGGAACTCCTCAATTATACGTATTTTAAACGTGGCGCCAAGATAATTTATGACGAAGGAAATTTAAATATATGGTTCTGATGAAGTCGGTTTTTTTTTATTTAAAATTACCTAAGGTACAGCGATCTCGTAATACGGTATAACACTAATATTAATATAAACTAATATTATAAATGCGAAAGTTTGTGTGTAACTGTGCTAGTATGTAAGTGTGTTAGTCCCTGTTCAACTCAGTAACGGCTGAACGGATTTAGTTGAAATTAGGTATGGACGTAGCTTACTCCATGGAATAACATATTTTATCCTGAAAGAATGTACTGTTCCTGTAGAATAGCGGGTGAAACCGTGGGGCGCTGCTAGTAATCTGTGGGTATACCTAAGCAGCCTGCCAGCGTCTCTGCTCCTGTAGACGTCGCACTCGTGCAGGTGTCCTGCGTGGCCCGACGCCGAGCACAGCTGCTCGAAGATCTGGAACTCCAGTATCGTTGCCAGGAAGTATTTAATGTATTCCTGAGAAATGATTGCGACGACTATAATTATTAATTTAAAAAAACAATAACCGACTGCAAAATGTAGCTTATCACTCCAGGCACAGATCTCACCCTAGATTTTACATTCAGGACGTGCGTCACGTCTGTGCGTTGGTTCCTAGAAAAAGGATTGTTCTTTTATATATATAGATTAAATGTACAAACGAACAGCGGGCGCTCCGAACTTTTGCAGCCTTAAATAACATTTATTTTAGTTGTTGATTCAACCCAGACAGTAATAATAACATGACCACAGCTATGGTCAAACCCCTAGCCTGTCAAACATAAAAGAAAGTACCTGATCAGATATGACGTGGTATTTAGATCCAGGGTCGAAATCTGCCTCTGATCTTGGTATAGGAGGTATCACACCCTGAAAAAAAAAATGGGTATATTAAACTTTATTTTATTTATTATCTAATAGATTTATCAATTTTTATTTTTAGGTCACATTGAAAATTATAACTTTTATGTATCTTGTTGGTGAGACGAGCAGGTCGCGCGTCTGATCGTAAGCGTCACGCTTGCCGATAACAGTTCAGTGCCACCCAGAATTTCGAACTACAACAGTTCAAATCCCTGCAAAGCAGTGCGCTCGGCACCATGGGATTAGATGATGAAATACGCAAAAGATTAAATTTTTCAATCGTGGACTTTATTTTCAAATAAAGGTTGTCTGGAAGAAATCACATTAGGCGATAAGGCAGCCTAGAACTTTAAAAAAACAAGCTTATTGTTGTTTTTCGCTGTGTAATAAAGTTGTATTGTATCGTTACGATTCGCAGTGCGAAACTAACTAAATGAACTTTATTGCAATGCTTCGAGAATATTTTTTTTTTAATATTACCTACAAAAAAGTAGCCTACGACCGGCTCCGATCCTTCAGCTATATCTATGCAAACATTCATGTTTATCCATTCAGCCGTTTAGCCGTGGAAACGCGACAAACACCCAGACAGATAGACAGATAGACAGAGAAACAGAGAGACAAAGTTAAATTCGAATTTATAATTGACCGAGCGAAGCGAAGGTCTCAGATTTTACTGGGACAAATCGGCATTTCTATGTATGTTTGTGTGTATATTTGTCTGATGATAACTTGCGAACCGTTGATCCGATCTTCATGAAATTTTGTAGGCAAGTAGTTCATTTCAATACAATTTTTAAGTTCGAATATGAGCTGAATCGGTTCAGGGGTTGTGGAGATATAGGGGTCGCGAGGTCTCAGTTCGGCGCGACCTACTAGTATTAGTTAGGATTAGGATGACGACCGGTGTGGCTCAGTGGTAGAAATGCCTTATGAGTCGGAGTCCCGGGCTCGAGCCCCGGCCTGACAGATGTTTGGTTGATGTATTTACATATCTGCTCCTGGTCTGGGTGCTAGTTGTCGACACAGGGAATCCTAGTGTAGCTATGAATGTGACAAGGAAAAAAATATGGCCTGTCGGTGTGTCTGTTAGTATTATTTATTCTGTGGTAATACTTGATATCTCAGTTTCATCCGCCACCATCTGTTGTTCATGTCCTGGACTCCTTCTTCGAACACCGACCATCGCCACTGGAAAATCAAACATTAAAACTGAGAAAGTAAACGGTGAGCGTTCTGCGATCCCCAAGCCACCTGCCAAGCGTGGGTATTATCGCTACCAACCCCTTTTCTTAGGGAAGCCTTTGTTTAGCAGTGGCCTTCTGGCTGATGTATGATGTAATGTCAGACGAACAAATCGTTTAGCTTATGGTAAGCGCGAGCCTGCCCACGATTGTTCACGCTCAACAAATAATTAGACTAAGTAATAGACCATCTTGGCTTAGAAGGTAGCGCGTCTGTTTTATAAGCATGTCGCCCAGGATTCGACTCCCGGCCGGGCAGATGTTTGAATGTGTCTTTGCGTTTCTGGCACAGGGAATTATAGTGGGGGGCTATGCGTATAAAGCGTTATTTATTTAATTATTATTTATTTATTTATCATGGTGGTGATTATGAGAAAATGAATGGTTACCTGGTCGACCATGAACGCGAAGGGCAAATAGGCCACCTTCTCCAAAGCCATGTTCATTAAGAAATTCATGCTCACTTCATAATGGTCGTGACTCCTGGAAACAAGATAACAATTTACATTTACAATTTCTCACTTAAACAATTATATTTACAAGTTGTGATTTACATTTAAAGTTTATATTTACAACTTACATTTACAAATTTACATTTGACATGACATGTTTTTATGTATATCGCACCACTAAGCTATTATGTACTACGTAAAATACATATAAACCACGTTTTAAATATATGAATATTGGTGGACACAGCGCCATCTAGCCCCAAACTAAGCAAGCTTGTACTATGGGAACCAGATAACTGATAGAATATATATATATATACTTTTTTTTTGTAAATACATACACAGAATACATAAAAACACAGACCGAGAACAAACATCCATGTTCATCACACAAATGTTTGTCCTGGGTGGTAATCGATCCCACAACCACAAGAATGGTCAAAAAAAAAATAATAATATGGTATTTAATGTGGTTAAAATGCTATATTATATGATCATACTGTTTTTTTTAAAGTTTCAAGTCTCTATCTAATCGGGAAGTCAGTTTAAAATCTATTACAAAACTCGCTATGATGAGTACAATTAATTAGCCCCTTTGGTTCAGTGTCGCCTTTCGGCGTAACCCTGTCTACTCACTTGTTCTGGTAAAGTCCTACCCGCTGCAAATGTTGTAGATTATAGACAGAAAGAGTGGCCGCATTGGCCACCGCTTCATGAAATGCTGTAAGAAAGAGAACAATTTTTGAGTGAATGTTTTATTTTTCATTTTTCGTAATAAATTTCGCCATTCATTTCCAAATATTTATAAAACTTGCAACTTCCTTTTTTTGGTTATTTCATTCAAATTTCTTGATCCGTAATTTTATTTCTTACCCGGATTAGCGCCATCTCTGAACAATTGCGGTTGTTCCGCGTATTGCAAGTAGTATTGTATGTGCGCCATCTCGTGGTGGGTTGAGATAAGGTCTTGCATCGTCACTTCTGTGCACTGCTTTATTCTATAAAAAAAAAAACAATTTCATACTACACTTTCTCAGAAAGTATCTTAAATTAGTTTTTTTTTAAATTAGAATAAAATGTAACATTTTATGTCAAGAATGTCCAGTGTCAAGAATATCTATCGTCAAGAATACGCGATATCAAGAAAATTCAAAGTCAAGGGTATCCGTAGCCAAGAACATCCATTATCCCACACACGGGCACGGACACGGGCTTCCTACTGGTAGGCGTAATCGGCAGAATAACTTGTTCCACGTTGATCAAAATCGCACGGTGTCGCGCTCTATGTCGCCTCTGATTCGCGCCCGCCGACACTTCAATGCATTGCTTGCCGCCAACTCTGATTTTGACATTTTTTGTGACAACTGGCAAACTGTTATGACATTTTTTTTGACGTATTCTGAAAATCTAACTGACCAATGGGACAGAGGCAATAAAGCCGATAATGATTTTGACATTTAATAATTGTATAAACTTAGTTTTAAAACCTGACTTTTTTGTTTTATTTCTTGTGCTATTTAATTTTTTATTTTTTATTATGAATTTATTATTATTATTTTCCTTTTCATTGTGAGATAAATGTAATTGATTATGTCGTTTTTGTCTCAATAAATAAATTTAATTAAATTTAATTTTAATTTAATTATCCGAAATCCATGTTACTTTACTTTAAGTATGTAATTACTATGTCGAATAAATTATATTCTATTCATTGTCACCTGTAGTCGATCCTGTTGCAGAAGTCCCAGGCGCTGGCGGTGCACTGCACGCTGCGCTGCGGCGGCCGCGCGAGCAGCGAGCCGCGCCAGAACTCGGGCGGCGCGGGCTTGAGACCCATGGACGTGTAGAACTCTTCCGCCATTTGGAACATTCTGGAATATCGCAATAGAAGTTGGTAGAACTTTATTATGTGTTACCACTTTCAATTTGTTTCTTGCATTCAAATGTTTGAAGAATGAGGATGTCATCAAAGTAAATAATTTTTAAGAAGAAACTTTATTGACAAAAGAAAGACTCTCAGCTCTTAGCATAATGATACATAAAGCTATTCATGTCAGCAAGGACAGGTTCCCTTAACCTACCTTAGTGGAGTGAACCCTTGTCTCAGCATCTCGGCCGTGACGTCGACGTTGGGAGCCTGCGGGAACGGCATCACCAGGTCCATTATCGACTTCCAGTTCTGCGCCCACATGTTGCCTGTGAGAGGAGAATATTATTAGCCATTTCAAAAATATTTTAATTAATAATATCATTAGTTAGTGGGGACATAGGCCCGTATTGTAATGTCCTTATCGCTATGATAGTTAGGTTCAGTCGCCTAATATGTGCGAATGTGAAACTTACCGCGTAGCGATCGTACGATCATCGCAATAAGGACGTTCCTGGTGATGATTATAGTAGTGACTTGTGTGTTAGTGTGAATATTTACAAAAAAATAACTTTGACTTTGTAGTTTATGGGAAAATAACGATACCAATAATATGGTAGGTGGGAAGTGGGAGTTACGAAATTAGGTGCGAAATAGGAAGTAAAATGTAGAAAGTGCGAAACGGGATTTGGATAGTGGGGAATGAAAAGAAGTAGGATAGTAGGATAGACGAAATTATAGATAGGAACTAAAAGTCCTGCCTGAGGAGCCTATTTTGTGCATATGTTTGTCAATGTGTAACTGCCTAATTTCGTATGAAAAAATACTTTTTACCCAGTAAATGCGCCGGAACTGGGCCGTCGCTCCTCACACTGGTCTCTCCATACCGCTGCACCAGCCTTCGCCGTACATATGTGAACAGTTGTTTGTATAGAGGCACTATCTGATTGTACATCTCTTCGACGCTCGCTCGGAATGAAGAGTCTTCGTAGGACAGGCGCATTTGATCACCAGCGTCTCTGTAACCTGAGGAGTAACATCAATTGTGTATTTTACGAAAACTCACGTTTTATTTTTAACCGGTCAGTTTGATCATAACTTATCTGATATTAATTGGCAGTGTAAACAGCACCACCAAATTGCCGAAAAGATTGGACCGAGCTACCTATTTAAAGATCTTTCTATTATGACGTGCAGATAAACGCGACTAAAGATATTCCAAATGCTGAAGCCCACTACCAGTTGACAGCGTACCACTGACGTCATAACCATGCAAAATGGCAATGCTTACGCGCAGCGCCTGGTAAACGGAAGCAATTTGGTCATCAACTAGGCGCTCTGACAGAATTTTTGAAAACTCTCGATTTCTTGTGCTGTAAAATAATTTAATTTTGTACCTGTTGCTTGGGCCGCTTGGTTGGCTAGCTGCACATATCTCATGAAGCGATTTTTAAGCTTGGGTCCGGTCTGATCTCGAAAGCTTTTCCATACGTACAGCAGCTCGCTTTCAATACGTGAATGTGCTAGGATTCTGTAAAACGAAGAACATCATCAGTCATACCATAGAGAAATTATAAATTGAATGAGTGCCAATGGTAATAGAAAGAAGTGTAACCCGACCTTAGTAGGTGTTAAAGACGTAAAATGTCGCTAGTACTTCAAAATGATGATCGTCACAATTTCTGCTTGACTTTAATTATAAACCCAAGCTGTATAATTTTTCTATGGTCAAATCCTTGGTTATTGGAGACTTGCCCAGCATTTTGTGCGAAGGCGAAGACTGCAATACAATAGAGCTACAACATATACAGAGCTTCGTAGAAAGGCATATCTCCGTAGATAATCATCATTGAGAAGATATCTACTGCTAAACAAAAGCCTAAGCGCCATATTAAACGATAATCTACCACTTGCGTCCAAATGTTGCCCACGGCATTCACAAATGTCGTCAGTCCATGTAGCGCTAGGCCTACCTACGCTGTGTCTTCCGGTTCTCGATTGGCTTTCAAGAACCTTCTCGATCGGTTACAAGTTCTGCAAGCGATGTGGCCTGCCCATAATGAGTCGCCTAAAATAAGAGAATTTGATAAATAGTACCTAGATATTTCCGGGTCGAGCTGCATATCACAGTAGTTGGAGATGGGAGACTCGGTGTACGGCTGGTAGTGCTGATACGGCTGGTTGGCCAGCTGGTAGCTCGTCTGAGGGAGAGTAAAAGTTCGCCAAAAAGCGAAAACTCGCTCGACAATGGTTCCGTACCTATGCGTATTTTAACGAAACATGGAACCCTAATAATTGCTAATCGGGGAAAAAGATCATCAAGACAAAACGAAAAATATACTATTATTAACCGAACAAAGCGAAAATCTCGAGAGTCTACGGGAACAATTCGGTGTATCTAATTTGTGTGTTTATAACATACTTGTGTTTGTCCCACGATAACTGGAGACCAGTTGATCCTATTTTCATAAAATTCTGTAGATATCTTTTTCAGTATAACTTTCATCAACAAAATTTGATCAGCCAGGGGTTTCGAGGTTTCAGTTCGGTGCGACCAATTAAATTCAACTGTTTTCATCTGCACGCTTAAGTGAGCGCTATCTTTTTCTCGACTTAGGCCCTTTTGGGTCGAGAACAAAAACAGTCAAGAGCTTGTGAAGCTATAGCGGTCGCGAGGTCTCAGTTCGGTGCAAACTACTAGTAAATACCTGATACTGCGCCTGTGGGTAGCTGTTCTCTGGGTATTCGAATGGCATCCTCGGTATGTGAGGGTCATAGGGTTTTTGCCCATACGGGCAGATTTTAGCGCCATTGTAGATCTCTTTCATCTCGGATATTAGCTGTTGCAGCTGGAATAGGTATAAGAAGTTCACATGACTAGAATTATGTCATAATTTTTAATTACTAGTACAATAATTGGCATATATATATTGAAAAATGACGGCACACTACGAGTCGTACCGACGAGTCGCCGCGCGATAGGATTCGCGGTTGCGCTCGGCGGCTGAACTTAACCATCACATGCTAAGCTGTACGGGCCCCGTGAAGTCCTTAGCGATATGATTGTTAGGTTCAGCGGCCGACGCTGCGCGACCTTGAATCTTACTGCGTGGCGATGCGATTCGCGGTTGCGCAGCGTCGCTGGCTGAACCTAACAGTAGTAGCCAGCCGATCAGATCAGATAATAATTATTGCAATAATCTCGTCACATTTCGGACACAGGTATTCAATATTTGAGGTAGGTAAGAAATTATTTTGAGGTTTTCCAACTTAGCTTTGCCAACTTTAAAAAAGATCTAGCAAAAGATCGAACATGATCAGGTTTTCAAAAGTTTGTATAATGTGTTGTATCGAAAATTGTGTGGCATCCAATTGTACTTCTTACCTCAGAAAATTTGTCATCTGGTAATGCAGCTCGGCTGGACTGGACGATCTTCATCAGTTGACGACGACCCTGAAATAAATCAAAATTACAATTGTACAACATAACATAAAAAACGAAGAACAGCTGTTTCTTTTCCCGCTATTTTAGAACAGTTTTCTTACTAAATGTTGTTCATAATGATATAAATACAATAATATCCTATACTATGTCCATCGTGTAACCGAGCACCCAATATAAGTCTATAATCAAACCTGAGGATCAGAAAGCCTGGAAGCGTCGAAAGCAGCCGCTTTCCTCCACGACAGGCGCTCGAACTTGGAACTGAGAGCCAGCTCCTCGGTCATTCTCCGGCGGTTGTACTCCGTTATGTTGGTTACGAACTTCCACTGCGACATGGTTACTCTGGAAAGAGAAATAACTAAAATCTAACCAACTCTAAAGTTAAATAAATAAATCACATAGCTACCCGTCACACTACCAAACTTGCACTTCCATCTACCCACCTCCTCACTACCCTTTTTCCACTACCTTTCTTCTATTTTCTGTTTTCCACCATCCATTTTCTGCTACCCATTACTTCGCACTTCCTTATATTTTCCTCCTACTGTTCACTCTACAACATGGGGAATGAATACTTGACGAGCTGATCGCTATTTATTTCTTGCTACATATTTGCATACTACTGCTTGACGGTTGAATAGCTAGCAAAGGTGGTAGGTACTTCCCCTGACTACAAAAAGGTGTACCACGAGACCATGACATAAAAGTAAACTTACTCTGTCCTTATTATTTTACCTACCTATAGCACATTCCAGAAGCTTCTCTGTCGTATTCTCGAAGAAACTGAGCTGCTTCCATGGCGTTTGTATTGGATCCCTGCGAATATAAAGCAACATTAGAATATTGAAAAACATTATTGAAATCGAAATTAATTGCTTTATTTTTTTATTCCAGGGCACTCCTGGATGTATTCATATCGAAGGTTTCAAATGTATCGATGAAGGTTCTTCACACAATGCTCGTTATAATAAATCTCATCATAGCATTATCATAGCATCGTCTTTTGCTGTCATAGTGTAGTCAGACTAAAATAATGTTGTGTTTTTGTTGTGTTAATATCCAGGCATTGGGTTCAGGGGGTCCGCTCATAGATAGATAGATAACTCTATTGTTCATACCAGAAATAACATACAAAAAACCAAAAAATAACATAAAACTAGTGTAACAACTGGCGGCCTTACCACAGCAGGCAATCTTAGCATGGAGAGGGTATGTATGGAAGAGGTAAGGGTCACGGTGTGTTATCAATAAGGGCTCATCTTATAATCAAAAAATATGAAAGTTGACGAGACGCGAGACCAAACACTGGCGTTTACCTGAAGCAACGCAAAAGCAACCATTCACTGTGGTAATGCTGCCAGCGTGTTGGGTACTCTGCCAGTAGTGGTAGTGGACATTTGGATTATCTTTAGACTTTCAACGATCTCTGAGAAGGTAATCCGATTGGTCTCTTTATGTAGCAAGGCCTCACAGTAAACAGTCACAAGTAATTACCTCTAGCTAGTAGGCTAGAAGGGTGCTTGTTGTCATCTATTCTGTGACTTTACGCACACTTGCACATCGGTGACAATCGTGTTTGTTTTTATTATACCTACAAGTATATGCTTTGGCATAGCTAGACAGCGCGAAGGCCTACCCAAACCAGCCAAGTGTGAGTCGGACTCGCACACCGAGGTTTCTGTGCTAAAGCTAAGTAACAAAAAATGTTAATATTCGGGATCCTTCGCGCTAGCCCGTCTCAAACTCGAGCGATTTTTATACATATTTGTTAACTATAGAGTTTGCAATATATCTATTATAATTCTAATTGGGGGCGATAAAACTTGCACTGATGTCCCGCTGAGGGTGTTTTGTGCATCTACCCCGCTGCCAGTCTACCCAAACTAGCCGAGCTCCTTAAAGTAACGGAGCACGGCCTTGGGTCTCTGGCATACCTGTTCCTGGTGCAATACACATTTATAAATAATAAATTACTAACTAATACAAAAATATTATTAATAAATATTTGCTTGGCAATAAATATTTTCTTATTCTTATCCTGTACTATATTCACACCAAGTATGACGATTGTAGATATATATTATACATCGTTTTAATCGTAATAAAAAAATCGCACCTTTCTTGTATGGGGTCCCTCAATTTTGTACTTTTTATTGACCAAGCGAAGCGAAGGTCTCAGCGTATACGGGAACAATTCTTTTATTACGGGCATTGGATGTATGTCTGTGTGTATATTCGTCCAGCTAACTCAATAAATCTGTTTTGTTTATCATTTTAATATAATGAATAACTTGCGAATCGTTGATCTGATATTAATGAAATTTTGTATAAAAAAAAGTTCATTTCAATACAAATTTGAAATTTAAATATAAACGGATTCGGTAAAGGGGCTACGAAGCTAAAGGGGTCGCAATGTCTCAGTTCGGTGTGAACGACTACTTTATCAACAGAGATATAAAAGCCCAGTTCATGGTGTGCTTAGCTGAGCATGTCTTTGTATGATCCACGGCGTCCCCGAAACGGAGAATCCTAATGGGAGAGAGAGTTGAGTGTCAAGCGTTATATACTCGTAGGTGTCTAAGAAGGCTACAAGACACAAGACAGACTTAATATGATATGATATGAATAACAACAGATTTAATTATGATTCAAGAAAACGACGGGAAATCCACGTATTATGTGAATTACAACCGTTTCAAACTAAACTTATTGTTTCGTGACCTTCGTCTTAAATACCTACATCATTACTGCACTTGACAAAGGTACATCATTTATATGACTAATCATGATTGTTCATAATCATCAGCCCACATCATATCCCACTGCTGGACGTACCTTTACCATTATGTCGGCTTTGCTTGTAATCATGAATATTCAACAAGTAACATTATATATATTTTTTTACAAAATCTGCGACTGCAAAATGTTGCCTAGGTCGCGGAATCAAATGACACTTCACTCAAGCCTGTCAAGCCAAAATCAGTCAAGCCGTTTAGGCTATAGGAGGCAAATATAATTACACACACTCCAAAACATTACCCTCCTTAGTCAGTCGGATAGAAAGATGCCCAATGAGGAGTTTTCAGTATTAGTTCCAACAAAATTTACTAGGTGGCGTTGCTAATTTAATCAAAGTATTCTTCAAGGATTTTAAAATTATTTTAGCATTATCCTTTTAGTTTAAGATATCTTATGTCAAGAAAAAAAAGAAAATTTATAAAAAATATTAATTGTAAATAAATTATTATTTATAATTTTATTATATTGCCCTATAGTATAGAGAAACTATGAGCGCTAATGGCCTTAGAAAGATGCGTAGCTCAATTGTAGTACAGGGACCCTATTCCTGTGCGCTCGAGATTATCTCGGTCACTGTCTCTCTAATTTAGAATTTAATGGGAGTGAGAGTGACCGAGATAAAATGTCATTTCTCCGAATAGGGTCCCTGATAAGAGCGTACTTTAATCTGCGGCATGATCGTCACAATTACTGCTTTACTTGAAATAGAAACCCATGCTAACTCATTCGTAATTATTATTATTATATAATTTATTTCCGAAAAAAATATCCATATTCATATTCATATCCATACCACACAATGGTACGGTGAAAAAACACGACTTTTATGAATATTTTTGCATTAATAATATTAGTAAAATTATTAATTTTATATTATATTTGCTAAACTCGCTAGGCTCTCAAAAGATGGCGTTAATAACATTATTTTTGGAAACATAATTTTTACTTCATATATTGCAATCTAATTTGAACTAAACCTATGTTTATATATTAACCATATTTTGATCGGCTTTTACAGCGGTTTGGACATTAACTGACTAAATACGTAAGAGCCAGAGATAACAGTTTTTAGCAGATTTTTCCGAGGTACACTTATTTGTATGAGATGGTCATTCTTCTCGTGTATATTATCTTTGCCCTTAGTAATTTTATCATCACCATCCTTGGCAGCTTATTCAGCCTAGCAGAGCAATGATTATAACCCCCGGGGGGTGGTTTCTGGTTTTGGTATACAAAACAAAGGAAGGAAAGGAAGGTTGGCGGTTGACCTCGTCCAGGTATTGCCGTAGTTTTTTAAATATCGTCACACCATCTTCCGGGGCTTCGCTTACCATCACGTGGTGGTAATCACACTAATATTATAAATGCAAAAGTTTGTGTGTAAGTGTGTTCGTTCCCGTTCAATTCTGTAACGGCTAAACGGATTTGGATGATATTTGATATGGAGGTAGCTTATTCCCTGTATAACACAGCTACATTTTATCCCGAAAAAAATAACCGTTCCTGTAGCTGCGGGGCGCAGCTAGTTATTAAATATATTGAATTTGCGAGCGAGAGAGAACAAAAGCGGTTTCCTGGTCTCAATTGACAAACAGACGGACAGTTAGAACAATGGATGTCACTTTCTCTGATTGAGGGTACGAAAAGCGATAGCGCCGAATCAAACTGAGCAAAACTGGTCAAGTGTTAAAATTGTTCTAGATTTTTCAGGCGCTCGGCCGAGTCCCGCGGCTTGTACTACAGTCTTACACTTTCTTCGTATTTTCCGGGATTGGATTTACCTCATATCAGGCGCGGGTCCAGTCACAAGTCTATTAGGGTTGTGGGCATGCCCATAGTGCGCACAATGGTGGATCCTCGCTTGCTCATATCTGAATTTAAAAATTCACGTATTGAAATGAATTAAGTACCTACTTGCCTATAAAATTCCATGAAAATCGGGTCAACAGTTCGCAAGGTATCGTCGGACTTTACACACAAACATACTTAAGAACCTGAAACCTTCGTTTTGCTCGGTCACTTAGTGTGATACTGTTTTGTGAAACAGTGTCATTGGTGGCCCATAAATTTGCCATCTTTGTAAGTGGTCATGGTGCCATACACTTACAACGAACAGATCTTTTAAAGGTTGATAGCTCGTATCTACATACGCCCACACGAAAATCTTACGCGCAAAATAGGATAAAGTCGTTCCATCTCCTAACATATGATTAGTGATTAGCCTATGATGACCAATCCCAGGCAAACTGCATAGCTGAATTTTGAGACGCCCAATTGTAAGCGTGATTAATTACACTGTGCCGCGTTCGGCGATAAAAAATAAATATACACCTACAAGTAGCGCCCCGCGGTTTCACCCGCTACTCTATAGAATCTGTTTATTTTATCCAGATAATAAGTAGCCTATGTGTTAATCCAGGGCTATAAGCTACCACCATTCCGAAATTAGTCCGAATCTGTTCAGCCTTTACGGAGTTGAATGGGAGCAAACACACTTACGTACTTACACACATTAATATTAGTAAGGGGGTCTTAAAGTATACTGTACTGTCATACTGAGCCCCCGTAAGGGGCTCATAGTACTCATGATTGTGAACAAGATTTACTATGGGACCAACCATGAAATTGAGAAAAAAATATCAGCTGTTCCATAAATTTTGTCGAATATCATTGATATTTTTCTATGGAACGGCTGTTTTTTTTTCTCGATTTCAGCTGTGGTCCCATAGAAAAAAAAAACATAATGATGAGTACTATGAGCCCTTTGCGTCTTAGCATACCCTTTCCTTATAACCCTGTATTATTGCGATTTATTTTGTGAAATAATAAATAATAACGATTAGACATCTAGGTATATTTATTTTGTGCCAGCGCAGCGCGGTGAGTTGCATTTAAAAGATGTTTCTGTATACGCTATCAAGTAGTTATATTATCTTAAGTTAACGACAGTTTTTGTGTCAGCCTTCACGGTGTGTGCAAAAGTCAAAGCAAATTGCTCGTCGTGAGCAATTTTTCCAAAAATTGCCTTTTTTGTTTGCTTAAAACTCATTGTTCTATATTGTAATTTAGTCGTCTCGGATAATGATGGGGTCATGTCAGAAGCCCTTACCCCCGAATACTGAAACGCTTGTTAACTTTGACAACAGATTAATTCTAATGCTGCCTTTGTCTCGCACTAAGCAAATGACAAACGCAACAGACTTAATCTGTCGTCAAAGTTAACAAACGTTTCAGTATTCGGGGGTGAGGCTCAAAGTGGCACACCAGCAGGGCTAGCATGCGCACCGAGACAAAAGTCGTCTCTACTCTTCATGTCGTGAAAAATGAGACAAACGTATACATAATCGTAGCCTGTCCTGTTCTTGCATAACAAAAAGATTTAGTCGCGGTGTGCATGCTACCCCTGCAGGGCTCCCATTTATCTTCGACAATTAGGCAAGCGTTTTTACATTGTACTTCGCAAAAAATACGTGTTTATATTATATTAGTTATATAACATAACGTATATAACAACAACTACTTTTCTTCGTCGTATTTCCGAGGCAAAAAACGTCACTTTAAGTGCCTATAACAACCAAGATATTGTGTAAAAAAATAAAAACATACATACAAGCATAGTTATCCACATTTCAGCGAAATTAAAAAAAAAAACCTTTCTTCAGTAGTGGACGACTTCTGGCTGATAATGATGACAACCCTGGCAGCGGCTCGTCGGAAGTGACTGACATTTTTCTATGGAAGTTATGGCACAGATTTTTTTTACCCGACTGTTCAAGAAGGAGGGTTATTTGGGGTGTATGTAGGTATGTGAGTTTATCAGTACGTAAGTATATTTCTCTTATCCATAGGCGACGGTGATCGCTTACCATCAGGCGGCCCGTCTGCTTGTTTGCCACATAAGGCATAAAAAAAAAAAAAAAAAAGTGACGTAGACTACATTTTATATATTTCGGAGTGACGGGTATTTTGTTTATCTTTTAATAAATTATGTTATAAGTTAAGTGTATATATATATTTTTAAATACCACTCTTTTAACGATGAATGTTGTAAACACCTGTTAATATACGTATATCCGATCTGTATCTGATTTAAAAATTGCTACCCCATATTTAATAATTAATACACTGTTGGTGTTTCTTTAAATAAATAATAATAATATTATACTGAAATTGCGATTTGGTTTGTCCCTTAGTTGAATTTGCTCAAATTTATGAGTACAATGATATCCTAGTCCAAGAACTATGGAATAAACTTACTATAATTTATGTCCGTCATTTAACCGAACATACAGTATTGTAAGAAAAACAACCACTCTCCTTTCACATCTAGTATCCAATTAGCAGCTATCGTGGCATCTGAAAGTGATTAATTGTCGATTTATCATCACTTACCATCCTGAAGTAATCTTGGCAACACGCATTCTGTGTTAGGAAAGCAAATAATGCAAAATGCACCAACCGTGCAGCGTCCATTTTAAAAAAATATTTTAAAAAACTTAGAACATAACACTTTCCAATTTAGCTAATAAAACATCTTGTAATACTTGTGAAAATGATTTGTTAATGTTTTTAAACCATTTTTAATTACAACACGTTAACACACGTGGATTACATTAGTATAAATTAATAATTAAACACAAATTGAATCAACTCGCTATTTTAGGCGGGAACTTTACGGAATTTTGACGTTTGATTTTTTAATTTAAACCGCGGACAATGTCGTAACATGCATTCGGTATGAAATATTATTTAAGTAATTTTTATTAATATTTGCGCGTACTTTTGTCTTGAAAACTGTCTCGCGGCCTTTCTTGTCGTCGACTGGAGTAATGTTTCCGTTGCTTTTGTTTTGTTCATGGTTTGGTGAGCACGATGGTATGAATGGGTGCGGCACGAGCCAAGACGACACTACTCGGCGTTTATAATAATTCGATGGCAGGGCCATAAGCTAATGACTAGAAAACTTAACAGATAAAGTAGCTGAAACAATTCTTTAACTTTTGAAATCTGAGTCAAAATGGTTTTCTTTTTAGTTTTAGTAATAAGGATTATGGTTTCTGGTTCCTCTGCCTGTCGCAAAAGCCGCATAAAAAGGGCCTTAGATTCGGGGATTTCACTTCCCATTCAAGCGAGCCCGGGGAACACAACGCCTACGGCGCGGTGTGGCCCGTACCGTTGTAGAAGGAAGGAAGGAAGGCAGGCAAATCCTCCAGTAAAAGGTTCCCAGTATTTCAAGGGACAACTAAAGCCACGTGTTCAACTCGCTATTTTAGGCGGGAACTTTACGGAATTTTGACGTTTGATTTTTTAATTTAAACCGCGGACGATGTCGTAACATGCATTCGGTATGAAATATTATTTAAGTAATTTTTATTAATATTTGCGCGTACTGTCGTTTGTGTTTGCCAAACACAACGACACGTGGCTTTAGAATGTTTGGACGTTTAACCGTATAACGCGATAAACACCCCTTTAGACAGAGACTGAGTTACTTTCAAATCTATAATATTAGTTAGGATTAGGATTTAGTAATTTC
This sequence comes from Apocheima hispidaria, assembly GCA_947579745.1. Classification (NCBI taxonomy): domain Eukaryota; kingdom Metazoa; phylum Arthropoda; class Insecta; order Lepidoptera; family Geometridae; genus Apocheima; species Apocheima hispidaria. The sequence goes on from OX388171.1 coordinate 7,606,117, forward strand.
ACTGCGCTTATCATCTAGAGAATTATTGCCCCCTCTACTAACATTACGCGCAAAATAGCATAAGCAAACAAATTGAATCGTACGATATACCGATTCGAACGTAAAGTACGTAACTAAAATTTTTGGCCATGCACCCAATCATATTACTTTATTCCGCGCTCCTGCGCTCCAAGTAGACATTTTCAGTATGCGTGATCAAGTGATTTTATTATACTTGGTAACCTGGTATCGTGGTAGTCCTAAAACCATATTCTCGTATACAATGCATGTTTTTCGGAGCGTATCCCAGTCTAAAGTTACAGCATTGTGTTAAAGAATGATTGTGATGAAATGACAAAAAAGATGGCTGACTGTTCGCCAGTCAGGCCGCCTAATAGTCAGCGCACACGAGACACTTTATGTGCGCGATAATTTTGTGAGACTGTGCGACAGTCTGCGACAATAGAAAGGGCACTGGAGACGACGCAGTCCATTTATTGTTTTCAACGTCTTGTGGACGCAAAAAGTCCTGTATCAAAAAAAAATATTTCGTCTTTCGCGTGGCGGGCGGCCATTTTTCGTTGTCAGTGCCCTCCAATTAAAAGTTTAAACGGCAAATTTTAGAATAGTAGATCCCGTCGGCCATGTTTTGTTGCGGATTTAGGCAGGCTTTTTTCTTATGCGTCACTTCCATAGGACTCCAGAGCACTATAATTATAGACGTCGGAGTTTTGGCGGGAACGTGAAGAAGTCATGTCGCGTCATTGTAGTAAACCAAAGTCACCGATATAGCCTTCAGAGTTTGCAAGCTGAAGTGGCAATGGGCAGGCCACATCACAAGAAAAACCAATAACCGATGTGGAAGAAAGGTTATTGAGTGGCGAACATGAATCGTCAAACGCAGTGGACGGACGACTTTGTGAAAGTCGCGGGCAACCGGTGGATGCAAGTATGGTAGGTTGTCGTTCGGTGTGGCGTTCTAGACCTTTGTTCAGCAGTGGACGATTTCTGGCTGACGACGATTATGTGGAGTTGAGGTCAAACGACTAGCCTGTCGATCAGAAAAAAATTATATGGCGGCCATACTTATACATTTGTAGTGGTAGGCCTGTTCTGCAGAGTCCGTCTGAGGAACTACCACACCTTTGCCAGCTATTCAACCGCCAAGCAGTAGTGTGCAAAAACTGCTGTGCTCCAGATTGAAGAGCATGACTAAGTCTATGACAATGTGTTGATTTATACGATCTAAAGATAAAATGTCTAATTAACAGACATCATAACTGTTGATGACCAGTAACTTTGTCCGCTACCGAGACACGCGACGCCACTCTACGGACAGGTGCATGCGAGATTACTATCGACTATTTCATTTTTTATCGAGATTTCTTTTAAATAGTACGAGAAACAGGCATTTTTTTTTTTAAATATATGTGTTGCTTCACGGACTCCGGGGTCCGTGCCTGTTATCGAATTTTATAATTATTTTTATCATTTAAAACTGAATATAAAAACTAAAGACTTTTATAAAGATTGAAAGAAGATTCTGATTTTGAAGATTCTATTTGACTGTATTAAAAATATTCTGCTGATTAATATCATCCAGCATGACATCGTGAAAACGCATATTTCATTGATTTTTATAATTAAACTATCTGCGCCCCTCGGTTTCACCCGCTATTCTACAGGAACGGTAATTTTTTTCAGGATAAGCATATGTGTTAATCCAAAGTATAAGCTACCTCCATACTAAATTTCATCGAAATCCGTTCAGCCGTTACAGAGTTGAACGGGAACAAACACACCTACATACTTACACACAAACTTTCGCAATTATAATATTAGTGTGATAGCCATAGACCATATAAGCGGCTGAGAGCCCTTATCTGTTCACGTCACGAAAATATAGGACCCGCTCAACCCGCTTAGATATAACATCGTAACCAAAGTTTCGGAATCAGTTACGAACGAAGCAATAGAATCGAACTCAACAAGTTGATCAGAGTAATGTTCAATAGGTTTTATCACTTTTTATCCCGAAAAAATATTCGGTTTCTGTAGAATAGCGGGTGAAACCGCAGAGCGCTGGTAGTAGCTAATATAGATCAAAAACCCATTTTTACAAAATTCATTTATTTGTTACAATTTTGAAGCATAATCAGTCTTTCGCCTAATTCTAAAGATTACATTATAATAATAAATTGCACATTTTAATTATTTACAATTGCGTTACTATAACTAAATTTTTATCAGTCATCTCTAAGCGTCAATTTTCTCTCGCCGTCTCTCTCTCCCCACAGGGTGTCCGGCGGGACGAGGTTTGTTTGACAGACAATCCTTATAAATACCGCATTACGATATCATCGTTCCGACAAAAACACACCAAAGTTGGAGGAAATTTCAGGTTGCGGGGACTTCGAGACGCACCGTTCCCATTGGCTACCTCAAGATTATGCCTACTCGCGCCTAGCTACCAACCAATGAGAGTGACTTTATATGACTATATGTATTTACAGATACGTGGTGCGCTTCCACCGTCCAAGGTGCGAAATCAGTGATTTGACAGCTCTAAGTGACTGATAAAACTTGATCATACTATTCACCATTAATAACCAAAAAAAAACCTTTCGGACACTCTGTAATCGGGTTAACTCATTTTACCTAAATGTTTGCTCGCAGCAAGCTCATCAAGGCGAGATCCAATCCCGGCAGTTCTTAAAAAAAAAATATATTAAAAGAATAACAATTTACCCGAATGCAAAATGTTGTCTATGTCCCTCAGAACCCAGAGTAACTCAACGACACCTCATTCGTCAAAAACGGTCAAGCCGCTTAGCCTACAAGATTTAATATACACACAAACATACCGACATACACCTCAAAAACACTTACCCTCGTTCTTGGGCACTCGGGTAAAAATTAAAACGTGTAATGACTGTCATTATGACGTACACAAAAATTTAAACTTGCAATGACCGTCATTATGACGTACACAAAAATTTAAACTTGCAATGACTGTCATTATGACGCACTCAAAAATAAAAAATTGCAATGACTGTCATGACGTACACAAAAATTAAAACTTGCAATAACCATTATTATGACGTACACAAAAATTAAAACATAGTTAATAATTAATATGTATACTGTTGGTGTTTCTTTAAATAAATAAACTTTCAATGACTGTCATTATGACGTACACAAAAATTGTAACTACACGTCTACGATCTCTTTTCTACATTGCCGATTTTTTTCTGGTAATTAAAAAGTAAAACTTAATAAACTAATTTTTACAATATTCATATAGCTTACTTAAGTTAAATATAATCTGTATAATTATTATGCATATTTATTTACATATTATCTAAATCGCTCGGTTGGATTCTCACTTTACGAAATCCGCCTTCATAATGCACACTATTTTGCCTTAGAAGTTTGCGTCGAACTGAGACTTCGCGATCCCTTTACAGTGTTATAAGGAAAGTGTATGCTAATCCGAAATGGGCTCACAGTACTCTTTGTTATGAACAAATTTTATTATAGGACCAAACCCGAAATCGAAAAAGAAAAAAGCCGCTGTTCCATAGACAAATGTCAATGACACTCGTCAAAATGTAGGTTTTTGGCGGGATCATGAAGAAGTCATGTCGCGCTATTGTATTATTTTCCAATACTTGTGTTATATCGAGTGTTAATGCATTAAGTTTTGGTGAAAGTGTACGAGTGTTGGTGAATAGTATAATATCGTGAAACGTGACTTTTCGTGTTGTTTCCAAAACTCCATAGAAGCTTCTAGTAAAGTCTCTACCAATTTACTGAGGCAAAAAAAATACGGAAGATAAGGCGGTATGGCCTTAATGGCTTTAGCCTGCCCAGAGATGGGCGAATAAACAAAAAAAAAACGTCAAAATGTATGAAAGAGCTGATTTTTTCTCGATTTCAGGGTTGGTCCGGTTGAATGGCAATCGTCATTTTCATGTTTTTTAATAAGTTTTTTTTTTATATTTTTAAAACAAATAAATATTACATCAAATAAATCATTACTAAAAATCGAAATAGGAAAAAAAAACAGATATAAAAAAGTGTCTACATTTTTTTTTGACGTGACTGCCACCTTGCGTTTTCTGCCACTTATTCAGAAACAACGCACGCCATAATATAGTGTCTTGCCACTCAAATGTATAGTAAAAGTTGTTTATTTATAATGTATAACCCTGTATACTTCTTTAGACAGATTTTGATCATAATCGAATTTAAAAATTCCATTGAAATTAATTACTTGCCTAAAACAAGTAATATAATTAAAAGAAAAATAATCTACCCGACTGCAAAATGTAGTCAATGTCTCTCCGGACGTAAAGATGAATCCAATGACACCTCAACCGTCAAAATCGGTCAAGACATTTAGGCTACAGGAGGTAATATAGGAACACACAAACAAATTTAGGCCCCAAAAACATTACCCTCCTTCATGGGCGGTCGGGCAAGTTTTCGGACATATATACACACAAACAACCCAATATATACAAACATACATAAAAGCATGGACTTGTTATTCTCTCACTCAAAAAATAAATAATGTACTTTCTAGTTTCCACTATATTAAAGTGAAACAAATATCCTATAGAGACCTCTTAACAACAACCTGTCAAGAGATACTCATTATCTCCTAGGCGAGGAACACCAAAAGTCATTACTAGTATTATACAGAACTGTATGTAATTGTGGTTTACCACAATTACATACAGTTCATTGCAGTTCAGTCTATTGCTGCCTTTTTCATTTGCTTAGTGCCAGACAAAGGCAGCATTAGAGTTAATCTATTGTCAAAGTTAACAAACGTTTCAGTATTCGGCTGTTAATATTTCATTTTGAGGTGAATATAGTCCCCGTTTTCATTGAGATACATAACAGTTTCTAGGCCAGTTCAAAATAAAAAGAATATTGTGAAATTGGCAACGCCATCTGGTGAAGTTTGATGCAACAGAATCTTAAGAGCTGGCTCCTCTGATTCAGCTATGTCATTCGTACTTTTCAACATTTTATAATATCAAAATTACGGAGAGAAATATAAAAAAAAATGATAGTTCATCTTTAGAATACCATTTCCTACGTTTTCCAACAATTTCCATGTTACTATTTTTTATTTGGCAAAGAAAAAATACTCGCAGAAAGAAAGAATGAAAATTGCTATTAAACATTTGCAATGGTATTCTAAAGATATAAAACAATAATTTTTAAAAAAAACTTCTCTGTAATTTTTATATTAAAAAATGTTGATAATGTGTGAGCGAGTTGAGGAGAATCAGGGTAGAACGAGGCCTTTAAATAGCTTGTTTATTCCCCCAAAACTATATCATTATTATCCTCTCTCACAATGTTGAAAAACTTCTTTTTGGACGTGTCAATGTTATGCCTTCTTTTCATATGTTTCTTATAGTTTGAACCATTTGTGAAGTCTCTTTGACAGTAAATGCAGTTATACGGCTTCGCTCCCGTATGCTGCCTTAAATGTAAGTTAAGACGTGTCTTAAAACGGAATGTTTTATTACAATATTCACAGACAAATGGCATAAGGTCTGTGTGAATGATGTAGTGAGATTTTAGTAGTCTTTTAACACGGAAGCTTTTACCACATTGCTCACAAACAAAAGGCTTAGCCCCAGAATGTAAGCTAACATGGGATTGCAGGTTTCCACGGGCTCTAAAAGACATGGAACAGTGCTCGCACTTATAAGGTTTAACGTCTTCATGAGTCATTATATGAGTACTTAAAGTTCCTTTCGTGAAGAACATTTTGCCGCAGACATGGCAAGAGAAGTCTCTCGTGCGTTCGGTGTGAACTAACTTATGCTGTTGAAGATTGCTTCTAGATTTGAATTCCTTGTCGCAAATATCGCATTTGAGGTCTACAATTTCTTCCTTTAAGGATTTTCGTTTATAACCTTTTGTGAATAGAATAATGTGGTCTTGTAACTCTTCGGGCGATTCAAAAGTAGAACCACAATTTTCACAAGTGACGTACAAGTCATCTTTGTGAGTTGAGTAGTGTTTTTTTAAGCATGTGCTGCGACTGAAGCGTTTGTTGCAGTACTCACAGCAGTACCGTAGCAGTTTCTTGTGTTCTCTTACATGTTTGACAAACATTTTGTAGTTTGATATATTTTTACCACAATCATTACATTTAAATACACAGCAGACTGAGTGTATTTGGATAGAATGGAGACGTAGTGACTGTACGTTTTGAAATAAGGCGTCGCAGTCACCACAACGCCATGTATAGTCTTCCCAAGTCAGAATTGAAGTCAATTGTTCTACATCTTCAAATATAATCCTTTTTTTCGACTTTTTCTTCTTCGCTACAGCTACTAGCGGTTCATCCTCATCGTCAGAGGTCTTAAAACCATCAGAATCTATGAGACCGTCATAGCTATCTCTTTCGGACTTTATTTCTGGACCCATGCCTATTTCTATCAACATGTTAGTATCTACGGCAGATAATTGCACTTCGCTTTCGCCACTCTCACCTTTAATGTCAGGTTTTGCTTCGTGGAACTCTTCCCAGTCTTTATCAACTGGTTTTCCCAAATCTTCAGACGAATTTAACTTCGGGACAACGATGTCTTTCTTGATGTATATTTCACGTAGTTTTTGCTGGGCGGTTCGTACGGTGTTTAGGAAACGATATGTTCGTTCCAGTTGATCGAAACATGAGAAGCAGATGCCGTTTGGAAGGACAGATGATGTGGAGACATCGATGTTTATCCATAGCATTTTTGTCACAACCATGGAAGAAACGGCAACATCGTCTTCGGGCGATATTAAGTTGGATTTCAGCGTTGGCTCGGCACAAAGGCGGCAGTAACCTTCTTCCTCCTCAGACATTGCGGTTCAAGATTTAATTATGAACACTTTTGAAAAAGAAATATAAATAATAAGCAATTTTTGTTCCAAAGTTTACAATTTTTATTGGAAAACATCCATTTTGACTTTTGGATTTGTTTGTTTATCTGAGTTTGACAATGACAAAGTTTGACAACTCTGGTGCGAGCTACCATGCCAAAATTGCAAAAAATTACCAAGATGAAAAAATATTTTAGTTCGGTAGTTTTTGCTAAAAACAAAACTTTACCGCTTACGTCTACACTTACATTCAGAAATTTAATATACATATATCATAACCAAAGCTCAACACACAGAATTCTCCCTATTATAAAGGCTCTACATATTATAAAAATAATGGATAAGTTTTTAATGTTATTATATTGTCTTACATTAGCATACATTATTAACCAATGATAAAATCAATTAGTTCCTTTAAGAGAATTATGTAAGTAAACACCATTATTTATGTAGGAGGTAGTAAGTAGGTGCATAAGTTCAATCATTATTACTTTTGTGCATAAGGTGATTTAAAAAGCCGCCATAATATTTGAATCCTACTACTTAATCCTATTATTACTACCTGTTTAATCGAAAGCATTGAGTCTAGATTCTAATCGAAAACGTCATTAGAATTTCAAATACCAACGTTCAATAGTAAGTAAATTTGAGCATGTAAGTTCAGCCAAGAGTCTGAAAGGAATGCGGAAGAAAATGTTGGCAGGATGGGTTAATGAATGATCTGTATACATATATAAATAAAATAACAAGCCTTTTCTAGGAATAAGCGCACAGACCAAACCGCTCTTGATAGAGACGTGAAATTTGAACTCAATATTCTAGGTAGACAATAAAAACGGATGTTGTGAAATTTCACGTCTAAAGTTTGTATGAAAATAAAAATAGAACACCCTACGCCAATGAAACTCAGTTCATCTCACTGTTCACAAATAAAGACTATGTCACAGGATTTTTCGGAAATCAACCTCTAATCCTAAGGTAGCCTTTTATGTTTTAATAGCAGATATTTATTGGAAACGGTGTGTAAGTTCATCAAATAAACGATCTACTTAGCAAAAATAGTAAGTTTCAAATAATTTTAGAGTTAAGTGAGCGACATGGGTCGAAGATATTGTTATAGCAGTGTCCGATTAGTGCGGCCGCGGCAGACGGCGGGCGAGAGGCCAGAACCACTAGTGATATAAGGAAGGGCTTCGGATAACACATAAAAGGCTTTATTGTTCTCACATATAAATCTTGTTGTTTTCTTAGAATCTGCACAATTTTAAAATACGTTACAGATGTTTTTGTGCGACCGACGAAGGACGCGTTTAGACTTACAATACTGTTGTTTCCATTCTAATGTCTGGATCGGGTGGCGCTGTGATTAATATTACAAGCTGCCCCGGTGGCTCAGTTGGTAGTGAACCTACCTTCTGTGTTTGGGGGCGTGGGTCGATTCCTACCTAGGACAAACATTTATGTGATGAACATTTGTGTTTGTTCTATGTCTGGGTGTTAATATCTATATAAGTATGTATTTAAAAAACATATATGTACGTATATCACTCTCTGGCAGCCATATTAAGAGCTTTGCTTAGTTTGGGGTCAGATGACCGTGTGTGCAATAATGTCTCAGATATATTTATATTTATTTATTTAACTTGCTATGTTTGTATGTAATTATGTATGTTCGAGTCAAATCTTGCAAGTGGATTTTAGAACAGTTCCCTTGTTCAATTGAGTTGAAATTTTGCATGCCTGTCAAGTTCCGATGACAGTACAATATTATGAGAGCGAGCTGATATGATGATGGAGATGGAAGGTGGAAAACGGAACTCCCTAGTACACGTTTATAATCTCCAACTGCTGGGATATCGGCCTACCCTCGAAGTGTGATTGTGCGATAATCACCACCCTGGCCCAGAGCGGCTTGGCGGATTCACATACGCCATCGAACTTCTCCGGAAATATGCAGGTTTCCTCACGATGTTTTCCTTTAGCGAAAAGCCAGTGGTATATCCGTACGTAAGTTCGAAAGAACTCATTGGTATGGGCCCGCCCGTACACCGCAAACAACGAATGTGAGGCGAGGGTGCCCTATAGAGGTGCCCTCTTTGGTGCTCCCACTAAGCTACCCGACTTTGTTTCTCTTACTGTTTACCACGATTTTATAATCTCTTACTTCCTAGTAAAAGGAAGCAATGGAAACACACCACTCAAAAACTTGCCATATTATGTAAACGTTTTCGCCTAGGTCAATGGCATATAGTACTTAGTATTCAAAACAGATCTATTTCAAATTGTGATTCTGCAAGTAAGCAATGCTTAAATAAATATATTGTTGTAAGTGCCGCGCTGCACTTAGTTATTTATCTTTATGGCTGAATCTAGACTTTTATCGTTGCCTAGTTTACTTTTTTTGACATTGACAAAGTGTGGCTTAGAATTGTAATTTGGTAAAATATCATATTTCTACCAACCCGATTATGTTTCTGGCACAAAATGAATTAATCAAAACGATAAATTGGTCCCAAATCTAATTTAAATAAAAAAATTATAGATGCTTGCCTTAAATCCTGTTTCAACGATTATTTTTGCGTAAAATTAAACGTTTTAAATAGATAATGGAACTATTAATATGTAGGTAGAATGTATATGTATGTATGTATTACGAGCGTAGAGACCTATTAAATATTATTATTATTATATAACTAGTTTTTTCTTTTTTTTGCCTTTATCATAACCCCTTATTAATAACACACCCCGTCCCTTACCTCTTCCATACAAATCCTCTCCATGCTAAACTGCCTGGAAGAGATCGCTTCGATAAGGCCGCCAGTTGTTACACTAACTTTTAAGTTGTTTATTTTTGTCTTATGTATATGTTCTTTATGGTGTGACCAATAAAGAGTTATCTATCTATTTAAATACCGAGTTATGTTCAAACCACGTACAAAAGTAGTGTTATTATTTAGGCAGGTGATAAATCTGATTCTATTGCCAGAGTCAGTGAACTTAGATAATAAATGACCAGCTACGCAGAATGTTAAATAGATGTTATGTTAGGCTAGAACGTGTACTTACCTACACTTTTATAAAAATCACTCTTGCCAAAATAAGGTAAGGAATTATAATATCTTCATAGCTTATGACTGACTTCTACGAGATGGAGAGACATATAAAATGAATGACGGTCTGCTCATCCGTGACCCCTAAAAAATCTGCAGCAGACAGAACAAAGAAGAACATCAGATAATGATCAAGGACCGCAGAATTGAAGGAAACGACTAAGAAGAGAAGAACTTTCTACCCTAAGTACATAGAAGTAATTTTAGGGCCTTTTAGAATACGGCTCTTATATATCTAAAATGAATACAAGATAAATTTTTGTTTAGTTTATTATTTTATTTAGTTCAAGTTTTATTATGTTTTAATTGTAATCTAGTTATATTATTTTAGTTGTATTGTTAACTGCTTGTATGCTGACAAAGCGGGATCTGGAGAACTTATCTCTTACATATAATTATATCAACTTTGTAACCCAGGCTCACAGGCTAAATAAATTGAATTTGAGTTTTTTTTTTTTTTTTTTTTTAAGTTTGGCCTTTAATGTCTGGGCTTATTGATGATGCTATGTTGGCATCTCAGATAAGACTAAAAACAACAAAAATGTGTCATCATGGAAACCCTTTCAGCAGGTCAGGGCCCTCCGGGCTTCAAACTAAAATTTGTCTCACTAGAGGCGCCAGAGACTGCAGACAAGTTAAAGCTCGGGACTAGCCTAATACAGTTTGGCATCTTCGGTAGATTACTATAAATTTATTTCCGTAACTAAAATTAGCTTATCATTGTGCATCAGGCAAGATACCTAGATCAAACGTAAGCGTGCCTACTCTTACGTTTAAAAGTAAAATCTATAACAGATTATTCTTGTTAGCAGCCAAACAATAAACCGTTCAAAATTATTGTTAACAAGAAATCTACAACAGCAGTTATAGCGATCGATTTAACTGCAGAGTTGAGTGGGGCAAGCACGATCGCTTTTTCTGCCCAAATAAAATCAGATTGTCGAAACTTTTTAGTTTATTCATTCAGCCGTCTCTACAAATAAGTTTGCCGTTCCGTAATGCGCTCAAATTGATTTAGATTCCACGCGCGTTTTGCCGAAATTTTAGGACGCTCACGGTACCGACCTTGTACTGTTATACGCTGAAAACGTATTTGTTACCGTGGTTAGGGAATACCCTAATGCTTTATGCTTTTAGCACACATTTTGAAGGACGGAATTTACATTTAATACTTATTTGGCTGGAAACTAATCTTAATTCAATTCTATTTGTATTTTTTTATTAGTCTAGTTCCTATTGGAGTTACCAGTAAAAAATATATTATGTCTATGGTAGAAAGTTACGTAGATTCGGCTCGAGCTGAAACTTTCCCGTGTAGATAATAGGTACCAATAATGTGAAAGGTTATCCACATGGTCTATTTGGCATTGACTTGCTTGAACAGACAACCTTTATGAAATCGGTTAAAACAAACTGTCCTCGATTCTAGAAGTTATTAACCAGTTGTAAAATTACCATAAACACATTAAAATAACTTAGGTCGCATAAAATAATAAATGATGGTAATTAATAAAGTTGGGTATATTTTCACACGTTAACATAAAAATTAAACGATTAATAATTTGTCAGTGGGTTCACAGTTCAACTGGTACATATGAGACACTACCACCAGCAGCGCTTCGCAGCTTTACTCGTCACGTTTACTTTCCAGTTTTACCCGACTGCCGAAAAAGTAGGGTAATGTTTTGGGGAATATGTAAGCATTTATGTTTGTGTCTTTCTGTATTGCTGTTTGGTATTTTTTTCCAGTAGTCCTATTGGTAGGACCACCAAAAGGCGTTATCTGTTTGATTATTTTTGAAGAGAACCCATCCGATCTTCTGAATGATCCTGGGATTCTTCGAGCTCGCTGGCGAGGTCGGTGTAAGATTGTGTACCTTTGGTAAGTATATGATATTAAATACTGAATAGTTTCTGTCGGATCAGCTGAATACTTTGTGTTGCCGCGGAGCTGACGGATAATTACCTCTCTCTAAGTAGGTACCTATTTATAGCTAACTACAAAATCTCTTAGACCGTATACACTTTGGTTGACAAGGCCTTCCTTAATAGTGGACGTCTTCTGGCTGATGATGATGATCAATACATATTTATATGGAGTCAAGCATTAGCTTCACAATCATAGCGCCACACTAGGATTCCCTGTGTCAAGGACACGGGCAACTAACAGCCAGACCCAGACCATATATTTAAATTCATCATTCAAACATCTGCCCGGCCGGAAATCGAATCCGGGACCTCCTGCTCATAGGCATACACACTACCATCTAAGCCAGAAGATATTGTCAAGATAGAGTCATACTGAAAAACCATTTCATTATCTTCGTAAGTACTCGGATTGGACCTGATTATATGTAGATACTAGTCGTTACCCGCGACTTCGTTCGCGTGGACATAAAAAAGTATCCTATGTCGGTCTTTGTGATATACAGTAACTCCTTATCAAATTTTAACAAGAACCCGTCAGCCGACAGCCGTGCTAACGCAACAAACATCCAGACAGAGAGACATAGTTACTTCCTTTAGTTCGCTAGATGGCGTTGATCCATTTTTGTGTATTTTTTGACGTTTTGTATGTCTGTGGTATTGATTAACTTAACTAATTAAATAACATATTACAGAAAAGAAAAGTAACATAATTTAAATAATATAAACTAATCCAAAAGACCGCTACCAGTGGGAATTGTTCCCAAAATGCTGGCCATATTACCACGTTGTATTGCTCAACCTTTGGGCGAAATAGAGGCCAGCATTTTGGTCACGTGTTGCTTCGACCAGACGAGAAGACTTACGAGTAGCTTTTCATCTGCGCGCGAAAGTGTATCTATCTCTCGAAAAACCCTTTTAAATTTGCCCTTTGACATATCTTTTCGTTAGAACAATGTTCGATGCTTTCATAGCTCTATCATATTACGAAAAAAAAAAAAAAAAAAAAGGTAACCCTCGGTGCGCTTCGCGTGAAAAACTTGTAACCCGAATTGAATAGAACATAAACATCATTGCTTCGGTACATTAAAATGAATTTGAGTAGCATTATTAATCTTGTTAGTTAGCTAGTTTGATTTATGAGAGGACTAATTGTATCAAATTTCAATCGTCCTCCCACAGATCCGTGAAGCAGTGCTTATATGTATAAACTTATGTTTTCTATTTTTGAATCTTGTTGTGTATAACAATTAAAAAAATGGGAATAATACAATATTGAAAAAAAAAACCCTCGGTGCGTGAGTCGTACTCGCACTTGTCCGGTTTGTTTGAAATTTTTAAGCGGCCAGTTGCTAAATTTTCCCACCGGGTGAGTCATCCGAACTATTTAACTGTTCCGTACGTGTGTGTATACCATTGATCTCTTACGGTACAATATTTTGATAGATTTTAAGGACATTAAGATTTCAGCTCACATCTGCTGAGGCCTGAGAGTAAGCGAGCCAAAGCCCTGAGTAACGTTAGCAGAACAATTCTTTCTCATATATAATTGTTTTTAATTCTAATTTAACTTAAATAATTTAATTTAAACGTAAATTTAAATTTTAAAAATTTGATTTATTACAAATCCAACTAACATTATAAATGCGAAAACAAATCTGTCTCTCCGTGTATCAGTCTCTCTGTCTGGGTGTTTGTCGCGGAATCACGGCCAAACGGCTGAACGCATCGACCTGATTTTTTGTCGGAGACATAGCCTACTTTTTTTGTAGGTCCACGCCAACGAAGTCGCGGGTAACAACTAGTTATTAATATATTAGTAGTAGAACGTCTGCTATATGTGGTGGAGGTCCTGGGTTCGACCGCTGGCCAGGAAGATGTTTGAATGATGAATTTAAATATTTCTGCTCTTCTAGGTCTGGGTGGTAGTTGTCCGTGTCTTTGTGTGTGTTTCATAGCATCCCCAACATAGGGAATCTTAGTGGGGAGCTAAGAGAGTATAACGTTATTTATTTTCCTGTTTAATTAATATGTACTACAGTAAAATTAATATAACTAGTAGTTCGCGGCAAACAGAGACCTCGCGACCCCTATATCTTCACAACCCCTGGACCGAACTAATTTAATCAATTTAATTTCGTATTCGAAATTAAATTGTATTGAAATGAACTACTTGCCTACAAAATTTCATGAAGATGGGATCAACGGTTCGCAAGTCATCATCGGACAAATAAACACACAAACATACAAACATACATAGAAATGCCGATTTGTCCCAGTACACTCTGAGACCTTCGCTTCGCTCGATCAAAAACTTAAATAATATCGCAAAGAAATATAAATAATTCTTATATATATAATATATAAGAAATAAAACAATTTTGATAGATTGTTTTCTTATGCCTCAAATATATTATCTATATAAGTATGTATTTAAAAATATCTATGTACGTATATCAGTCTCTGGCAGTCATATTACAAGCTTTGCTTAGTTTGGGGTCAGATGACCGTGTGTGCGAAAATGTCCCAGATATTTATTTATTTATTTTCTACTATTGCAATTTTTTTGCGAGCTGTACTTTTATCCTCATTTCAAATTCTCTTTAGCTCCTCGCTTCGGGAAACGTTTATAAAAGAGTGAATTAAATCGAGATTTTAGCATTCCAACGTATTTCGTGGGGGATTCAACTGTTGCCTTTGCCAATTTAGTTTGTGTCGAAAAAAAAAACTTTTCGGACTTTTCCGACAAGGTGGCTGTGAAAGTGTTTCGGAAAAGTTTTGTGAAGTGAAGGTAGTTGTGACTTTTTTGTATATTTTTTTGATCATAAACTTCGCTAATAAATATGCTGCCAATTACTATTTACGGATTTTAGAAATATCATAAAGACTCGCAAATTAAAAAAAAATATATAATTCGCAAAACCTCTCTCAGGCAGCTTTCTTACATTTGTAATTAATATAATTGCCCGTAAACAAAAAAAAAATGTGTAATTGTGTTGTTTGTAAACAATAATTCGTCGTTTTTTCTTCGGGTTAAAACGCGGTTTCAAATGTGAAGGAAAGCACGAGCCCGGGGAAGTTAATATTTGTCCTAACAAAATACACAGAAAAAAAACCCATGCAAACATTTTTTTGTAAATGTGAATTTGTAAAATATTTATCAAACAAAATTTAGTATGCTAAAATCATACAATTTTCTTGAAAGCAAACATAAAAATGAAATTCAAAATTGATTTTTTTGGTTACTTTCCTGTCTTACTTCTTTGAAAGTTTGTAGTACCTAATTATAAAAAAAAAAAAAAAAAAAAAAACAACATTTATTTACTTATATGAAAATATTTTTAAAGTTTATATAAAAGTAAACTAAGTATATTATAAAACTACAATATAATAAATATATTATATAAATAAATAAATAAATAGTAAATATATTATATAAATAAATAAATAAATAGTAAATATATTATAAATAAATACTTAATTAAATCTAAAACTTCTACTTCTAAAATATTATAATATAGTATAAATATACTCTCCGCGTCTGTCTGTATATCCGCTAACTCCTCCTAAAGCACGCAACGGATTTCGATGCGGTTTTTACCATCAGTTAGATAATTTTTCACGTAAGGTTTGTGTATTTTTTTTGTAAATCACACCCATGCGAAGCCAGGGCGGGTCCCTAGTATATTATAAGGTTTTTTTATTCTAACTTGTAACAAAGTGTTACTCTACGTTTTCACGTTCAGAAAGTCTTTAATTGAAAATTAAGTTTGTATTGGTCTACTGGCGAGCCCTGATGTCAGGTTTTAGTCCACCTGAAGCCCCCTGATATGGTTATCGGTTTTTGTCATGTATACAGGGTTATAAGGAAAGGGTATGCTAAGCCGAAAGAGACTGCTATTTTGTCGAGCTTATTTTTCCCGCGATTTCAGTGTTGGTCCCATAGTAAAAGTTGTTCATAATGATGAGTTTACTATGAGCCTTTTTCGGCTTAGCATACCCGTTCCTTATAGTCTTGTATACGACAAAAGATCGGCACCTACAGTTTAACGTGTCATCACAGTCACGGTAGCGCTCATTTGTAAATGCCACTCGGCGTCACTCATCCAAAGCTTGACCATGTCCATTGGTGATCGGTTAGGAACACCCAGCCGAGATATGCTATAAGCGCTGCAATCTTCATTCGGATCGATACGATGTGACGATGATGGCAATATTTAATTAATTTCAGATTCTCAAAATGCATCGAATATTACGAAGTATTATTGTATTCGTATCACTGACCATGCACGGGGGCGCAGACTACATCGATCTTGAAGTGCACAACGGACTTATGCTCAAAATGCTTAGGGTAAGTTTTGTTGAACTAAATGCACATTATATATACTCCGCTTTTAAGGTGCAACGTTTCGCTCATCGCGTGAAATTCAAATTTTCTTGCGTTTTTTGTTAATTACAGCTTAATTACTCATCGTGGATTTATTAAAACCAATTTTGCGCCAATAAATAAGTTGTTTTAAGAAATTACGGGTAAAATGATCACCTAGATAACATTTTTTTATTTTTTTAAATAAAATAAAATAAAATTGGTCTAGCTACAAATCTCAATAAGCTGATATTCATCTTGGTTTTTGGTTTAGTGAGAAATGTACTTATACTAGCTTTCGACTTGAATTTTTGGTTGGTGTAATTTCTTGAAACAATCTATTTATTATCGCAAAAACAGTTTTCATGAACCTACGATGAGTAATTAAGCTGTAATTCACCAAAAACGCAAGAAAATTTGAATTTCGCGCGCTGAAAGAAACGTTGCACCTTAACAGCGTCACTAACAACAGCGTAACAGTGCTGTTTGGCGTACCAGCGTAACAGCCCTTAATAAGTGTACCTGACTTACAGCTAAGTGTACTCCACTTTTAACTAAGCGTTATTAATCCAGTTTAACCTAAATTAACTACTTAAGTGTACTCTATAATTAAGCAAAAGAACCCCACATAAAACTAAGCGTACCTTACAACTATTAATCAAGTGTATACGTATACACTATTAGGTACAAAGCCATGGTTGTTCAGTGGGAGAACGCTCGCCTCATGTGGGGTCGTGACGTTTCCAAGGGTACGTTTCGTTTCGGTGAAGTAAAACATCGTGAGGAAACCTGCTAATTTCCGAAGAAGAAATGCGATGGCATTTGATAATCTCGCACTGGGCAAGCGTGGTGGATATGGCCTAATAACCCTTCGAGAGAAGGCCGATATCCCAGCAGTGGAATGTTCAAAAGGCTGATGCAGATACTCAACTATTAAGTAAATCTTTCTTACTTAAGATTAATTGTACACAACTGTACACAATTATAATTGTGTACCATTCAATTGAATTAATTAGATTTATCTTTTGTAACCGGAATTTTTTTTTTGTTTTAATGTCCAATAATACTTGTTTCAGGACATGGCAAACAAAACAAACGCATCAGATAGCCTGAACCTGCCAGCCAACGCATCCTCCATTAGGGAGAACATCACCGATACTTTTAGGTAATTTATGAAAGAGTCACACTAATATTATAAATGCGAAAGTTTATGTGTAAGTGAGTAAGTATGTAAGTATGTTTGTTCCCGTTCAACTCTGTAACGGTTGAATGGATTTGAATGAAATTTGGTATGGAGGTAGCGTGGTGATAGCTTACACCCCGGATTAACACATAGGCTACTTTTTTTCCCGGTAAAATATAGTCGGAATAACCGACTCAATTTAACGTGAGTATTCCCGTTTTATTAGAAAAAAAATATTTATTCTTATTTTAAGACATAAAACAATGATAACTATTATTTTTCTTTTAGGCATTTTTGGTTTTTGACATATAAATAAGGAGATATTATTATAATAAAATATTGTATTCATTGTATCAAATTTTGAAGGAACCGTAGCAGCGGATAACTTGAAGATCGCAGAACGCTCACTGCTTACTAAGATGTCGCTGCTGCCCGTCCTCCAGGGGTTCTGGTTCTTCAAAAAATTTATTCGCCGGCTTTAAAATCATAAGCTCATTCTCATCATTCCGAAGTGGTCGTGGTTTTTTTGTCATCTTTATTTTTTCTGAAAACGACGAATTTGTGTGCAAATTTCAGTTGCGAGAACCGAACCTACGGCTACTACGCGGATGTCGACAACGACTGCCAACTGTTCCACGTATGCCTTCCCTCTCAGACGCCTTCTGGACGCAACTTCACATATAGATGGAGCTTCATTTGTCCCAACGAGACTATATTCAATCAGGTAACATAAATTGTGTCTATTCTTGCTTGTAATCGGTCTTTCGTAATCGCTACGAACATTGGGAAAAACAAGATAATATATACAGGGTTATTTTTGATTAACCTAAAACCCCTCGCAGATCAGCTGCAGCTCAGGCTGCTTTCATACTCAACTTTTATTCCATGACTTTTCACAAACCTAAAACTTATAGTGTTAGTTAAAAATTGCTTTGTACAGTTCCAGTTGCATCGTTATACCACTATTAGTGATGACCGAACGCGATAACAAATCTTTTTAACCGATTTCCCCAAAAAAAGGAGGAGGTTCTCAATCCAACTGAATTTTTTCAATCTCAACTTTTTAATGTATGTTTTATTTTCTTCGTTTTACAGGAAGTCCTAACCTGCACCAGACCGCATGAGTCTATCCCTTGCGAAGAATCACCAGAATTCTACTTTGTGAACAATGACATAGGAAAAGTACCTTCCAAAAACGACTCTAAAAAAATAGAAGAAAAGGATACGAGATACAATCTCCAAAACGAAAGAGACAGTAACCGACTCCAATACAACGAGAGAGACAGAGTGCGATATAATGAGAGAGAAAACGAAGATCAAATCGAAAGAGAAAGAGAAGGTGTTAAAAATCGAATTACCCAGAAAAGGAAACAAGATAACAGAAAGCAAAATATAGTTCTCGAAAAAATGTTCACTGAAATGGTAGACGAAGAAATGAAAGAAAAGCTTCAAGATATAGATCTTGGTGAAAACGTTGAAGAGATATTCCCTGAAATTATTACAGATGAAGTTCTGGAAAACGAGCCGCAGTCCACAAATAATAAGGAAGAAATTACAATGAAAGATGTAGATATAGAAGGACGATTGGCTTTGGAGAGAAATGTGGGTGAAAGAAGGGCTTTTAGGTTTAAAGCTGATGTCTAAATAGAATTTTGAATTTAATTCTCAAGTGGCCAATATTATTATGAGTTTTTAGTGATATGTAAATAGAAATACTAAGGAATATAAATATACGAATTGAATACTAATTTTATTACTGTACTTTTTTTACCTGATTGCCCAGGGGCGCCAGTCTCGACTTTTCGCTACAACACTACGACCGAATTCGGTCGCTAAGACGTAAAAATAATACGAATTATTAACGAAAAAACGTTGCGTTGAATTTTCGCAAAATACAAAATTCAACGCTATGTTTGCGTTTTTTCGTTAACAATTCGTGTTCAAAGTCGAATATTTACGTCATAGCGACCGAATTCGGTCGCAAAGTGATGTAACGAAAAGTTTTGGGTGGATATAAGTATGATGTATGTAAGAATAATAATATATATGTCTGTTCCTTAGTAACGCCTAAACGGTATGACCGTTTCTGATTTGCGAGGTTTCGTTAGATTCGTCGTAAAGACTATATATTTGTGAAATATAGCCTTAAAACACGCAAGCAGGGGATTCTTCGCGCTTAGAATGAGATAAGGCTCAAGTACGGCGTATAAGCCTCCAACGATAAATAACCTTGGGTGGCACTTACAACTGAACGCTACACGGATTCGTATAACACGTTAAATTGAAAATCATACTTTATTGTTCTGAATTTCTTATACAACAATCGTTAGATGCCACCATTACCTGGAATCGCGCATCAGGGCAGATATAGATAACCCGACAAGCATAGCTATTGCAGTTTTGTACATGAATCACATTGATTATAAGTAGCTATGAATTTAATTTATCTTTAAAAACCAATTTATTTTGACACGGTTGGCTTCACACCAAATTATAACTTACAATCACCACTTCGATTGTACCGCATTCACAGTTCACATGTGTAATTGCAATTAAAATGCCAGAAAAAATATGAAAATGCGCATATTTTTTATATTGATTCTTCTATACTCAATTATAAAAGCGGATGCCAGTGATTCTAAATACATAGATCAGTTACCGGAGAAGGCAAAACAGGAATTCTTAGAGAAGATAGCTAGAAGAATATTAGAAGAGGTTCAGATTAAAGATGACAGACCTGAAGGAAGTAGTCAGATACCAGACGAGGAGTTAAACGAGCACGATGCTTTTGTTCATAAAATTATGAAGGAGGAAATGGAGAATTTAAGACGACAAATGAATAACACATACGACAAGAGCAATACAAATGATAAAATAGGAAGAATATTAGCAGAAGCCCAGGAAAACAATGGAGATCGCTACGTCGATCTTACATTACGTGCAGATAGAAATCGCACCAAACGAGAGACTAAACGTAGTGCGTTTACTGGATTTTCACCAGATAGCACAGAACATAACAGTAAAGAATCAGATGCAGATATTCAAGCAAAAAATTTCAGAAGAACTAAACATGATCTTGATGAAACGACTATTCCTGAACAAGCTGAAGTAACTACAAACATTGATAGAAGTGATTATATTAATAAAACAGCAGAAAATGAAACCCTAACTCAATTTCATAATAATAACATAGAAGTCACAACACAATATCAACAAGAAACTAAAGTTACTACACAAGATAATTTAAATGACAGCCAAGACATGCCTACTACCAAAAAGGATTTAAATGATGAAAATGAAAATACAACTAAGTATTATGAAAAAAACACACAATACATTGATAGCCGACCAGAAACTGAAACTACTACGCAAGATAGTTTTTACAACCTGCCCACAGATGAAACAGTTTCAGAGCCTGTACAACTAGATGTAATAAAGAGCACAAACAAAAATATGAACTACGATAGTTCTAAAAAGACGGAAGAAAATAAATTAAATGCGGATGCGGCTTTAAGTGTAGAAACTACAAAAACACCTGAAAATACTGACAGAGTATTGAGATCGAGTAATATACATTTTATGTTAATCACGAAGCCAGATAAAGGCAAAACGAAAGAACTGAAAGATTTCCATGTAACCAATATAGAAATTGCAACAGCTCAAGAAACTAAGGATATACCTCCTACAACTGAAAGCAATAATAATATAACTAAAAACAAAAATAGCTTAAATACAATTTCTACAACTACAGAAGAAACAAAATTACTAACACCAATACCACAAGAGATTGCAGATCCTAATTTGATTAAACAAAAAAATATGATACGCGGTAAAATTCCCAAACCCATAAGCGATAAGGTTGGATATGAAGCAGAAAACCTCAAAAAGAAAGTAAAAATCTTAAAAAGATCAGAAGCTAGCAAGAAATTTGCAAATGACGTCATCAAAGCTCTTAGATTACAATTATTGGATAAAAGCCATAAAAATGACAATAATTATTATAAAACACTACAGTATGAGAATATGAAACCCATGGAACACAACGTGTTTGAAATTTGTAAGTACCCATATACTTATATTATTACTGCGTAAGGACCGGGCTAGGGGAACTTTTTCAATGGCAGGCCAACTCAGTGCTGCAAATTAGTCTACCAAGCACTACTGTGAACCCAGTAACACGTTGACTTGTAGACGAGCGGTCATAGTACTTGAGAGCGATGCGATGTAATTAGCAGAAATTTCGACAGAACGCGCTCAGTTTCTCACTTGGCTAGATGTGGTGATGATAGGTGGATGGTAGGTCTCTGACGGAATGGTGGCCACGTGATGGTAAGTGTAGCTCTGGTAGATCGATACAGCTATGGCGTGACGACATTGAAAGTCTTGCGGCAACACCTGCACGAGATTGGCACAAAACAGGCGAAAGAGGAAGGAGGTTTATGCTCTGCAGTGGGCTGAATTGAATAAGCTGCCGATGGTGATGATGATGACGTACTTAGTTATAGCTTGCGTAGTATTTAAACTTTCAAATTGATTCTTAAAAATGATGTTCCTATGTCCACGACCACGTTGCGGCGCTAATAGGTTTTTTTTTAATAGCCATGATTCCGTTGCTTATTGCATGATTCGGTTCGAGAGGAATGTACATCGGGTGCAGTAAAATTTAATATTTTGTGGTCAAATACCCCACCAATCAAAAATCGCCGACGACTAAAAAAGTCTATGAAATTGTAGAATTGCAATTGTGCAAAAGTTTATGGTCGCGAGGTCTACTGTTCACAGAACTACTAGTTTATTTATTTATTCCATTATATTAGTATTTATAGGGGAGACTTAAAAAACTGCTCGTGACCAAAATGCGAGCCCGAATTTCGGTCAGAAACTAAGCTTCGCTATTCAGCGGGACAACTCGACTAGCGCTTTGGGCACATTGCCTGAAATTAGAAACCGTTTAAACTATCTATAATGGGCCTAGGTGATTTAAACGACCTCGAATTTATTTTGGGTTAGAGTTAATTACATTTATCTAGATTTTTATAAATTTTAGGTTTAGTTCAATTTATGACATTTTTAATATTATTTAAGTTATGGAAATAACCCTCTATAATGAATACACAAAAAATATAGTCCCTTAATATATATCTACTTAAAAATGCACATACTAATCTGTTGTACTTGTAACATAACAAATTAAGAAAACACGAATAGAGCAACATTTATTTTATAACATGATTTAAAATAATATTCCAGCACCAGATGCATCTCCTTTTGGCAAACAAAAATCAAGAAAACAAATTAAACCACCACAACTAGACAAGAAACAACCGAAGTATCAACAACTTATTATAGTAGAGCAACCTTACCACGTTCCTATACACAACTATATTCCAAACAACGCTTTTTACAACCCTCAGATTGTATTTGGACCAAACCCTGAAAGTGATGATGAAGGAAACTTCTTCAGGAATGATGAAGGAGGTAATCTTAATCAACTAATTATTATTATGGAATCTTCTTAAAAGGGCGTACAGGAGTCGGATTCCAGATAACTTTATCACTTACAGTGGCTTGAAACTTACCTTCAAGCGAACAAGTTGCTCGTCTCGTCTGATGATCTCAGTTGGATAATTCATCTTTCATAATTCTCATAATATTTTCAGGCTATAGATTTCCATCACTCATGCCAAAATCAGCAAATAAATTGATGCACAAAAAGAAACCAGACACAGTTGAGCAACCATTCCATGTACCAGTTTACTACTATTCACCAAAAAATGCCTATTACAACCCGAAGAACTATTATGGACCTAATTTACTAGACAGTAACGAAAAACGAGATGAAAACCACAATGAATACGATGACGCTAGCTACGATACGGACAAGAATGGTGAAATAAATGAAGAGAGAGATCAGATAGAATGGCAATACTACTACGACCCTCACGTTGGATTTAAAAATGGAGTAAACCCAACAAAAACGAAGAAAACTAATAAAGGTGAGCCTTTTGAAGTAAATTTACCAAAATCAGTTGTAGATTTCATTTCATCGGATACAAATATAGATCTTAAACGATACATAGGAACGTTAAATTATAATAATAAAGAAAAAAGAGCATTAAGATGTTGTAGTTATAAAAAGAAGTGTCAGAAGTGCAACTATACACCTAAATTTGAAGAGAAGCGCTCTTTATATGATGCAGATGATGAAGAAGTAAAAGCTATACCAATGATGGACAATATGTCAAAGATTAGACATATGATGTTAGAAGCGAAACATTTTGTGCAAGCTAAACCTACTGATACCTCGCGATTTGATGCATATTTTGAAGGTGCGTAGTAATTTATTCCATAAACATCTTTCAACTGACTGACAGACAACACACGGCATAAACCGGTTAGTCTAGAAGCAATAAGGAGTTTTTTTGTGTAACGTAGGAAAGGATAGTTGATTAGTTTAAATGCATCCCCTGGGTGGTTTAAATGAGGTTTTTTCATTCCGCATTTGTATGAAAGTTCTTCATTTCTTCGTATTTATGAGGCCGAAGGGCATGGCTGGGTCCCGACCGAGCCAAAAGGCCGATACCACATACGGGTATGAAGATAAAATTAATAACGCTTATTAAAATAAATATATAAGAATATAGATTATTTCAAAACACTAAAAAAACAGTAGTTTTTAAATTTCTGGTATGGAAAAAATACTCCAAAATTCGACAACCACCAGGGTTTGAACTTGCAAAGAACAAACGGATTTTCAGCGATTTTCGACTGTTTTCTATAACATTTAATTTAAAAAAGTTTGGAATCACTTTATCATCATCATCATCATCCGGCGGAAGGCTTGAGATCGCAGAATGCTCATCGTTTACTAAGACGCTGCTGCCCGTCCCCCTGTGGTTCTAGTCGCAGTTTTAGGGCATAACCTGGACCACTAAAAAATTATATTCACTGTCCATAATTTACAAATTATTATTTTATTAATTAACATTTGATTTATTTTTATTTAAATATTATACTAATTTTATTTGTTACAGA
Organism: Apocheima hispidaria; assembly: GCA_947579745.1. Taxonomy (NCBI): domain Eukaryota; kingdom Metazoa; phylum Arthropoda; class Insecta; order Lepidoptera; family Geometridae; genus Apocheima; species Apocheima hispidaria. Next base: position 7,630,616 of record OX388171.1, read on the forward strand.
ACAAGAATCAAACGCTACACAGAATGATCTGCGTTCCTCACGCCCTGTGTACTACGGGGATTTATTCAAAAGAGATAAAATAAAGCAAAAACATCAAAATATAGCTGTAGATTACTATGAAAGACATATCGACGATCACGATTCAGTAGAAAAAGATATAAAAACAAATAAAAATCACGAAGAATACAATTCAGCCTCAAAACAGTTACAAAAAAAAACTAAATACATAAATAGTCCTATAAAACTAATTTACTTCAAAAATCCAATCACTAACAAGGTTTCAAAAGATTTCACACAAAAATACAATAGGCGAATTCAAGAAGTCATAGAAAAATATAAGATACCACAAAAAGAATTCGTAAAAAACAACAAACTACTTCAAGAATTCTTACAGAAATATACCAAACCACAAAAATTAGCAGCAAAAACGAAAAAAGCGCCGAAAGATAATAAAGAAATAGCAAAATCTATTTTAAGGTACGCAAAAGGCGATAAAATAATTGAATACAATATGATAAAAGAAACTACAGAGTTCATTCGAGACAATGAAATTATGGAAATATACTTGCAATTGGAGAAACTTGAGCAAGATGAAGCGAAAATGAAGGCAGAAAGAAGCAATGAAATAAGAAATGAATTGGACGTTTATGAAGAGGTTTTAGGAGACATGATCAAGGAGAACAACAAAGCACTAGGAAAGTATGATTGGTTGGGAACAGCTGTAGATCTGCAATCAGCTATAAAGAAGATGATTGATATGATGTAAGTAATATTTATTAACGTGTTCCTTGACTGTTGGCTCTTCGAGGAAACTTAGAGTCACACAGCGGGCAATAATAATTATAAAACTTATTTTATTGGCCAAAAAATTAGATTCTACACAGTAACAATTTATTTAATTATGTATCGTGAGCTAATGAAAATGAAAATGAAAATTATTTATTTACTGCAAAAACACATACAACCAGTTACCAGCTTATGTAATGGATATTATAACAGTACATTTATAGGTTTTTGCATGATAGCTTTACACTTTTAAAGTATTGTCTATCGGTTCCCTCACTAGGCAAGCCTGCATCGAGGAAACCAGGTACCCAAGGTTTAATTCAAATTAACTAAACCTCTCTAGCAAGACAGTAGCCGGCTTACAGAAAATGTTTTTTAAATGTAGTAAATAAACTAAGGCAGTTGGTAATACTAAACGTTTACAAGAGAAAACAAATAATAAAGAAATAAAAATTAAAAAAGACATTATATGAACCCTATGAAACAATTTTTAATAGGTCTTCTGTTTTGTCGTATGTTAATGTTTTAAGCCATTTTAGCAAGACTCGTTTCGCTTCGCTAACCCTTTTGCTATTGATGTCACAGTGCTTTGTGACTTCGTTATAGATAAACACTTTCACAAACTCACCAAATCGGTAAACCGAGTCGGGTAATATACTATAGTTTTACAATTATACATATTGAAATTGTACTGAGGAAATGGCTGGCACCCATACTAGTAATCAAACTGGCGTCAGGGCCCTCCGTCGACCAACTTTGTATGGACCAGTGGTAACAATGTTTTTTTTGTTTAGAATAGTGAAGATAAGTTTCGGTAGAACATTTTTAATAATGTAATTATTATACTTCATTTGAGGTCTTATAAAAACCATGCAATAAATTTAAAATAATACACTTTATTTGAAGTTAGCTGTTATCTACATTCAGCTTACTTTATCTACTCTAACCGTTTCATATATACTGTTCTGTTTCCTCACAGGATAACGACTTTAAGAATTCTGTTATTGCTGTTTTAAGTTTCAATGCCGAAAGGGCATAAATGTGAATATATTTATTAATTTTATTATAACTTAATTAGATTAGCAAAGGGTTCATTTTGTCTACTGGCTAATTCCGTACGGCACTTTACAGTGGGGCAAACTTTGAATCGTCTACGTAGGGTGTCATTGTTAGGATTATACGGCAAATATTTGTGTTTCCTGATTATAGTATGTATTGATTGTGCATAACCTTAAAAAAATAGCTCGCTGCGCTCGATCAAGTTTAAATAAACAACATTTAAATACTTATTACATCTTTATATTTTTTATTTTAAACAAATTTGTTGCTTTTATAAAACTACTTTAAAATAATAACAATTAAAACCAAATACTTTTTTTACCTATTTACACTATGAAATTAATATAACAAATGGATATAATACAATAGACAAGTATTTCGATAATGCTCACAGAATAGCAAACTGCCACACAAAGGCTTGCCGGGTTGTTCCGTCTTCGCCCTAGCGTGTCATCCCATTTCTTGAGTCGTCCCAAACAGTTGTTTGCATCTCATAATAATGCTCAAATACGTATTAAGGTTTTAATACTCTATTAATTAAATCTACACAATTATAAAGAATTATAACTTGCATTTTTATGCATTCATACTTTTTAGTAATTTTTGCCATGGGATTTGCCTAAGTAAGCTAATCGCCCTAAGCACACCCTATTTTTTGTGGTGGGTTGAGCAGGTAATAATAGAAAGGGGTTGATATAATAAAATGACGTCATGAGATGAGATCTCTTGGGGCGAATAGGAAACAACCCACACAAGCCTTTATATTTTTTTTTATTAAACAATAAAATATGAACTTCATATTACAAATTAGTACCATCCTAACAAACTAGATGTCGCTGTACGGCGTTAAAACACGCAAACGTTTCGTTCACGCCGATAAGGTGACGTATCACGTAACAATCAGACGACGCATGCTATCTTAGCATCGTCGCTTAACATCAGGCATTTTTGAAACACTCCGGACAGGTCAAACTGTTGGAGCTTTTTAATATTAGATAGAAGCTATAAGAAAATAAAATCGATATAATTGTGTATGTGTTGTACGCTAGTATAAATTTTTATCTATGTGTTCCTGTAAAAAAAACCGCATTTTTTCTATTCCGTGCTTCTCATTAGTTATTTAGATTTGCGGTCTTATGTTGGGATGTTATGTTTTTGGATCTATCGTTTATTATAGCTTAGACAGAAAACATGATTACATGGCATAATTAAAAAAATATTAATTAAAATCTTTATTTACGCAAATTTTTCGCAAGATCTCTGAACCCTAGTGGATTCACGTGATTATACTTTAAAAATGAGATAGCAATAACGGCTAGGATAATATAGCACGGAATTTTGATTAATTGCCTGGTTCAGTTTTAGCAATTATTTTTTTTTTGGCTAGCGCGCGCTATAACCATCTCTTTTCATCTGCGCGAAAGTGTCGCTATCTTTTTCGCGAATTCAACCTAGGCTACTCTTAAAGTGCTACGCGAAAGTGTATAGTGCTATCTTTTTCTCGAATTAAACCTATTATGAGGCTACTCATAATTGTCTATGTTACAGAAACATTCTAGTGGTTTTAATCTTGTAATTTATTGGAAGAGAAAAATCTATTATTACCCCAAGTCGCCTGCCAAGCCTTGGGATTACGGTAAACGACCATTCTTACCTTTGTTCAGTAGTGGACGTATTCTGGCTGATAATGTTAATAACACATGTGTTGGAAAGCAATAATACAAAACGACTTGATTTTTTTCACGTTTCCGCCAAAACTAATTCTAGTTATGTTTACGTTTTCCAGAGAATCGGTCCAAAACAAGGAAGACCTCCATCCATCGGATTTGGAGCTTTTAAAATACATCGTGTATCTTAACACGTACGCACAAGATGTGATGTCTCAGAATTCGTCTGAGAAAGGACTTAGAGGTATTTCAGTATTTATTTTTTTAGGGTTCCGTACGTCAAAAGGAAATAAGATCTATTCGTTGTCCGTGGGCAATGGAGACAGCTATGCTCGGAGTTTCTTTGCGCGATAAAATCCGAATCGAGGTTATTCGCCGAAGAACCAAAGTCACCGATATAGCTCTCAGAGTTTGCAAGCTGAAGTGCGAATGGGCAGGCCACATCACTCGAAGAACTGATAACCGGTAGGGAAGAAACGTTCTTGAGTGGCGACCACCAACCGGAAGACGAAGCGTTGGCAGGCCTCTCACTAGGTGCACCGATGATATTGTGAAAGTCGCGGGCAGGCGGTGAATGCAAGTGGCACATTGTCGGTCGGCGTGGCTCTCTAAGGGGGAGGCCTATGTTCAGCAGTGGACGTCTTATGGCTGATGATGATTCAGCCAATGCAATAAAAAAACACTTGTGCTTGACAACGGTTGTTATATCACGTTTTTACTTTCGATGTATTCCAGCTCAATCTCATTGTTGGGATCATGTTTTTTAAAGTCAAAGTCAAAGTCAAAATTTTATTTGCGTGATAATGAGTATACAAGTCATAAAATCTAAAAATGTCCATCCATTAGCAACCTTTACAGGCGTGCAAAATTATTTAAATAAGTTTATTTTTAAAATGATTTTAGAAAAATTGTAATACAATTAAATTAAAGAAATTTACCGTTGATACTGATATCTTTGGCGGAGGAAAATATCTTAAACAAAAAATATCGAAACCTGTATATTTCCGGAGAATACATTCGATTGCGTATGTGAATCTGGCAACCCGCACTGGGCCAGCGTGGTGGATATGGCCCGATCACCCTTCAACGGTAGGCCGATATCTCAGCAGTAGGATGTTTAAAGGCTAACGCAGAGATGATACCTTCGTTTCGCTGTGTTAAAAATGTTTTACCACGTAGGTATTGTCATACCACATGGCAAGCGACCAAGACATGTGATCAGGGAGGCAGGGTTCATCCGATGGTGGGCGGGCAGACTCCGAGCGAAGGACATACCTGAAGACGAGCTGGATGACCTTGGAAGGTCTTTGGAGGATTTGCAAACGGCGCTGTATGATGTAAGTTATTTTTTTACTACCCAAGAAGTTTTTTTAGGGTTCCGTACTTACATAAAAAGGCACCCAGTGACGCTCTAACACTCAAACGTTCTAGCTAATTCTTCACGGTGGCGCTCTAACGGGACGCCTTCGTTTAGCAGAGGGCGTCTTCTGGCTGATGATGATGATGAGGAAGTAATATTTAGATAGCTATATGTATTTTTATCAGTGATAGAGATGAGGCGAACAGAAAATTTCTTGGTTTAAAATTCTTGCAGTTTTTTTTTTTACCCTTATAGGATAACTTCGTTGTCGGTCTGTCTGTCGTCTCAGGAACGACTGCTCGTATCGAGTTGAAATTAATACCAAATACGTAGGTCTACGGTCCCTTGGAGCTGTAAAAGAATCAAATCAAAAAAGAAACGGCCTTTTATGCCGTATATTTTAACACTCGCAAATAAATCAAAACGTGTAGGTAGGATACTTTCTGTTGACTTACAATCATTAAATTTGGCAAGAAGCAAGGTCTTACAGCACAAGCACAATAGAATACAATATAACTTTATTATACACCAAAAATACAATTAAACTTAAATATAAACAATAATATATAAACCGGTATAATGGGCGGTCTTATCGCCTAACTCGATTTCTTCCAGACAACTGGATGGACAGAAATATGAATTGAAAACAATACGGTCGGTGGTGTAGATATCTACATAAAATATATATAATATATGAAAATACATGCATAATCGTAATACTTACATAGAAATACATACAATAATTTTACACTATATATAAATACTATAAAACTCACTAATACATAATTATACATACGTACCACAGAAAAGAGAAATATAAAAACTTTTCTGTGATACGTACTAATGAGGCGATTTCCAAAAAAAATAAAAAATTTATCTAAAAGTAATAGTCCTAAAGTATTACCTGTCATTGTCAATTCTGTCGAAATATATGATGCTTCGTCTAAGCGAAATATTTAATGTTTATTTTTTAAATCTTAAATTTTGGCTTCACACGTTGTGTATTTAGCTAGTGTCAACTATTGTAATATTTCAAATGAAGTCAAATACTCAATGTCATTACTTGAAATTGGCTAAATACACATGTGGAGCCAAAAAATACGAGAAAAAAAATAGGCACACATACATTTTTTTGTCTTTCATGTCTTCACATTGACAGAAAAAGTTCAAGTTACATCTAACGCCATCTATTGGGTACTTTCATTACAAGGTTTTTTTTTGGAAAACGCCCCACTCAAAGAAAGATAGTGTTTGTAAAATCATCACAATCGGCATTATGGGCCTTTAATTTTCATTTTCGCGCCTGGTGTTAATCTTTTAGCAATTTCGTTTTCTTGCAGTTGCACACTGCTCTAAAATACATCGCAATGGTGACAAACTACAAAAACCAAAACTGGTTCGAAAGCCTGAAACAAATTCACATCGACTCGAATAGGAAACAACTTCTAGAATTAATACTGCATCTGTGCACAACAAGGCTTCTCGGGATGATAGAAGAATCATCTAAGAAGGGTCTAGAAGATAGCTTTGTGGACTACGTTAAGAAGAACGACAAAGAAGTTGCTAGAACTAAAGAAGAGTTTGTTTTTGTTTTGAAATTATTAGACGAAATAAAATGTGTTGCTTAATTTTGTTTGTAAAATAACTGATAGTGGGCTTGAACATTTGGATTCTCTATAGACCTTTAATGGTCTCTGGATAATCCAACTGGTTTTTTATGTAGTAGGCTAAGTAGTTTGTATGTAGTTTGCTTAGATAATAAAGGCACTTGCCCGATAAATAAAAACATTCGACTTAAAAAAGTCATTAAAAAAAATATTATTATTTTGGGAGGATGCTTTCATACTTTTGTTATTAATATTCTACTGTTGACTATAGGTCTCTTTTTCAGCGCGCCATCACTTCCGGTCATGTGCCAGTCTCGTCCACAGTCTTCCTGCTGCTATTACGATGAAAAATAAAAATAATAAAATTATATTTCAGTTTCAGTCGAGCGACGTTCTCGGGCTCGTAGCATAAAAACTGCATCTAAATCTGACCAGCCGTTATGGAGAAAATGATAACAGACATACAAACACAAAAAATCTTATGAAATACATAATCTTTAAATAGTATAAAATAAATGTCGCTTTCTGCGTTTGTCTGTCTGTATATCCACTATAACTCCTCCTAAACCACGCAACGGATTTTTTTGCGGTTTGTATCAACATTTAGATAATTTTTCACGGAACGTTTTTATTGACCGAGCGAAGCGAAGGTCTCAGAGTTTACTAGGACAAATCGGCTTTTGTATGTATGTTTGTATGTTTGTGTGTATATTTGTCCGATGATAACTTGCGAACCGTTGATCCGATCTTCATGAAATTTTGTAGGCAAGTAGTCCATTTCAATACAATTTTTAAGTTCGAATACGAGCTGAATCGGTCCAGGGGTTGTGAAGATATAGGGATCGCGAGGTCTCAGCTCGCCGCGAACTACTAGTATATATATAACTAAAAGCCCCGCGGTTTCACCCGCTATTTTACAGAAACCGTATATTTTTCCACGATAAAAAGTAGCCTATGTGTTAATCCAGGGTACAAGCTATCTCCATACACTTTCATCCAAATCCGTTCAGTAGTTTTATAATATAATCATAGGTCTCCACTAGGATATCCTGTGTCGGGGATGCCATGGAGCTACACAAAGACACGGACAACTAACACCCTGACCCAAAGGACACATTTAAATTCATCATTCAAACATCTGTCCGGCCGGGAATCGATCCCGGGACCTCCTGCTTATAAGGCAGAAGTGATCACCCGAGGATCGTCGTCTTGGACTATTCCCGTTCCATCGTGGACTATTCCCGTTCCATCGTGGAATAAAAAACAGGCAAAATATTCTGAAAACAAAAGTCATATATTTTACTTAGTATATCTAAGTATATAAAATTATTATATTATATTTTGTCTTACTCTCACTACCTAATTTCTATACTCTATTTACATCACGAGCATAGTTTGGTAAATGTTCTTCTATACATTTTAAAAAGCATCTTTATCTCAAAATCCACAGGCTTACACAGAAAGGTGGAGTGAGCCGAAAGGAACTAATTGTACTGATAATTACAGGCTGTTCATTTGTTACTAAAGACGCTGTAGGTGGGAAGGGGACCAAAGAAGTCTTATTTTTTCGTACATGGGGGTGGGAGGTCTAGATAATTCTTACCTAAGATAACAAAAATGTACCGATTCATATTAAAACATCAGTTTATTGGGTTCAAACCCCTTATGAACAACTTTTACTTTGGGACCACAGATCACACCAGATACCGCATTTCGAGATTCGTTGTTCCTACAAAAAGTCACCAAAGTTTGAGGAAGGCGCGGGTCGCGGGGAGTGCGACCGAGCGCTTTCATTGGCTATCTCCAGGTTACGCCTACTCGCGCCTAACAATCAACCAATAGCAGTAATTTCGTATACGTGTATTTAGGCTGATGCGTGGTGCGCTTCGAGCGAACTGAATACAGAATCTAGATTATGATCTGTGTTTGGGACCAACCATGATATTGCAAAATAAAATCAGCTGTTTCAAAAATTGTTATTCAAACTAATGTATGGAACAGATGCTTTTTCGCGGCTTTATTGTTGGTCTCATTGTTCACATTGATGCGTAGAACCTGGCAAAAATCTTGACTAAAAGTGGGGTGGTGGGGAAAAAAGTGTACGTACACTTACGTCGAAATCTCCCTTCGCAACCTTATCGCTCTGATAAACACACCCTTACACAGGCCGTGCTCCGTTACTTTAAGGAGCTGGGCTGGTTTGGGTAGGCTGGCAGCGGGGTAAATGCACAAAACACCCTTAGCGGGACGTCAGTACAGGTCTTATCGCCCCAGATAGAATTAGAATTAGACCCTTACACAGATGACATTATTTTCAGGACATTTGATGACTATTGTATAATAGTACTCTCGTACTCTAATACCTCTGGGCTTAGTACCCTTCCGTGTAACCTTGCTTAGTTCCAGCGTCAAAAAATATAGTTACAAAACTATTTTAAATCCAAAATATAGGTAGATAATTTTTACTGCCAGAAGCACATATCATAGCCCTCCTTTTCCGTAGTCGGGTAAAAAAGACGAAAACTTTGAAACACATGAAACTCACAACACTAACTAGTTTTCTAATACAGTACATAAGATTTGTTGAAAACTCACGTTAAATTGAGTCGATTATTCCGACTATAGTTTCAATAACATTCGGCGATCTTTATCAAGGAATGCTATGAGCGTGATGCGCGCGCGACCTCGTCTTGTCGCAGACGTCGTCACGACGTCGCGCGTGCGACGCACTGCAGCCCGCAGTGCAAGGCTAGACGAGGTCGTGCGCGTCACTCTGAGACGTCAGTTTTCATATTAAAAAGGTACATAAGCTAATTAATAAATATTAATAATACATAAGCAATAGGTTCTTTATCAATGTATGATGATGGTAATGTTATTAAACGCAGAGTAGCAGTCAAGGAACGGCCCCCTTATTATGTAACTTGCGACTTGATTCAGTCGCAAATTTGTCAGTTCCGTCATAATGCAACTGTCGAAGTTGCGACTAAGTCGCGAGTCGCAAGTTACATAATAAGGAGACCGATATAGCTGATGTGTTCGTTTCATTATTAAACATATAGATAATTCATAATCATTGAATTAGAACGCCACAATTTCAAAATTAGTTGAAATTAGATTGAAATTACGACGTTAAAAATATATTTCTAAAAATAACGACTTTAGCGCCATCTCTTGACAACATAGCGTCGGACCATCCTAGGCCCGGCTCCCCTGACTCTTGCTATCTTGTACGCACTTCGGCTCTCCTTACTCTCGCTATCTCGTTCGCACTTTTTCAACATTTTATTTATTGTATTAAATATAAAAATTACGGAGAGAAAATTAAAAAAAATATATTAGGTATATAATATTATTAGAATGCAATTGCCAGTGTTTTATAGCAATTTTCATGTTATTTTTTTTTTAACGAAAAACTATTTTATCGAGTTATTTTTTTTCTCTTTCGCCAAATTAAAATGTTAAAGTGCGAACGAGATAGCTGAATATTTATATATATACACATATATATATATATATATATATATATATATATATAAAATTATACAGATAGGAGAGCCAACTGCATAGAGCAACACTGGCCTCCGGCCGACCCGAGTTGCTCAATGACGGAATGTTTCTACACGCGCCATCTACTGGTTATACTTTTGGCAGAGCCAAAATCCTAAGCCTACATATTTGGTTCTTTGGCTATGCTTCAGTCTCCAGATCCGCCTCTATTTCCTCCGGCGTCCGCAAGTCGATTGCAAACCGCTTCTTCATACTCGGGGGTCGATCGTCTAATTCTGAAAAACGTAGAATACAATTAATTTACAGAAGACAAACAAACTGCTTGTAACAGAGACTGAAATGATGTAAGCCAAGTATTTTAAACCCAATTGGGTTGTGTTCATCATCATCATCAGCCATAAGACGTCCACTGCTGAACATAGGCCTCCCCCTTAGAGCGCACACCAACCGACAACGGACCACATGCATCCATAACTTAGATTGTGTTCATAACAAGTACTAATCATAACCATCATCATCGCCAACCACTGGGCTACAACAGAGATTGCGGTATCAATACAAGGTATCCACCTGGTGTCGCCTGCATTTCCTTCACTCGTCTGGAGTAGTCTTGGAACGCTGCAGCTAGCGAGTAGGTGAGTCTTCGTGCTGCGTTTCTGAAAATAATACAGAAAGAAAAATTAAGGTTTTCTTTTTCAAAAATATTGAAAATGCGCAATCTTCTGAGTCACGAGAAGAGCAAGTCAAGTCACCAAAAGCAATAGCCCAGTCAAGCTACGGGACTAATCCCTGAATACTGAATCGTTTGTTAACTTCGACGACAGATTAAGTCTATTGCTGCCTTTGTCATTTGCTTAGAGCCAGACAAAGGCAGTATTAGAATTAATCTGTCGTCAAAGTCTGTCAAAGTTAACAAAGTATTGGGGGGATAGTATCGAGGACCCGGAGATAATTCATAACATAAATATTAAAATGTGATTGGTATAATTTGCTGACGTAAATCAATATTAAATTTAACTAAACAGTCTGGAGGTTGTTATAGAAAAGGATTTTATGCATGATAAAACATTATCGTCGCTGACGACCACAGATGACGACTCAATGCCGTGCTTACGGTCGTCCGAAATAGACTCTATCGTAACGCAAATAGAAACCATATTGTAAAATGGAAAATTTGACTCTGTTCCGGATACGCATTTTGTTTAATTATTCTATATTAATATGAGAAGTTGGTTCTTCAATATGTACCGTGAAAAAATCCTGTTATTAATTTGTCCTTGTCCAAAGCTAAATTGACTGGGCTACAAGGTGGACCGACGACTTTGTGACAGTCGCGGGCAACCGGTGGATTCCATTGGCAGATTGTTGTTCAGGGTGGCGTTCAAGGGGCATTTGTTCAACAGTGGACGTCTTCCGGCTGATGATGATGATCGTTTTCATAACTAAGGACGTCACCAACGGTTCCAGCGGAAGACCAGCGCTGGTTGTTCGCAACCAGTATTATGCTGAGCTGGAACCGGTTGTGGTTAAAAACAATGTGTGTTATGTATTTATTTTTATCTACCTTGATTTTGTGTACAATTTGTTTTTTTTCCATAAATAATATTTGTCTATTGTCTATAAGGTCTGCTATCCTAATCCTTATCCTAACAAATATTATAATTCAGAGCAATATAGCCGTAGTCGTATCAGGACCAATACACATTCGAGGTATAAAAATGAATGCGTTCGTCTCGAGGAAAAAATTTCGCTTGCGCGATTTAGAACTTCCTACATTACAACTTTCAGTCTATACAAAATGTCAAAAAATGGTTAAAAAAAAACTAGCGCCATCTAGCGAACTATAGGAACTAACTTTTACTCTCTGTCTGGATTTTTGTCGCGTTGTCACGGTTGAACGGCTGAACGGATTTTGATAAGGAATACTGTACATCACAAAGACGGACATAGGATACTTTTTTATGTCCACGCGAATGTAGTCGCGCGTAACAACTAGTTATTTTTTTTTTCTTTTACACAGCGCCATCTAGCCCCAAACTAAGCAAGCTTGTACTATGGGAACCAGATAACTGATAGAATACATAAATACTTTTTTTTTGTAAATACATACATAGAATACATAGAAACACCCAGACAAAGAACAAACATCCATGTTTATCACACAAATGTTTGTCCTGGGTGGGAATCGAACCCACAACCTATAGATCAGAAGTCGGAAATCCACCCACTGAGCCACAAGGCTAGTATATAAATATATCTATTCCCACGAGAAACCAACAGATAAATTCTGAGTACTTAGGTGCTTAAGTATTGTGAAATTCCGTCCCAGATCTTGTTTACTTTGTGATTACCTACTCACAGATAAACTTCCATAATTTATCAAAACTGACATCTGATAAAATATAGCGTGCTGCAACCACGGAGCATATAACAGGGTGACAGTCCATGCCTATTTTTTATTTACGAAGGGAAAATCTGCACAATATTACCTGGAAGGTTTCGTGGCGTTATACAGGGTTATAAGGAAAGGATATCCTAAGCCGAAAGGGGCTCACAATAAAACAAGTAAACAACTTTTACAATGGGAAAATGTCAATGACACTCTACAAAATGTATGGAACAGCTTATTTTTCTTTCCTTCATTTCAGGTTTGGTAAAAATTGTTCAAAATCATGAGTAATAATCATTGTCATCGTGACAATAATAATTGTTTAATATTGTGTTAGTTAAAGTTTAATATGTAATAACTGTACAATGTTGTAAAAAGACTTGCCTAATATGACAAATCAGTTATAAGGCCAATAAATGATTCTATTCTATTCTATTCTATACTATTAGTGCCTTTCGGCTTAGCATACCCTTTCCTTATAGCCGTGCATTTGTGGGTTTGTGTTGTTCGTGGACTTTGCAAAAGACTACCACTACAAAAGAAGTACTGAAGTACAGACAGAAGTACTACTGAATGGAGATACTGTTTCCTTACCTGCTTTCACAGACAAATGCATGGCACTCGAAAGGGTTCAGCCCCTTCACATCAGCGTTGTCCTTCACAATGATCATGGAGAACACCCTGGTGTACACCAGGTCCTGTACTCCGTACGATATGGACTCGATGTTGAAGAACACTGCCATGTGCTCAAACTCTTCGCGCTTGGTTCCTTGGTTTATGGTCTCCAGGTGGACGCCATCGACTGTGATCGTTAGCCGGACTATCGGGAGGATCTGGCCTGAAATTTAGAAGAAAATAAATAATAATCCATACCAATATTATAATTCAGAGGAATATAGCCGCAGTCGTAACGACCAATCAAAGCTCGAGGCTTTCATGTATTTTTATTTTTGAGTCTAGCATTTCGCTCACTTGATGTTAAGCGTAACGCTTACCAATAACAGTTCAGTGCCATCCAGAGTTTTGAAGTTCAATAGTTGAAAACCATGAGCGGCAATGCACTGCGCTCGTCATCTTGAGATATTAGATGTTAAATATTTTTATGCCCAGTAATTACGCTAGAAATATTGCCCTTCCAATTTAGAAAACAGTAATGTTTGCACACTACTTCTTGACGGTTGAATAACTGGAAAAGGTGTGGCACTTCCTCAGGCAGTCTCTGCAAAAAGATTCCTACCACTACACAATATTCATATTTTTTTTATATATATCTATAAAATCGAATCCCGAACGAAGTTAACTATTTTTACATGGCAGGAATTCCATCCATCATGGGACCCTTCCAATGGAAATACATTGATCAGTTACCTGGTGGTAGAGCCTTAGCAGCTGCCACCATGAGATCCACGGGCTTCCTCGTGTGTTTGATGCCCCATAACCCTCGCGCATCGCTCTGGCCTAAGTATTTAACCTGAAATTAAGAAAATTATCATTATGATAGATGGTCCGATGCGAGATAGTCAAGAAAAGGAGCTAAGGTCGTTAATTTTAGAAATATATGGTAACATCGTAAATTGCAATCCAATTTGAACAAAATCTAGCCCTATAGTCACACTGTGCATCTCGCTGATGCACACGACGGTCACACACTGGTCTACTCGTGCCTCTCCTCACGCTATAAATCCTTTTTACATATTTTGGCCTTGCCATGGCTATATCTCTATCTTTCTCAGTTTTCGGCCGGTCTTATGACTAAGCGCTCAATATCGTGAGCTATATAGGCAAGGCGAGTAACATGACGAGCAGCAGCACGAGTAACGAGGCCACTCTAATTCTCTGCCGTGATAGTAGATACTTCACTCGCCACTCGTCGAGAATGTGGCCGCAGCATTAAGTGGTTTGTAGAACTTGTATAATATATATTATGCTTTGTATGTAAGGATATACGCCCCATGCAAATGGATTCGCTACACCCTACTGCACACAATCACACAAGTACTTTCCATAGAAACTGGTCATGATACGGGATATGTGTTTTTCATGGTCAGTGGTCTACTCGCCGTGCTATTGTTGCTAAATTGGATTTACTGTATGTTTCCATAGGATTTCCTATTTTACTACATATTTGCTAAACAGAGTATTCGGTTGGTGGACCGACATATACTAGGATATCGTTGTACTCGTCATTATGAACAACTTTAATAAGGGACCAAGAAATTGCGAAAAAAAGCAGATGTTCCATAAAAAATGACATTCGCCCTCGACGAAAATGTACCGGACAATTGGTTCCATACATTTAGACGAAACAGGGTTGGTGCTGTAGTAAATGTTGTTCATTGACCGAACGAAGCGACGGGTCTTTGCAAATGGAAATAATAATAATGATAATATTCATTATCCCTACTAATTTTATTATGAAAACTGACGTGGTTTTGATACATTTTGTTTTAATAAAACGGGAATACTCACGTTAAATTGAGTCGGTTATTCCGACTATAGTTTCGATCACATTCGGTGACCTTTATCAAGGAATGCTCAGCGAGACACGCGCGCGACCTCGGACCTCGGACCTCAGTGCAAGGCAAGACGAGGTCGCGCGCGTGTCTCGCTGAGCATTCCTTGATAAAGGTCACCGATGTGATCGAAACAATAGTCGGAATAACCGACTCAATTTAACGTGAGTATTCCCGTTTTATTAAAACAAAATCCCTACTAATATTGCAAATGCGAAAGTGTGTTTGCTGGTTTGTTTGTTCCTCTTGCACGCAGCGACAGAGCAACGGATCGACCTGAATTTTTGCATGAACATAGGGATTTTTTCACGCGGGTGAAACCGCGGGGCGCAGCTGGTAGATAATAATTCATAATTATTACTTAGTTCATTAAATTAATGTAATACATTTTAGAGAACAACTTTTTTTTTAAATCCTGGTCGAGGAAATAACCAAACCGGAATACGCAGCGTAGGTAGGCTTCAAGCTAGCTGGTCCGACGATATTGTGAAAGTCGCGGGCAACTGGTGGATGCAAATGGCAAATTGTCGTTCAGCGTGGCGCTCTAAGGGGGATGCCTATGTTCAGTTCAGAAGTGGACGTCTTCCGGCTGATGATAATGATGATATTTTTTTGTATTTTTTTAATAAAGTTTGTTTTATGATTGACCACACTCATGATATGGCACTCATGGCGCAAGCTTACTTATAATGTACAGATGTTCACTTTAAATAAGCCACCCATATTGTCATTTTCCCCTATTGTACGTAAAAACGAAAAATCGCCCGTGGAAACAGCGACTAATCCTTCGAGTACACCAGGTAGTATGTAGTAATGATTTGAATACAAGATAGTTGCATTACACACTCTACTTGATATGCATCTTCGATTACCATTATTTATCGGTGAAAATACCAGATTCCGAGAAAAAGATTTTAACGTTTTACAAATATTTATCAAAAGATAAGAACTATAAGACAGTGTAAATCGGTTTTTAATTCAGTATTCGGTTTAAAACCCGCGGCTATCTCGCTCGCGGATTTTCTATATTTTTAAAGATAAAAAAAACATGAGGATTTAAATATTTAAAACATGTAACATTATTAAACGTTACTACAATATGATTGGTCAACGCACGCTTCCCTCCATCATTAATATAATAAAAATAATGTATAATATGTTATAATTTAGTTGACATTGCATGTCTAAAATATTCTGGACTAATTTTCTATACATATTTAAAATGTTGACATAGCTATACTATTGTATTAGGTGCTATCCTGTAAAAATAATTGTAATGAAATATAAGAAATAAATAAATAAATCTTGTTTTTTTCGTTTTTTTTTTCGTCGCTAACTACAATAAATAATAATAAGGTGAGATTTTGTCGGAATAACGACCTCGTAATGCGGTATCTATATGATACCTATGTTTTGCATCACGACAGACCGATGTCAAACTATTTGACCTCAATTAGTATAATTAACCGAGCAAAGCGATGACCTAAGTCTACGGGAACAAGTCGGTGTTTGTATGTATGTTTATATATTTGTATGAGTGTTTGTGTGTATTCGTCCGACGATACACTACATGCACTGCTGAATAGAGAATTTCCCCTTAAAAGGAGGTGGGTGCCATAATTCCTACGCTTTGCAGGTCGCATAAGGATCGCAGAACGCTCACCATTTACTAAGAGGACGCTGCTGCCCGTCCTCCGGTGGTTCTGGTCGCAGTTTACAATATACATATCTATAATCATATTCTCCTGCAACAATCCTCATTTACTTGTAGGTACAAAAACTCTGTAAATTGCCGTCCAACTGGAGCGAGACGACCGACAGGAAGTGACGTCACGGATTAAATATTGTACCTCATGCATACTAAACACGCACAAAGTGGAACACACGGCCGATTTTATTATAAACTAACTATAATCAAACAATATGTCAGACTAATATGATGTGAAAGTTTTGATAGCCCACAAAAACTGCCAGTGTGCCTGGCAGAGTTTGCGATAAGGCCGCCAGTTGTTCATAATGATAATTACTATGAGCTCTTTTCAGCATAGCATACCGTTTCTTTATAACCCTGTATACAACTTAAAAATATCACGAATGTAATAACACCGCTACCAGCTGCAGTCATCGTGCCCAAAATGCTGGCCGAATTGCCGCGTTGAATTGCGATTGCAATCCTTTGAGCAAGGAGCCAGTACTTTGGTGAGATGCTTCTAAAATTATTTTAAATAATAATAATTTAATAATTCTTTTATTCTTCTTTTATAATTTATTTTCACTTAGAGTTTAGCTCAATTTATTTATTATTTAATGTTATACAAACTATAATATTTATGTTCTTTTTGGTGAATGTTAAGTTTTGTTAAAAGTCATGGAACAAAAGTTGTTAAGTATAATCTAAGGAAGCTATTTGCTAAAAGTTGTTAAGGTGCAACATTTCACTCAGCGCGCGAAATTCAAATTTTCTTGCGTTTTTTGTCAATTACTGCGTAATTACTTATCGTAGGTTCATGAAAACTAATTTTGCGACAATAAATAGGTCGTATCAAGAAATTACACTAACTAAAAATTCAAGTTGAAAGCTAGTATAAGTTTCTCACTAAACAAATAACCAAGATGAAAAACGGCTGATTGAGATTTGTAGCTAAACCAATGTTATCTAGGTGATCATTTTACCATTCGATACGACATACGATCATTTCGCGCCATGTGCGAAACGTTGCACCTTAAGTATAATCTAAGGAAGTTATCTGCTAAAAGTTGTTCAGTATAATACAAGGAAGTTATCTGCTAAAAGTTGTTAAGTATAATCTAAGAAAGTTATCTGCTAAAGGTTGTTAGCTAGTTACCAACAAACCGTAGCTATGGTAGCGTATACGTTTACCTGAAAAGATATCGGTAAATCATCTACTGTGACCGGTCCGTCGTTGTCCGCCATTTTGTTTTCAGTTCTTCTATCTCTTGTTATAACTCTTCTGCTTCATCGCTAAATCTGTAATGAATGAAAACTAAATATTAACATCATATTGCCGCTAGCATGCTGGTACGTTGCCAACTGGTAGTAGGCTTGAGCATTTGGATTACCTTAAGACCTTCAATAGTTTCTACGTAATCCAAGTGTTCGTGTTTTAGTTTAGGTAGTTTTAGTTTCTGTGTATTTTGTATATTTTTATACATAAAGGAATAATTTACAAATCCTTCAATTCCTTTAGGAATCAACGCACAGACCGATCCGCTTATGTTAGACACGAGAAATGTAGACCCATTATTCCTCAAATGGTCTAGAGTCTATGTGAACAGTAAGATCGGATAGCGGAAAATTCAACCCTTAAAGTGGTAAAATGGACCCCCAAAGTATTTATTTAAATTAAAACTTTTTTCATGCTACGCCAATGAAACTGCTGCAACCGTTTGTAAACAGAATACAAGAAATAAAGAAACACCATGACTCAGGATTTTTCAAAAATCAGCCCTCTGATATGGTGAAATAGGGTTTTTAAATTGCCTATGCAAGTGTGTATTTAATCAGACTATCACACTAATATTATAAATGCGAAAGTTTCTGTGTAAGTATGTAAATATGTCACGGCCAAACGGATTTGAATGAAATTTTGTATGGAGGTTTTGTATTATGCCCTGGATTAACACATAAGCTACTTTTTACCCCGAAATAATGTTCAGTTTCTGTAGAATAGCGGATGAAACCGCGGGGCGCAGCTAACATTTAATACAGGAACTTCATTCGATTTTAGTGAATAAGTAACGGATTTGCATAAAAATAATCGGTCGTGAAATGATACAAATATTAGAGAGGTGACATTTCTACGGTTTGTATTTTAGATCAATGTTAATCGATTTTGCAACACTCGTCTGACATTTACCGAGGGAAGCGAAGGTCTACGAGTTTAGGGGAGCAAATCGACAGTTGTATGTATATTGCAACGATTACTTGAAAACCGCTGTTCTAATCTTTATGAAACTTTTTAGGCAAGTAGTTCATTTGAATAAATTTTTTATATTCGAATAGTAAATAATTTAATACTATAGTATAGTATTTAATTCTAGTTTTTTTATACTGACTGACGAAGTGACGCAACGAATAATCGCTCGCCTGATGGGCAGCGTCACGCTTGTCATAACAGTTCAAAGCCACACATAACTTGTAACTATACCACTTCAAAACATGACACTTTTCTTCCTGTTTTCGTCGCTGTTTTTTTTTTTTTTTTTTTCTCAATTATTAAACATACATAGTATTTTTTCTGATTCTGCCAAACTGCATAGCAGTTTGTAGGCAGTGTAACTCTCATTGTGAACATCGCCTTATGTAGGTACTACGCGTAGGTGAATTTAACTAACTAAATAAAACTCAATGCTCAAAACATTGCTCTTTAATCCGTAAAACAGTAATGCTTACACTACTATCCTTGGCGGTTAAATAACTGGCAAAGGTGTGGTACATCTCCAGACGGACTCTACAAAAGTCTAAAATAATAATAATAAATACAATATTTAGATGACATTCTGAAGTTTTCGGTATAAGACATCATAACGCTTACGATTTTGATTCTGAGTGCCAAGTGCGAATTTTTCCAATTGCGTTTACCTATTCGATAGTATGAAATAAAAACAGCGCCATCTAGATGGTACTACTCTTGGTTCATAATTCATCATCATCAGCCATAAGACGTCCACTGCTGAACATAGGCCTCCCCCTTAGAGCGCCACACCGACCGACAACGAGCCACTTGCATCCACCGGTTACCCGCGACTTACTTTCCCACCGGTTACCGGTTCCTCGAGCGATGTGGCCTGCCCGTTGCCACTTCAGCTTGCAAACTCTGAAATATATATCACTCGGCACTTAATACAACAGTTTTGTAGATTGTCTGTTTTCGGTCTGCAAGTGACGGACTGGCGGGCGGTTTGACACGAGTGAGTAGTCAAAATGGACACACCTGTTACCTCTTTTATAGCGATACAAAGTACATTATACTGATTCACAAAAACAGGGGTCGGAACAGCTGACGTCAGCTGGCGTGACACGCACCTGCCGATTGTCGAAAGTGTATCAGAGAGTCTATAGGGGAAAGCAATGTAACTAAATTCAAGTAGGCTGAGAGCCCAACTATATTATTTTATGAGGTCAGAGACATCGTTACAAGATACCCGGTAGCTTTTGGTTGCAGCCGGGTTATATGGAATTATATCCACTAACCCTACTATCTAAATATAATCCTAATTCTCAAGCTAGGCTAGCTAGGCAGCGTGAAGCTAGGTGCCATATAATCGTCAGCATTTTGGTCACGCGTCGCATAGCCAGGTGCTTTGATGTTTTCGAAAATGAAATTAGCTTTCGGCCCTCACTGACCGGCGCGATTCAATGCTCCGTCCCCTAACGTCTAAAATATGTAACCTGCGAGATTAAAATTATTTGTGCCGCTTATGCTGCTCCGCTGAATTAGCCGCCGTGCCGTCCATACTCAGGGTCTCAGAAAGATTTAACAGCGCTAAAGTATTAACCCAAGTTGCGTCCTTGAGCGAACGGGAAAAAATAGTAGCGTGCGTCAGCATTGTGAATGAACGGAACTTTTTTTGAAGGGGTTTTATCGAGTGGGAAGTACCCCATACAAGGGGCCGCCCCAACTTCCAAAGCACAAGTGTCATACCGTCAGGTTTTTTTACTATATCACGCGCAAGACTGCAGTGTGATGCTGCGGCCACATACACGACGAGTGGCGAGGGAAGTAGTCAGAGCTGTAGTGTGGCCGCGTTACTCGTCCTGCCGCTCGTTATGCTCCTCGCCTCGCCCACACTTTTGTGTGCGCTAGTAAAAGGACCGGCTTCCGGGAAAAGGAAGGATGGATAGATTGAAAAAGGCAAACAACGCAAGGCGACGCAAATAGCGCGAGTAGAGGCGCGAGTAGAGCAGAGTATGGCCGCCCCGCGGCAACGCGAGGAGAATCTCGTGTACAGTTTTAGTACAGCTCCAACATTGGCGATGGAAAATGCCCTTCGTACTTCAGTGATGATGAGACTAGCCGAATCAATTCGTCATGATGCTTTCTGAATTTCTACTGATAATTAAACAATGTATTTCGCATGTCAATTGTTAATCAAGCGCTATAATAAAGTAATAGGTTATTGACGTAACATTGCTACGTGTAACTGTCTCAATTATGAAGCCACTTGGGGCGCTGTTTTTTTGTTTGTGACCGAGCGAAGGGACGTGGCAATGTCCATGAGAATGGCAATGTTTCCAGCGTAATCACAGCATGGACATATTTAACATCTAATATCTCAGAGTGACGAGCGCACGACAGTGCCACCTAGTCTTTTGAAATGATAAAGTTCAAAATTCTGGATGGCATTTATTTATAGTTTCTTTGCCATTGGGTGGGCATCACAGGTTACCCCAATTCGCCCACCCATGGACCATATTCTAAGCTTAAAACTAACTTAAAACAAAGAACTGTTATGGACAAGCGTGATGCTTACCATCACGCTAGCGACTAGCAAACGAACCCCCACGACTTGCGCTGTAACGTTGTTAAACATGATGTCGGAAAAATTGGATATTTTTTAGTGCAATCTGGTAGAATTTACAGAAGCCGCTTACAGACTTTGTGAAAATATAAATCTTTGTCTAAAATGAATATTAGTAGAATGAAATTACCGCCAAGCAGTGTGTTCCGGATTGAAGGGCAATGTTTCCAGCGAGATTATTGGGCATACGGAGATTAAACATCTAATATCTCAGGGTGACGAGTGCAAGGGTGACTCTGTGCCGCGCAGAGTTTCGAAATGTTCAAGTTCAAAATTTGGGTGGCATTGAACTGCTACGGGCAAGCGTGACGCTTAACATCAGGTGAGCGACTTGCTCGTCTCATCAGTCAATATCAAAAAAAAAGTGTAAGATCGAACTGGTCCTGGACTGCAGGTGTAATAAATTAAATTAAACTTTGCAGCAAAGTAAAACTAACTAATAATTATTAATTCAATGCATTATGGATTCTTACGACAAGTTTTGTCTTTTGTAAACACGTTTCTCAATTGAGACAGAGTTATCGTGAGTTGATAAAATGAACGTCGTGAAATCGTGACAAATAAAAACTATTCAATAATAGATGTATACTTTCGTTTTTTTAAAACGATTTATTTCCCTTCAACAATGTAAAGATTGGTATATTTTTAGGGTTCCGAACGATATCTATAGCTAAGCCTATGTCAACAAAAAAATGCACGTGAAAATAGCTCTTCAAATAATTATTAAATTAGCTGATTTTATCAGTTTTATTCCAAAGAAGCCGAAATCATTTCGCTGTAGATAACCTGTTATCACATCACACTGATAAGAGATAAGAAAGTTATAATTATCAGCACAGAAGCAAGGTTATGTGGCGCACGTCATTGTTATGTATTTGACCGAGGGAAGCGAAGGTCTACCATTCTGCGGGAGCTAATCGGCAGTTGTATTGTATGTGTGTTTGTGTACATTTGTCCGACGGTAACTTGAAAACCGATACGATCCACATGAAACTTCGTAGGCAAGTATTTCATTACGATACATTTTTTTTTAGTTTCAATATTAGCAAAGTTGGTCAGGGGTTGTATAGTTATAGTGGTTGCGACGTCTAAGTTCGGCGTGAAGTACTAGTTTTAACTGACAACAAAAAGTAAAGTAAGTTTGTACAGGCTGAGTGGCTAACCCAATTGTTAGTTTTGTCAAACTTCCCGAAGACCTCCAAATGGCGTAAGATTTGTTGGCCGAGCGAAGCGAAGGTCTCAGAGACTACAAGAACAAATCAGCGTTTGTATGTATGTTTGTGTGACTATTTGTTTGAAAATATCTTGCGTATTGTTGTTCTGTTCTTAATGAAATTTTGTAGGCAAGTAGTTAATGCCAATACCATTTTTAAGTTCCAATATGAGCTATAGATAGATAGATAAACTCTTTATTGCTCACACCAGATTGTACATAGCTAGGACAGAAAACAAACATTTTAACTAGTGTAACAAATGGCGGCCTTATCGCTGAAAGCGATCTCTTCCAGGCAACCTTGTGATGGAGAGGATCGCAGAAGATGTAAAAGACGGGGTGTGAAATAACGTGACAATTATACTCTAATCTAAACTAAATACTCGCCATCCAGCGTGGCAATGCTGCCAGCATTCTGGCCACACTCCCCTCCACCAAGGGGCTTGTAGATTAGGTTTTTTGTTATTTTTGTTTATAATTTGTTTTAATTTTAAGTAAGTAGGTAGGTTATTTTTTATTGTAAATATGTATATATTTTTTGTTAATAAAATATCTCTTCTCTTTAATACTCGTATAGACATATTACACACTAATAGTAATACATAATATAGACGACACTACACTTATTGAAAGTTACCTGGCGAATTCACCGGAAGACTGTAAACGTATCTTAGGGGATTTAAATAATCAACTTTTGGTAATTAGCCAAAATATCCGAAGTGTTCGTAAAAACCTTGATTTTCTCTCCGTTTTTATAAGAAGACTGGAACTCTTGCCAGATGTGATCGTACTCACTGAATGCAGAATAAATGACAGTTTTAATCCAATCAACCTACCCGGCTATATCTGTCATTACTCGAAAGAATATTTAAACCAAAATGATGGGATAGTAGTTTACACTAGAGAAAACATTTCTGTAGATATTGAAGAACCAATTTTTCTTGACGCTAACTGCCTACTTATAAAAATTAGAGGTTCATTTACTATTGTAGCTATCTATCGCTCCCCTTCTATTAGGAACACTGAGAGGTTTATAAAATCCTTAGAAGATACTGTTAGGAACATAAAGGGTCCTGCTTTGATAACCGGGGACATGAATATTGATATTACTCCTACCTCCAAGGACTATAATGCGCCTGACTATTTGGATATTACGTCACACTATGGTTTTATACCGGGACATGTTTCACCTACTCGTGACAGCCTTACTTGCTTGGACCACTCACTTATTAGAAGTAGAACTCCGGCGCGGGTTCTGGTTTGTGATTCTGACATTACTGACCACTACACCGTTTTGACTGTCTTAGATGCTTCTCTCTCTAAACAACAAAAATCAAAGTTTATTGATAAAATAAACTTCGACAAACTGGTATCGGATCTTGAACAATATGACTGGACTACTCTTTATAATGAAACTGATGTTACTGTGGCATCAAATTTTTTCATAGACACTATTACTGACTGCGTTAAAGACAATACTTCTCGTACTAAGCTGCGTAGTGCTGAATTCCTATGTAAGCCTTGGATGACTAGGGGGTTATTAAACTGCCTTAGAAAACGGGATGTTTTACACTCGCAAGCTAAGGGTAACAAAAATGACCTAACTGCTCAAAATAAGTACAAAACTTATCGGAATTTCTGTCACTCTCTCTTGGGGAAGCTTAAGGAGCAGCACGAACGGGAATCAATTCAAGAATCTAGTGGAAATAGTAAAAAACTATGGAAAACTATTAAAAATATTTGTAATATTAATTCCCCCCATCATGAGCCTTCTGAATTATTAATAACACACACAACCCAAGTAGAATCAGCGAACCAAGTCAATAATTTTTTCTCACAAGTCGGGAATGACCTTGCAGATAAAATTCTGCAACGTCTAAATACGACTGAGGAAAAGCTGGTAAAGTCATCCTGCTATAATGGTCCAACACCAGCTAACTCGTTATTTCTGTCCCCAACTAATAAAACTGAAGTTACCAGGATATTGTCAGATTTAAAATCTTCTTCTGCCTCAGGCTGGGACGGCATAAGTAACGAAATACTGAAGCGCTGCAAACACATTCTCGCTGAACCAATTGCACATATCTGCAATATAAGCATGCTATCGGGTATAGTTCCAAATATCCTGAAGACTGCTACAGTCGTGCCTATTTTTAAAGCTGGTGACAAATCCTCTGTTTCAAACTACAGACCTATCTCACTTCTTCCAACCCTATCGAAGGTTCTAGAAAAAGTTATAAACAAGAGGCTCTTGGATTACTTGGAATCAAATAACCTACTGTCACCAAACCAATACGGTTTCCGTCGTAGCAAATCAACGGAGGATGCGGTGGTTACGCTAATAGACTCTGTTGTTGATAGTATTAATAAAGGCAAAAAATGTATAGGAGTTTTTTTGGACTTAGCCAAGGCGTTCGACACAGTGTCGCGGCCTATCTTACTGAAAACACTTGAAAAGCTTGGTATTCGTGGACTTTCATTGGAATGGTTTAGATCCTACTTGAGTGATCGCAATCAGAGAGTACGTATTGGTGATACTTATAGTGGCTATGCCGGTATCGACTTTGGTGTACCCCAGGGCAGCGTACTGGGTCCAACCCTCTTCTTAGTCTACATAAACAATCTCTGTAACCTTAGCCCGAGTCAAACTAGTATCGTCGCTTTTGCAGACGATACTGCTCTACTCTTTTATGGCAAAGACTGGGATGAGGTTTCTGAAGTAGCTAAAAAAGGCCTAACTGTTGTTGCCAGCTGGCTACAAAACAACCTCCTTACCCTGAATACAAATAAAACCAAGTTTATGGCTTTCCGAATTTCTGACCGCTCTGGCCCTAAAATTCCGATTCATTTACAACTTCACCAGTGCGACTCTCTGAGTGCTTCATCATGCCTCTGCGACAAAATTGAAGAAGTTGACCAAATAAAATATTTAGGTGTTACCATTGATCACAACTTGACATGGTCTCAACACATTAATGCTCTATGCACTCGCTTAAGAAAATTGCTTCACATATTTAAAAAACTTAGTGTAACTGCCGACAGTAAAACAACTAGAATTGTATATTTAGCCATTTGCCAGTCGATAGTAAGCTATGGAATCGTATGCTGGGGATCTGCAGCCAAAACGTTGCTTTTAAAACTTGAACGGTCTCAGAGAGCCGTGTTAAAAGTTGCTTACCGGAAGCCTTTAAGACACCCTAGTGACGCTCTGTATCAGGATATGGACCATATTAATGTACGAGGGTTGTACATCATGGCTACTGCACTGCGATTTCATAAAACTGCACTACTTACTGTCTCCGACCCACCGAGACCCGCACGTCATCATGCTTGGAAATTGCCATTTGCTAAAACTTTGTTTGCGCAGCGTTCTTTTGCGTTTAGAGGGGCGTATATTTATCAAGCCTTAGACAAAAATTTGAGTATTTTAGACGATTCCCGGTATATTTTCAAGCGGAAACTACGAAACTTTTTAAAATCTCTGGGCTATAACGAGATCGAGAGCTTCATTATACCACTGAGTTAGTACTGAAGGTCTGGATCTCCTTTTATTTAGGGGCAATTCAGGCACAACTTTCTTCTGTATAAATATAAAGGTGCTTTGTGCAACCTCGTTACGGACCTAACACCCTGACCTGTATTTTACCCATTACTTAGCGCTGCGCCATATATATGGAGATTGGAAGCAATACTGGTTCACAGATATCTTGCACTCTTTACGGATACATCTCTGCGAGCCCGACTCTTAAGAGGCTGACGCTACGCAGAGATGTCACCAATTCTCATATTCATAAATCACACACAGTTACTAGCGCACACAATTAACCACGCATACACACTCACCCTCGCACACTCACACACACTCACACACATCCACTCACACACACATACATATATATATATATATATATCTCTAATATTAAAAAAAAAAAATATCATATTATATTATTCTAATATTCATTATTATCAATCATGCCTACAGAATTTAATTTTAATTTAGATTTAGAAACTATTATTCTTGGTTAGCTTTTTTGGTTTTGTTTTCAAGAAAATATATTGTTTGGTAAGGAATGAAAGACACTGGATTTCGCGACACAGGTCCACCTAGTGCGAAATCTAGGGTGTATATTATTATGTTATAATTACTGTTCACTTTAGTTTAAATTTTAAATATTTGTATATATCACCTTTTCTGTTTCAACAACTTATAAATAAATAAATAAATAAATAACATACTAATACATAAATCGGTCATAAATAAATAAGCTATATCGGTCAAGGTTTGTGTGGATATGGGGGACACAATAAATTTGGGGCGAATAAATTTGCTGTAAAAAGCATGAAAAGTGATCTGATATTAATTAACTAGTAGTTTGCCCCGAACTTTGCAACCTATAGGTATCTTTGCAACCCCTAATGTATATTTCTCAATATCGAACATAAAAATTAGAATACATTTGCATTACATATTTGGCGTTTATGCTACAGGAGGAATCTGAATCATACACTCCAAAAACATTACCCTCCTTCTTGGGCAGTAGGGTAATAAAGCAGAACCGCGGGGTCACACAAAGTCTATAGGTACTTGGTCTTTATTCATTGCGAAAGAAGAACAATAGACATACCATATTTACGCAAGTGTGCTATAATTAACTTAAACAATATATTTTCAAGGTTTTCGGCGGTAAATAGATGGAATGATAAAACATTATGGATGGTTTTCATTCGCACGACAAACAACCAGTTTCAACTCCTCGCGATTCACACCGTGGCCAAAAATGCCTCGCTGAAAAAGAACACTTGGGCGATCCAAAAAGTATTCTAAAAATCTTCATTGAAAAAGAACACTTCAATGTTTCACGCCAGGGTCAAAAAGGCCTCTTCGAAAAATATCAGTTGTGAGATTCACACCGTGGTCAATAATGTCTGATTGGGAAATAGCACTCGGACGGTTCATAATGGTAAAAAGGGATTCATTTAAAAATAACAGTTGTGAGATCCACAACGTGGTCAAAAAGGTCTCATTGATAAAAAGGAAAACTTTGGCGATCCAAAACGGACTAAAGAAACCTCATTGCAAAGGAAGACTTGAGTGATTCCCACTGTGGTCGACTTTTCGAAATGTGAAAGAAGTGGCTTCATTGAAAAATAATAGTTGTGAGATTCACAAACAGGCCAAAAAAGGCTTAATTGAAAAAAATAACAGTTGTCAAAACGTGTTCAAAAAGGAATGACTTGAAAAGAACCTTTGGATGATTTGGAACGTGGTCAAAAAGTCCTCATTGAAAAATAATACTTTTTCCAAAAGGTATTCAAAAAAGCGTGAATGATTTTCAATTCAGTGATTCACAGAGAGGTCAAAAAAAGGCCTTCATGAAAATAATTAAATTTTATATTATACTTGGGCAGTTACCAACGTGGTCAAAAGACCTCACTAAAAAAACAGTCGGGTGTTCATAACATTGCCAAAAAGGCAAGGAGCATACTTCGTTCCTCGTTGAGGTCTTTTGGCGCATTTGAGGTTTGCGGGTATTTTAGTCCTCATAGTGTTCGAAAACATTTGTCATAATCTGTATCCGAATTTCTGCCGTTTTTCCGCTGTTTTTTTTTTTTATACAGGGTTGTAAGGAAAGGGTATGCTAAACCAAAAAGGTACCGAAAACGAAACCGATAGTACTCATGATTGTGAACAACAATTGTGATTGTTTTTTCTCGATTTCAGTGTTGGTCATGGGACCAACACTGAAACCATCATTATGAACAACTTTTACTATGGAGTAAAAGTTGTTCATAATGATGGGCACTATGAGTCCTTTTCGGCTCAGCATACCTACCCTTTCCTTATAGCCCAATATTTTACTTTATTTATTCACAAAAAATATTTTAACAGAACTAACTGCGACCTTGAAATTTTTGGTTAAGATTATAAACCATTCAAATATAGCTATACATTTGAGGATGAAATTTTCAAAGTATGATGCAATCGACATTTTACCCGACTGCAATGAGCATACAATGTTTTTGGTGTATGTAACTATGTAAGTATGCATGTTCGTTATTATTACCTCCTGTAGCCTAAACGGCTTGACCGATTTTGACGAGTGAGGTGTCGTTGGATTCCTCTTAACGTTCGGAGTGACATAGGCTACATTTTACATGTGGATTTTTTGTAAAATGCGGCTGATTTTTCCCTGAAACGTAGTTTTATCGGAATCCTTTTATAGATAATGTTATCATGCTGTCACTGATAAGTCGAGAACTAATAAACTGCCTTAAAAGTTAAAAAATAATAGAGGACAATTTTCAGACGTAACAACGTGGTTAGCTTCAACCCCGTCTATAACAAACGAGAAAGAAAGATCGTCTTATATTCTCTCGTAGGTCTGTGGTCCGGCGTTGTCAGTTGTTAGGGTTAGGTTATAATATAGAAATTACTATTTTAAAAAAACCAGTCATTTATGTTTAGAATAAAAATGGCAATGCTTAGGTTATAATTTGATTTTTTACTAGCTGTTACCCGCAATAAAGTGTTAAAAGTAGCCTATGTGTTAATCCATGGTATAAGCAACTTCGACAAAGTGGTAGGACTCTTTTTCAGGGTCCGCCTGGGAAAGTACCGCATCTTTTCCAGTTATTCAACCGCCAAGCAGTAGTGTGCAAATATTACTGTGTCCCGGATTGAAAGGCATTGTTTTCAGCGTAATTACTAAGCTTAAAGAGATTTGACATCTAATATCTCCGGTGACCCAGCTATGTCCTTAAACTGAGACCAGAAACAACGAAGGACGAACAGCAGTGTCTTCTTAGCAAACGGTGAACGTTCTGCGATCCCCAAGCCGCCTGCCAAGCGTGAGGATTATGGCAACCTATAAGGGGGAGGCCTATGTTCAGCAATGGACGTCTTATGGTATTCATTTTATACAAAAAAAAAAATCTTTCATAGCAATCATATCATTGATTGAATATCCAGTTTGTTTTGTATTCACTCACACTTTGAATAATTAAAAGCGCATTATAAACGCCCCAAAACCTCTCTCCGATTATTAAATTGAAATTATAATTAATGAAACTGGTCTCAAACAACTTTTATCGTTTCAAACAATGCGAGGATGGCGCAACGACAAATATTACCCAAAACATGAGCAACTTCGGTGGTCGTGTAAAGTGTTGAAGAAGTGAAAAGGAGACTGCTGCATTAAGGGAGCCCGTAAGCCGCAGACCTGATGAGGAAACGTTTGTTTCATACTGACCTACACCTGAGTTGTACCCCTAGCATATGTTCTATTGAAATTACTAGTAGTTCGCGGCGAACTGAGACCTCGCGATCCCTATACAACCCCTAGACTGATTAAGCTCATATTTGAACTTAAAAATTGTATTGAAATGAACTGTTTGCCTACCAAATTTCATGAAGATCAGATCAACGGTTCGCAAGCTATCATCGGACAAATATACACACAAACATAAAAACATACATACAAATGCCGATTTGTCCCAGTAAACTCTGAGACCTTCGCTTAGCTCGTTCAATTAAAAGATAAACAAAATACTCGACTGCAAAATGTAGCCTATGTCCGGACGGAAAGAGGAATCCACAGATCACACTAGATACCGCATTACGAGATTCGTTGTTCCTACAAAAAGTCACCATAGTAATTTTTTATAAGTGTATTTAGACTGATGCGTGGTGCGATTCGAGCGTCCTGAATGCAGAATCTAGAGTGTGATCTGTGACAGGAATCCAACGACATCACACACGTCGAAATTTGTCAAGCCCTTTAGGCGACTTGAGATAATACAACTCTCAAAATTGATTTTTTAATGCTATCCATAAATTTTTAGTAATTTTTTCCATCGGATTAATATGCTAAGAGAACATTTGGGGCGATTTAATAAAAAAAATAAAAATGATCTGGTGAGTTGAGTTGGTAATACGCGTTTGGGACGACTCAAGAAATGGGATGAGACATGGGGCGAAGACGGAACAACCCAAACAAACACGCACCAACACCCTAAAAACATTACCCTCCTTCTTGGACAGTCGTAGTCGGGTAAAAATTTTTACGCATCTATAGCAAAATTGTATAATGTAAATTGAAAAACTACATTATACAACCGTCTTTTATAATGGGGAGACCGTTGTTCACCAATGAACGTCTTCTGACTGATGATGAAGATGATGATGATAATTAAATACAATGTAAGTATTTAACATAACAAAAGAAATACCTATTCAGTTATTTTTATACCCTTTCAAGTTTTTTCCGCACATTTTCCACTTAGTAAAACCTTATCAATCTGACGTAATCCAATTAACAAATACTTACCAAAATAACAGGAAAAAATGGAACGAATCACAGAAAAATCACTAAAAACTTTTTCAAACACCACCACAAAGTTCCTCGACAAGAAAAACAAAAATTAAAACAAAAATTTAAAAAGTATAAACAATATGGCGACGTCCGAACCGGGCCAAAGCGCGAATGTGAATACTTAATTCGTTTTTCAAAATCGGAACGCGTAGTAACCAAATACACAAGACCCATGACAGGTAATACGAAAACTCCTCTTTTCTTATAACTTTGTTTTGTGAAGAGCGGAGGAGAAGGTCAAACTTTATTGGTGGTGATGCGTATCCATACAAAGGCTTTATATAGCTGAATGATAGGAAACTGACATTTATGTCGTGGTATTAAAGTTTGTTTTGGTTTTTGTAGGGTGTTTCATATAAGTTTGTAGATTGCTCACACAATAAGGTGAGGTAAAGTGATAAGGTATACAGGCTGTTTAAAAAATTACGTCTTTAAATCAAAGATATAACCCTTATTTAATTCAAAATAAGACTTACACCAAAGTATGGTAGGACATTGAAAAAGCCAAAATTTTAATCTGACTTAATATCTTCAAAAAAGATTTCAAGTTCGGATAAAATCAGGTCAAAAAGACAAAAAAAAAACTTACTGATACCCTTAACTTTACTATTTTTCAGTAATTTTGTTGTTGTTTTTTTCAATACAATAACTGGCTAGCTATTCCCTGAGACTGCGTTCGCGCGCACCTACAAAAAAGTACAAAAGTAGCCGATGTCCGTCTCCGATCCTTAAGCTCATATGCAAAAATTCAGGCCAAGGCAAAGAAATTCAACCATTTATCCGTGATAACGAAACAAACACCAAGACAGAGAGACAGAGAAACAGATTTACTTTCGCATTTATAATATAATTAGTTTGGATAGAAAGGATATAGTAAAATATACGTATTACGCAAATGAAAAATCAAATTTTATTAATCAAGTGTTTGTGAACATGCACGACTGTTGGTGTATAGTTTGATCGTGAAACGTGACTTTTCGTGTTGTTGCCAAAACTCCATAGAAACCTTTAGTAAAGTTTCCATCACTTTCCTAGAGCGCGACTTGGACTTGAACGTGACTTACTTTGCTTGACATAGACTATGAGACTATGAGACTTGTGTTAATTGTGAAGTGTTTGCCTTCACTTGAAATATTAAAATACTTGACACTAGTTAAATACACAAAGTGTGAAGCCAATATATAAAAAAAAACTTATATTTTTACCGCTAATTCACAACTTCATACCATGCTACAGTGTAGACAGAAATACAATCAACCTGTACATACCGCCGTTTGCGTGTGTACACGCTCACCTGTTATGTTCGCACCTGTGTGCGTGTGGCAGTACTGTCTATTCTGTGGCATGACGTAGAGATACAGTTTAGATAGCTGTTAGTATAGTAGACAACGCAACGCATCGGATATTGTGTGCCATACTCACAAGTGATGCGTGACTAATATGGATGGAGAAATGCTCTATCAATTAATACTAGTAGTTCGCGCCGAACTGAGACCTCGCGACCCCTATATCTTCACAACCCCTGTACCGATTCAGCTCATATTCGAACCTAAAAATTTTATTGAAATGAACTACTTGCCTTCAAAATTTCATAAGCTCTTTATGAAATTTTCGGTGACGGTGATGACGGTTCGCAAGTTATTATCGGACAAATATACATACAAAGATACATACAAATGCCGATTTGTCCCAGTAAACTCTGAGTCCTTCGCTTCGCTCGGGCAATTATCATTTATTATTTTCAGCATGTTCCGTCCCACTGCTGAGCAAAAACCTCCCTATTATTTTTTTAACGGTATTGATGAGACGAGCAAATCGCTCACCTTATGTTAAGCGTCATGTCACATTACAATGCCATCCAAAATTTGGAACTTCAACAGTTCCAAACTCTGCGCGGCACCGCATTGCGCTCGTCACCCTGAGATATTAGATTTTAAATCCCTTTATGCTTTGTAATTTCGTAGGAAAAATTGCCTTTCAATCCGGAACACAGTGATGCTTGCACGCAAATGCTTGGCAGTTGAATAACTGGCAAAGGTGTGATAGCATGTGATACGTGTGTGTGATACGCACTCTTGCAAAAGAGTCCTGCCACTACAATAATTCGTACACTAAGTAAAAAAATATTGAAGAAAGCATGGACACAACGTTTTTTATTTGAATCAATATTCAATGTTTGAAATTGTATTGTTGATAACACACACAGATTTTTTTAATATGTACTATACATTATCTACACCGTGAAAATCTATGCTTGTGTGGGTCACACTTTTTTTTGGAAAATCAATCTCATTATAACAAAGAAAAAAAAATGAAAGTAGAGTATCCTTCCTAGTTACTTAGGAGTTCATACGACATGCTCCACCTCCCACTACTACTACCTAGTCTGCGCAAAACTCAACACGGTTCGCGAGCTATGGTTCAGTGGTTGAGCAACCATACCGGCTGCGGGTTCGATGCCCCGATATGCGGAGTGGGCATAAGTATTATTATAACTAATTTTATTTCAATAACTGTGCTTTCAATGAATAATAACCCTTAATATGCCTATCTCTCTGCGACTGCTAAGGG
This sequence comes from Apocheima hispidaria, assembly GCA_947579745.1. Classification (NCBI taxonomy): domain Eukaryota; kingdom Metazoa; phylum Arthropoda; class Insecta; order Lepidoptera; family Geometridae; genus Apocheima; species Apocheima hispidaria. The sequence continues at coordinate 7,664,206 of OX388171.1, forward strand.
CCTTGAGCCCCCCCCGGGTGGGTCGCTCTTATATCGAATCAACAGAAAACCACATAATGATATATATATATATATATATATATATATCTCAGGGTGACGAGCGCAGTGCGTTGCCGCATATGGTTATGAACTGTTGAAGTTCAAATTCTGGGTGGCACTGAATTGTTAAGAGCAAGCGTGACGCTTAACATCAGGTGAGCGACTTGCTCGTCCTGCACTGTATATCATAAAAAAATAAAAATAAAGATACCGTATTACAAGTTCTTTGTTCCGACAAGTCAAAAAAAGAGATGAGTGCGAGTTTAGGAGACTGAGACCCATTGAGTTCCCATTGGCTATCTCAAGATAACGTCTACTTACGCCAGAAATGAACCAATAAAACTTTGATAGGTGTGTTTTGACCGATGCGTGCGCTGCGATCGTCTTAAATTGCTACTGATTTATGCCATCTCGCTCGCACTTTTCAACATCCTACTTTTTTCGTATCCTTTTCAACATAAATGCGAAAGTAACTCTGTCTCTCTGTCTGAGTGTTTGTCGCGTTTTCACGGTTTTCACAGCTAGTTTGTATTATAAAAAATACTTAGAGGAAATAAAAAATATATTGTAAGTTATCTTTAGAAGTAAAAAAAAAAAAAAAAAAAACTCATAAACATTGATTCAATTACAATTAGAACACAAAATTAAATTATATTATATTATATTATATTTTGTCCTACATGTCAATAGTAACACACAACAGAAACAAACAGAAAACAATTTTTGTCAAACAGCAAATACAAAATTAAAATAAAATAACATTAAATTAAATTAAAAATAAAAATGATTTTGAAATTCTTTTTCATGTTATTATTTTTTACTTTGGTTAAGAAGGAAAAAAACTCAAGAAATCGTTTTTTCCTGCTTCTTCGTCGAAATCGTAAAGGTTTCTATATACATTCCTAAAAAACATTGGCAACGGCAATCGATTGATAAATGTTTTTTTTTAACACACTGTAATTTTTTTGCTATATTTTTTTTTTAATTGCGATAGATGGCGATATCTATAGGAGTAAATTGTCTATCTGACGAGTGTGAAAGTGATAGCGAACACGCGCCTACTCGCACTCGTTGCTCGGCTGTGGGTGTTTCTGTTGACAGATGCGCTTTACTATGCGTGCTATTTATATATGCCTACTATGTCTTAGTTAAATTACACATTATCAGCAGAAGACGTCCACTGCTGAACATAGGCCTCCCCCTTAGACCGCCACACCGACCGACAATGTGCCACTTGCATCCACCGGTTGCCCGCGACTTTCACAATGTCTTCGGTCCACCTAGTGAGAGGCCTGCCTGATGTCTTAGTTATTACCCGACTACCCAGAAAGAGGGTAATGTTTTTTGTTTATATGTAAATATGTGAGTAAGAGTATGTATGTATTGTATGAATGTTTGTGTGTTCCTATATTACCTGCTGTAGCCTAACGGCTTGACCGATTATGACGAGTGAGGTGTCTTTGGATTCATAAGTCATCCGGAGTAACATAGGCTACATTTAGTAGTCGGGTATTTTGTTTTCTTTTAATAACGTTTACTTGTTGGCAAGAAGTAGGCTACAATAAAAAATCTTTTAATAATAATAATTATTAGAGTAACGGTGCAGAAAAACATCCGGAGCCGGTATGTTCAAGAAATTCAAAAGTACAAAAAAAAAAACATAAAAAAAAGACATGCCATTCACCGACATGCACTGGGACACGATGGAGGAAGGGCCTATCCTCTCTCTCTGAGAGAAGGCCTGTGTCCCATCAGTGGGAACACAGGCTGATAATGATGATGATGAGTAACGACCCAGCACTAATGCATGTGAGAACCAAGTTAAATGTCAACTGACACCCCTATAGCCCAGGAAATGGCAATTCCTTTAAGGGGTTCGCCGCTTCAGTGGTTTTCTTGTCACCACAAAAGAAATATAAATAACTATCTGTTCCCCGTGGCTTCGGTCCGCGTGTTAATTAATTAATAGTTAATTGTTTTACGGCTCCAAGAGACAGTAGACATCAGTTTTTGATATTGTGATTCTTATTGAGGTACGAAACTCTAACAATATTCGGGAAATTCGATATTACCGGATCTGAAACAGATATTTTCGAATCGAATGTAGTGCCTGATTTTAAAATAATAGCACAACGAAAAGAGTAACTCAGAACAATTAATTTAGCTTAAGGGCAGGCGCTATTATTTTTAAAAGGGATTCAATAATAATTCAATTTTTTTTTTGTGAAGAGGGAAAAATTTGAAATTTTATTTTTATTTTTTGTTGTAAGCTATTTCACAACTTTTGGAAAAGTATTGCTATTGATTACTACATTGATATTTTCTCGAGATCAGTTTTATTTTCGGTAAAAATCGTTGCTAACGTTTAAATAAAATATTTACGCGCCAAAACGCGAATCTGTATCATGGCGCCGGTCACGTGACGAATGACGTCACACCAAAGTAAATATCCGCAATTTTAACAACGAAAGTTGATTAATTTACTTTGGTGTGACGTCACTATAGATCCAACCTGTCACAGAGCGTTTACGATCACATGATCAAATCTAAGAAAAGAAAGATAATTATTTATGTTTTTTTTAACCAAAAATATGTTTACTTTGTTCTGATGACTTACAAAAGTTGGTTTTCACGCTAAAATTAAAAATAATGGTATAAAATGTGTAGCATAATTTTCAATGCAATCTAAATAGCCTATTCATAAAATAACTGACTGTTTTTTTTATTGCTCATTCTGTTTTATTTCTTTAAAATATTAAAAATGTGTGAATGAGACAGCCTTTGACGGAATTGGGCTCTTAATTTCATTTTGTCAGAATTCGCGTCTATTCCATCCAAACTCGTTAAACTAATCTTAGTGCTATTTATTGGCTTACTCCAGAAATCCTTTTAGACAATCGCCTGCAAAAACTAGTTTGGTAATAGGGGAACGCGCAGCGCTGTGCTGCGAGCTCCCAAAGGGTCACGCAGGGCTGGTTTTCGGCGTACACCTATGCTCCTTAACATCAGAGCATGAGAGGGGAAGGGGATAATTGGACAAAAAATCGAGAAATCTCCTGAGTCGTTTATTTTATCTTGAGGGAGAGGATTATTGGATAAAAATCCAGACATCCCCCTTAACCACTTATTTTATTTTTAAATTGCTGTCTTTTACTAATTGAAACATAAGAAATAGATAGCATGCACTTTAATGACAAACGAATGTATAACTTTTTTTTTTGCCAATGGAGTGACTATTGTAATCTAAAAATGTTTAAAATGTGTGAAAGAGAAAGCTCTGGTCAGGAGTGCGACGTTATGCCAGGTCGGAGACCTTGGAGCAACCTGACGACATGGCTGGCCAGGAGGCCTAGCAAGCGCATCGCGAAAAATCTTCTTCCCTCTTTAAGTCGTGCAAAAATGAGACAAACGTATACATAATCGTAGCCGTGTCCTGTTTTCGCACGACAAAAAGAGTAGTTTTTTTTGTCGCGGTGCGTATGCTAACCTATTGAGCCTTTAGAGGCCAAAACTATAATGCGGGCAAAAGCTTAAATAAGTTGTCAAAAGCATGTCGTGGTGCGCACACGAAAGGGTTCCGTAGATAAATAGCTGTTACCAAAATGATCATTGGATTTAGTCATAGAGTTGTGCTATGTTGTGTCATCACAACATATCTAATGCATTATTTTTGTGATGACATCATCGTCATCATCATCAACGTCCTGAAGACGTCCACTGCTAAACAAAGACCTCCCCCTTAGACCGCCACACTGAACGACAATTTGCAACTTGCATCCAAAATTACCCGCGACATACAAAAATTCGTCAGTCCACCTAGTGGGAGACCTACCTACGCTGCTTCTTCCAGCTTGCGATGATATAAAACTAGAAGAAAAATTATTTAAAAAAATGTGTCAGTGAACTCTGTAAAAAGCCTTTCCAGGTAATTCTTAATAATAATAAAAAAAAATGACATACTGTGCACGAAATCTTTTCTAAGACTTTTTTCTTGCTATAATCTATTTAGGTAAATTTACTATTGTGTTGTTTACTACTACTAATATACTATTTATGGCTGATGATGATGATGACTATTGTCGGTATTAATTAGAATAGAAATTACCGTTTTTGGGGCATCTTGTAAAGTTTGTAAGCCACTTTGTCGGGGCAAATTATCTTACAAGCAATGCCTATTTCTGTCATTTTTTTTTATCTTTGTCTGGCGTTATATGATAACAACTTTTAGGTACTTTGATGTAGAACTTATGATGATACTAGCTGCGCCGCGCGGTTGCACACGCTATTCCACAAGAACGGTTTATATTTTCAGGATAAAAAAAATAGCCTATGTGTTATTCCAGGGAATAAGCTACCTCCATACCATATTTTATCCAAATTCGTTCAGCCGTTACAGGGTTGAACAGGAACAAACACACCTACATACTTACATACTTACACACAAACTTTCACATTTATAATATTAGTGTGATGACAGACTAGGACGGACAGAAGGATGGACACAGTGGTCTTATAAGGGTTCCTTGTTGTTACGGAACCCTAAAGAGTCTTGATCATTTCAAAACCGGAAAGCTTGCGCCCATCTCCGAGCTTCCCAAACACAAGGTCGCAAAGCTGTTGCCCAAACTGTACCACTGGTTCTCACAGTTTACTCGCAATATTTAACGATGGGCGTGTACAACGACCGAACGGTTTTGGTACTTGAGATAATAGTGATTTATTTGCACCGTCCTTTTAACATCCTACTGCTGGGATATCGGCGTATCCTTGAAGGGTTATATCCACCACGCTGGCCCAGTGCGGGTTGGGGGAATCACTTTTTTCTTTTTTTTTTGTTACTCGGTGACGAAAAGAGCAAATCTCTTACATGATGTTAAGCGTCACGCTTGCCTATAACAGTTCAGTGCTACCCAGAATTTTGAACTTCAACAGTTCAAAACTATGCGCGGCAATGCACTGCGCTCGTCACCCTGAGATGTTAGATGGTAAATCTCTGTATGCCTAGTAATTACGCTGGAAACATTGTCCTTCAATCCGGAACACAGTGATGCTTGCACACCACTGCTTGGCGGTTGAATAACTGGCAAAGGTGTGGTACTTCCCCAGGCGGACTCTGCAAGAGAAAAAAGAATTCACATACGCCATCGAGTTCGTTATCCGGAAATATGCAGGTTTCTTCAGAATGTTTACCTTCACTGAAAAGCCTGTGGTATATCCGAACGTAAGTTCCCAAGAACTCATTGGTCCGGACCCGCCCTGGTTTGAACCCACAACTCCACCTTATGAAGTGAGCGTGCTCGCATTGAGCTATCACGGCTTAACCAATAGTGATTTGGCAAACTTAAATCTACCCTATTTTTATTATTGTCTTACTTGGTTAGTTGTAGGACTCTTTTACAGACTCCGCCTGGGAAAGTACCACATTGCAATATTAGTTTAGTGTGCATCTTTTCACACTATTATTTTGTTGACTTTTAGTATGAAAATTAGAATTGGATATGACATGATATGACACAAGATTTTGATTCGTTTATAAACTAAACTCGGCCATCATTATAATAATCATCATTGTAATGAAAAAAAATCTAGTTTGAGAATTTTGTACTTCAGTGGATCAAAGCCATGAGCGGCAATGCACTGCGCTCGTCACCATGAGATATTAGATGTTAAATATCTTTATGCCCAACAATTACGCTGGAAACATTGCCCTTCAATCCGGAATACAGTAATGTTAACACTTTTACTAAACCTAAGCATATCTTGAGGGACATAACAGTTTAACCCGAGACAACAGCTGGAATTCGTCTTCTTGCCTTCAAGATATCTGCAATACTCCTTTAAGACTTCCATTGCTACTTGGGAGTCAACAGTAACTACGCCAAAAATTCGTCCAAGTATCAAAACAGGTTGCACCTCTCCCTCAATATAATATTACGCACGCACAATCACAGTATTGCAATAGACAGATTACTTTGTTTGTCCGTTACAACATAATTTACTGGATTAATAACTAGTGTGAATAATGTGAAATGATTTGTTGCTACCTGTGTTACTGTGACCTTTAAACTGTTGGGTTGCGATAAGCTGGTCACAGATCAAAGTGCGAATTACCATTAGGCGCTTGAGGGCGCATGGCATTTTAGAACGTTATCATCAGCCACAGGTTTCATTGCTGGGTATAAGCCTCTCTCTCTTGCTGTACCATCTTCCTCGAGGTCCAGTTCTTTTATAATATCGTCGATCCTAATACGACAAGTAGGTCGCCCGAAGAATCCAACTCAGATGGACAGAGTTCGGGAATTGTATGATATCATCTAGTCCAAAATCCTACAGTGTCTGAAGCCAAGTGTTTTCAACCGAAGGGCTTTGCCAGTGATGACAAATGGAACTGAAGCGTGGTCCTTAACTGCTGGCCTCTTGTAGAAACTCAGACTCATAGTCACACAGCGGGCAATGGAGGGAGCTATATGCTATGCTTTCCTTGTGCGATAAAATCCGGAGCGAGGATTCGTTGACAAATAAAAGTATCCGATATAGCTGAAGTGGCAATGGGCAAGCGACATCGCTCGAAGAACAGATAACCGATGGGGAAGAAAGATTTTGGAGTGGTGACCACGAAACGGAAGATGCAGCATAGATAGTTTGATCGACGACATTATGAAAGTCGCAGGACCGATGGATGCAAATGGCAGATTATCGTAAATTATTATTATCGTAAAATTAAGGCCGGGGCCTTAGAGAGCCAAACTTTACGATTTTTTTTCAGCAGTGAACTTCTTCTGGCTGATGATGAATTTTTAACTAACCTAATGCCTCTCGCCTCTTTGCATCTCATGTTCTAATGCTAAGGGGATGTTTAGTCAAAAATTTCAAAAATCCCCTTTGCAGGGGATTGTTTAGGGGGATTTCTGGAGTAAGACAAAAAACAGCTTCCACACATCTCTATAGCACCTTTCTTTACATGTTTTGCAATAAAATTTAATAGATACATTAAAAAGAGGTTTAAATTAACAATGTGAAGTATACGATTTCAATGCGTACAGAACTAAAAATGTTAAAAATTAGTTACATAACATTAACAGTACATAAACATCTTCAATTCTTCACCGTGGGAAGATCGAAATGACCCTATAGAATAACAGATAATAGATCGGAATATTCGGAACCATCCTAATTGTTTCTCGTGATCTTCAAATAGCCGCTGGGTTCAACAATTATCAGTTGCCGAAATGTCAGACGTACGTACTGGGCCGATCTGCCTTTTACTAAATAGAGGTCAGTACTGGATATAAGGAAGGTAACTTAAAAAAAGAGTAGTTAACATAAGTACATCAAGAAAACAGTAATTAACATAAGTACATTAAGAAAACAGAAGTTAACATAAGTACATAAAGAAAAAAGTTGATAACATAAGTACATTAAGAAAACAGTAGTTAACATAAGTACATTAAGAAAACAGTAGTTAGCATAAGTACATAAAGAAAACAGTAGTTAACAAAAGTACATTAAGAAAATAGTAGTCAACATAATTACATAAAGAAAACAGTACTTAAAATAAGTACATTAAGAAAACAGTACTTCACATAAGTACATTAAGAAAACAGTACTTCACATAAGTACATTAAGAGAACAGTACTTAATTAACAGAAGTAGCCACCCGTACAAGGTTTGTAAGTTCGTAGCGATGATAGCTCAGTGGCTAGCGCGTTCGGATCGTAGCAGGGCGCGGGTTCAAATCCCAACAATGAGCTTGAGCTACCGGTAATGGAAAACATCGCATCGTGAGTAAACCACAACATGGTGGTGGTACTATCTAGTACTCAACTATAAAGAAAATAATAACATCAAAATTGATATACTCAATACAATATTTTACATGAAGTTCTTAAATTAACATAAACAAGAAACAATATAAACCAATATTGTTATTCTCAAGAGTTTTTTTTTTACATTTCCACTCCATTCTTTTAACTAGCAAAAGGTGAGCGTTCTGCGACCTCCAAACCAACCCCTCCTCCCCTACGAGAGCGCTGAATTAGGGGAGCGAGCCCTCAATGAATTGAAGTTTATCCTGAAGCAGTTCTTTGATGTACTTACACACTTAGGTATCCAGTTGTTTACCCCTTCTTTGACCTGAATATGTAAATGTTGTAGTTTAAATATCACAGAGAATGGACAAACCGATTTGAATTTTGGACATTCTCTTTTACGATAACCAAAAACAGGCAATCGTAGCTGGTCGTAAAGTGGCAGGTTTCTTAGGACTTTCGAGGCCTTCTCAAAGGGCTAAGTCATGTCACATAATCTAATCAATAGAGACATTTTTCACCGGGTAAGTTTAGTGCTATAAAGGTATCTATTCTATTGTCCCATTTTATAAATTTGACAGCTCTAAAATTGTTGCCATCTTTTTCTGCCATAGTGAAATAAAATGTGACGAAGTGAATTTTAGTCCTGTCATATTAGTTTAGTTTTGTTTGTGGTACAACAGAATCGGCACTATTAGTCAAACAAAATATATATAAACTAAAACAAACTAAATATTTCTCGTGGTTTCGTGAGCAATTATTAAAATTCGAATAACTGTGATCATTTCGACTGGTTCCACTGTGGTTGGACGAGCAACGGCGTCCTCTTAGTTGACGGTGAGTACACTGCGATTCCCAAGCCGCCTGACAAGCGTGTGGAATAAGGCAACCCAGCCCTGGTCTAAGGGAGAGACGTTTGCTAAGCAGCGGATGGTGATGATGATGAGTTCAAAAAAATTGGCAATTTGAATTGCCAATTTTTTTGAACTCACTGCGTTGATAACTATTTATTATGTAGGTACTACATATTAGAAGTGACTCTGCATTACATTGCGATGCTGATTTTGTGGTCACTTTGTTAATAACAATTTCTTGTCATCGACGTATTTTCGACGCAAAAAAATGTCACTAAGTGCCTATAACAACGAATATATTGCGAAATTTAAAAAAATCAAGCATGCAAGCATGGTTTTTACGGTGTAGATAATATATAGAAAATCATCGATATCGGATAACGTTTAGGGGTGGGTATCAGACTACGCTTTTTTGTGTGGACAAGATGGCGTACACTCTATTCTTACATCTTCAATACTCGGGGCATTGCCAGCGCCTTGTAAGCATTCAGATATTTAGTTTTTAATAAAACGGGAATACTCATGTTAAATTGAGTCGGTTATTCCGACTATAGTTTAGATTACTTTCGGTGACCATTATCAATAAATGCTGTATGTGTGACAAGCGCGCGAGCTCGTATTGTTTTGCACTCTCTGAGAGTTAAAGGTCACCGAATGTGATCGAAACTATAGTCGGAATAACCGACTCAATTTAACGTGAATATTCCCGTTTTATTAAAACAAAATGTGTCAAAACCACGTCAGTTTTCATAGTAAAAAAGTGAACTTCTATGGAATAGCTGCTTTTTCACGATTTCAGGGTTGGTCCTGTAGTAAAAGTTTCATAATGGTGAGTAAAATGAGTTCCTGACTTGGATCATGCATTTTGCGCCTAAATCATTCTGAGAATTAGACATTTGTAAAATTTGCCATTTGGAGAAATGGTCGTTTTAACACTCGGTTGCTATTATTTGGACATTCAGTGCCTAAACTATTTTGAGAATCGTGTATTTGAGAATCAAGTTTGAGACTCATTCTGCGCCTAAAACAGATCGTTGAATGCTACATACTGCAAATGTTTGAGATGACCAGGCTTTTCGCTATTAGCAACCTCTCCCAGGCTCATAGAAGTGTATTTCCGTCAATGGGACATTCTCCGTGCCACGTGTGGTGCAAGTTTACCTAATTGTTATCTTTGTAAGTACAAGCTCCTGCGACCGCTTGTCGTGGGAAACGGGACAGACTAGTGTGGATACGATCACTGAAAAGATTTTTTTTTTAAATATAATTAGAATACTCGTTACATTGAGCTGGTTATTCCGACTACCTTTCGATCACATCCAGGGATAATTATCAAGGACCACAAAAAAAAAGTGCGAGTACCCTATTAAAAAAAATAACATTTACAACGTGCGCATAATTAGAGAACGCAGATATTAATTTAAGAAATACAAAATTACGAAAAATATAATTATGACTTAAAATACGGCAATTCTGAGCGGTCTCCTATCTGTTTACATAAATTAATCATGAGTAAAATATATCGGTGTAGAGATTTGTTTAATTTTTCATGTCTGTTTATTTTTATGTAGTGAAATTTGGGATAAAGTGATTTCATTAGTAACATTTCTATGTTACGCGTTAGGGAACCATTCTCAGAGCAAGAGTCCTCGGTAGAAAAAAGTCTGTAAAAAAAAGTCATAGGAGCTAAACGGTAAATTTAAAAATAATTAATTATTAATTTTACTCAATTTAAAGGGTACTGCTTTTCCTTTTAATGTATATATAATAACTATGCCAAGTCCACACTATGTCTACCACTCCATATTATAAAACCGCGCTGCGCTAGCGTTCACATTTCAGTTCTATTTGACTTGCCGCAGTGTCTGTGTGTTTGTTCGTTTCTTTGTGGTCTAGGTACGTAATTACCATAATTACCTATTTATTGTTCGAGATAAAAATTTGCTATGATTTTTTTTGCGACTGCGAAACTTTGGTCCAAAGATACATGTGTGGTGATTTAGGTATGTATTTTTAAGTAATTAACAATTTTACTAAAGTAATTATCATTTTTATTAAAGGTAATTAGAATCTTAATGCAAAAAGTAGTGCTCTCCTACGTATATCAGTAATTATAACCATCCGTTCCGGTAGTCTCAGTTTTTATTGTAGCGATCTCAGGTCAGAGAAACCTTGTTTCTCTGACCTGAAGTAGCGATAGACGTTCATATCTTTGATCATGGCCTTTTCGAAAACTTCAGTACCGACGATCTGATCTATATGAAATGCAGGCAGATAGCTCCTGCAGATATTTTTTTGTAAGTTCGAGTATGAACAACATCAATCAAGGCAAGTGAAGATACAGGGGTCGTGAGGTCACAGTTCGGAGCGGACGACTAGTAATAAACTATCCTTACTAATATTATAAATGCCAAAATTCCTCTGTTTCTGTCTTGGTGTTTGTCGTTATCACGGCTAAACAGCTGAACGGATCAACCTGAATTTTTGAATATATATAGCTTAAGGATCGGAGACGGAGATAGGCTCCTTTTTTTGTAGGTCCACGCGAACGCAGTCGCGGGAAACTACCAGTAACAGATATAGAACAGAGCTCTGTATGTACTTTGTATGTACTTTTGCATTTTTTATATTAGTTAGGATTAGGAATGTATGTATGTTTGTATGTTTCTGTATTACCTCCTGTAGTCTAAACGGCTTGACCGATTTTGATGAGTGAGTATCGTTGTACTCCTTTTTATGTCTCGAGTGACATAGCTACATTTTGCAGTCGGGTATTTATGTCATTAATTCGTGTCAGTTTTAGAAGCACAGGCAGCATAGAGGTTAGCATCCTCTCAAAATACGTAATTTTAAATTCAAAATCTTAAAATGTTTCCTCTATTTCTGTAACGAACTAAGTAAATTAGCTTAGATTATCATCAAGAAATCTTCATGAAATTTATTAAGTGTGACTGAACACGACTCTTCTATGGTAGCGAGAATTTTTTCCTATTGTCTCCCACTACAACTCTGCTACTATATTTTGTGTATTTTAGTCGTGTATTTATTTTATGTAAACTCTATATCTGTTATTTATTAATTGACCGAGCGAAGCGAAGGTCTCAAAGTTTACTGGAACAATTCGGCATTTGTATGTATATTTGTATGTTTGTGTGTATATTTATCCGATGGTAACTTGCGAACTGTTGATCCAATCTTCATGAAATTTTGTAGGCAAGTAGTTCATTTCAATACGATTTTTCGAATCGAAGTTCGAATATGAGTTGAATCGGTCCAGAGGTTGCAAAGATATAGGGATCGTGATGTCTCAGTTCGGCGCGAACTACTAGTATATAATTATCGTTATCATAAGTAATTTAATTATATTATGTATATATTGTGTATACTATATTGTTAGTTTGTATGTATATAATTATATTGGTTTATTAGAGTATAAGTATCACATAATCTCCATCATTGCACACCCGTCTTCTACCTCTTGTATGAATCCTCTCCATCCTATGGTTGCCTGGAAGAGATCGCTTTCAGCAATAAGGCTGCCAGTTGTTACACTAGTTTTAAGCCTTTTTTTAAATCATTTAAACTTTTGTGTGAACCATGAAGAGTTAATCTATCTATCTACAACTCAATAGGGAACAAATGGAGAAAAGGTTAGGACTGAACGTAAGTTCATTAGTCCAGTCAAGTTACGGGACTCAGTATGGAGGACGCGGGCATAATTCATAACATAAATATTAAATTGTGTTTGGTATAATTTGCTGACGTAGAATCAATATTAAATTAAATTAAACAGTCTGGAGGTACGGAACATAGAAAAAATATTTATTTTTGAGTCATGATACATTATCGTCGCTGACAACTCACTGCCGCGTTTACGATCGTCATCTGAAATAGACTTTAACTTAACGCAAATAGGGACGATTTCGCAAAGTTTTAATTTGAGTCCGTTATTTTTTTTAATTATTGTATATTAATATGAAAGTGGTTCTTCAATTATGTACCGAAAAAAAATCTGTTATAATGAGTTCTCCAAAAAAAAAAAATGTTCTAAAATACTTACTAGATGGCGTAATAGTACTATCTCTTTACCTGTCATTGTCAATTCTGTCGAAATATTTTATGTTTATTTTTTAAATCTTAAATTTTGACTCCACACGTTGTGTATTTAGCCAGTGTCAACTATTGTAATATTTCAAATGAAGTCAAATACATAGTTACATTACTTGAAATTGTCTAAATACAGTCATGTGGAGCCAAAAAATACGAGAGAAAAAAAAGCACACGTACATTTTTTTGTCTTTCATGTCTTGACAGTGACAGTACTTTTATTACCAGGTTTTTTTTTGTTGGAAAACGCCTCATTAATAACAGGATTTTTTTCGGTTCAATCGTTTATTTTTCTTTTAATTTTTTCGGTTATTAAGCTTCCAGGTCAAACGCTAAATTAACTGGGCTATATATAATTTCCTGTTGTCCCCCACATTTTTTTATACAATGTTTGCTCCGCGGACTCCGGGGTTCGTGCCTTTTATTAAATTTAACAATTATTTTTAACTAAAACTGAATATAAAAACTAAAGAATTTAATAAAACTTAACAAATATTAAAAATATATTAAAAATTTAACAAAAGGAATAAACAAAAAAAAAATTAAAAAATGCGATGCGAGGCTGTCCCTCATATTTTTGTAATATTAATGTCAAAATCTTTTCTCCGTGTCCATACAAATTACAAAATTTGTCAACGGGTCCAGTCGACCAATTCAAAATATGCGTTATGTAAACTGATCCCGCTGGTTCGGTTCGAGCGGGTTCAGTTGACGTAAGACCCAGAATATTAATTTCAAATCTTTGTTTCACGGGAACAATACGCACTCATTAAAATAATAAAGATGTATTTATTGGATACCTACTTAGGAAGCTATTTTAAAAAATATTGAATTTTCTATTCAGTGCAGCTCATTGTGTTCTTATGTAGATAACATTTTTTTTTTTTTTTCTACACTTTGTCATTTTGGTTTTGTCCCTGCTCTTCTTTCAATCATAACGTTAAGCTCCAAAACACACACAATTCATCTTAAAACTAAAAACCAACTCCAAGCCAAGCTCCGATGACAGTCGAACCACTCATTGCATGTTATTTTTTCTTGTTTTTTTTTTCTTTTAGTTATAACTAAAAGTCGTCTAGCTTATAGCTTACAGCTAAGAGAGAAAAGATTAATTTAACATGACATTTTCTCGATACTAAAAAAAAAAGACCTGGATTTACACACATTTTTGCTGGATCGATAGATTGATCTAGGATAGCATAGAACAGAATTTTGATTGATATCCTGGTTAAATTGTTTTTTTTTTTTTTTGACAAGCGCTCTTTAAAGCCGTTCATCTCCGCGCGAAAGTGAATAGCGCTACCTTTTTCACAACTTCTCTTAAGGCAACACAAGAGTATCTTATGAACAGTTTTCTGGTAGCTCGTACTCTATTTATAAAAACTTGTAAATGTGCGAGTGAGACTTAACATCATTTAATAACGTTAGTGTAGACGGTGCCTTAACGTTACGTCTTTAAAATTTCTAATGATTACCATAACTGTGAAGATTAAGTAGTAATGTGTCTGCTTTAACATCTAACTACTTTAGATATTGCTGAGTCAGTAAATCAAATAATAAAAGAAATCTAGACAACATACAGTTTTGTGTATGCAAAGTTATTTTGAAGAATTCGGTGGTATGGGCATATTAGGAGGCGAGACTATGACTACGCCGTCAAAAAGACATCCCAAATAAACACAGACTCCCACCCACGTGGTGGGCAAATGTCCAGAAAGAGCCTGGCCCAGCCAGCGACGATAACCCAGGACCGAGCGTCCTGACGCCGAGCAACGAGCCCCGACCCCATACGAACTGGACTAGGGGCAAAGAAAAGAAGAGAAGAGAGTTATTTTTAAGTAAACAATTATTATTTTTTGGCTTCGTCCAGCGGTGGACGTCTAAGAGCTGGGGCTCGATTATTGAATCGCTCGTATGATATTTCGCATGAAAATATCATGCGACTAAAATGTTCCATTGAGAAGCAAGGTCAAATGATATGATGGGTACTGCGGCATTGCGTTGAAAGGTAGGCAACGCACTGACAATGCCCCTGGTATTGGAGGTGACCACTTACCATCAGGAGGCCCGTCGCTTGTTTGCTACCTTCTATATATATATAACAAAAAAAAGATTTTATGAGAACAACAAAAACATTTTTTTTAAAAGCAGAATCTATCAGCGTAAATCATTCTATATACAAGGTTCACAGTTTTCCCCCGAAACGATAATTTAATAAGCAAGTTACATTTACTAACTCTGTCGCATGCACGGGGAGCAGAGCGACAGCAATACAATTTTCAAATTCCTACTGCGCCATAACCTCGCGGCAGCACGAAAACTCCTTGGAGTATAAAAGACTTTAACGCGTTCGTGTTTTAATATTTTCACTTTAGTTCAGTTCAGTTAGGTTCACTTTTTTATTTATTAAATAATAATACGTTTCCTATAGGGTAGCGGGTAAAACCGCGGAGCATCGTTAGTAAAAACTAGATTTTCACACGATTCCTATTTTAATTTCAAGTTGAAACATTAATACAATTAAGTATATTTGCGTTTTAAATCGCAAACTAGGAAGTTGCATGTTAGGAAGAAATCGAAGGAACGGTCACGCTAATCAAACATTTACGTAAACTCCGAAAATTGCTAGCCACAGAATAAATGCAATCTTTTTTTTTAAAACTCTTTTGATTTGACGGTTAATTTCAATACAAATCTTTGGTGAAAATCGTTGGCTATCAAGGATCTTGTATCACACTGGATAGAGTGATTCGTTTGGCAGCGTGTCCACTTTCTGTTCGCGCGTTTAGTGAGTAGGGAAGTGAAAACTAGTGCAGAATCTATCGATAAAAATGTACACAGTGTACAAAACTAAGAATTTGTAAATTAAGAACACAATGTTTGCAAAAATATGTACTTTATTGAACATCGAAACTCGTAATTGCCATGTAAATAGTACGAATATATATATTATATATAGTAACTATGAAAGTTAATAAGTATCTACACCGTCTCCTAGTTTCTTTTATTCTTCCTAGTTTTTTAATTGACAGCCCAGTCATAAAACTAGATTTTTCAAAATGTTTTCAACAAAGTCGAGAGTATTTAGGTGGCTCCCAGTTTTCGCGCCTCACAGCCTTTATCCACTGATTTCTGATTTCCGGACATTTTGGAAACCTATAACAAAATGTTTTATTTTAATGAATTGTTTAACCATGACACAACATTGGTACAAATTATCATATATTTCAAGCCGCGAAAGCTTCAAAAAGATTAAAATTAATTATCGATAGAATACGTATCAAGCCGATTAAACGCGGAAAGGAATTAACAGTTCATGTTTCACTTAATGTAGTATATGTAGGATATTACAAGAATATTATTAGATAAATATCGACCAAATATCGACAAAGTTTGAAACGTGCAGTGGTACTTCACTAGCAGGAACACGTAAAACAATGCATTTATTTATCTTAAATTAATGCTTAAATTCATTACTAAATAACACTGCGTGATAGTTGTATGACTTCAAACATGTATATTCTTTAAGTGAAACGAATATTTAGCTTTGATTCTGGTTATTTTAGGTAAAAAACGCTAAAAATACTTACGCATGAAATGATAATTCTGGATCTTTTACTCCCCCTTTCGTTGTTCTCGATGCACAATACACAGCACAACACGCCATAATGCCACTATGTAAAAAAATATTAAGTATTCACAGCGATATTTTGATCCAATTTGCTTCTTTAGTAAGACGGGTCGCAATGTTGTGACCGACTAGTCGGTCAAAGTGGACACAGAGTGCGAGGTTGCCAATCTTACAATAGCTCTCTCGCTTACTCTATGCGACGACCCGTGAAATAAAAAGAGAAACATGACAATGTGAACGTCGGAGCGGCAACGTCTCATGGGTCTGTCCAGTATGATGCTTCGTCTAAGTTGGCTATCTATGTGTAGTTGTTTTTTAAAAATAATTTTATAGATTATCTGTCACTTCCAAAGAATGAGTCCACTAATATTATAAATGCGAAAGTTTGTGTGTATGTGTGTAAGTATGTAAATGTGTTTGTTCGTGAACGGATTTGAATGAAATTTGCTATGGAGGTTGCTAATACCCTGGATTAACACATAGGCTTTTTATCTTTTTACTTTTTATCCCGGAAAAAAATTACGGTTCCTGTGGGATAATGAAAATCACCCGATGATCACCCGTTTGGGCAAACATTTTACCTTATTTATAAGGAGAATTCTGTGCATTTTACGAAGCAAAGCCCTCGAGAGTTATTTACACAATTACACATATAGCGTAAAGCGAAGTCTTTTTCTTTTCTTTTTTTGTTCCCTTGAGGATTTTGGCGTCGCACATATTCTGCATTTATTTCTTATTTGATAAGGAGTTGCTGTCTATCACAAAGATAGGATACTTTTTTTACGTCCACGCGAACGAAATCGCGGGTAACAGCTAGTAATATATAGGGAGCACTCTTCTTTTGTTTGCAACAATAGACGTCTTGCGGGAAGTTTTTCGTGCTAAGATTTTTTAATGCTTTTAAACGAGGGTCAAGAAAATCGCAAGGTTCATTTGTGGAGTCTGCTGCTGCGTTACACGTACATGATCAATTAATTGTTGTTTTGTAAAGTTATAGCTAAATATAGCCTGGTCTTATCAACTTTTAGACGTCCATTTACGAAGCCTCCCACCTATCCCCTCATAATCCCCACGCATAGCAGGCAGCTTGAAGATCGCAGAAAGTTCACCGTTTACTAAGGGGACGGTTCTGCCTGTCCTCAGGTGGTTCTGATCGCAATTTTAGGACATATTCGTAGTAGTAGAACTCTTGCCTTGAACCACACCTTCAAGGCCGTAGGCAGGGGGGGGGGGGGAGTTTTTCAGCTAAGTCACTGGCATTGCCGCGTATTTATGAACTGTTGAAGTTACAATTTCTGGGTGGCATTGAACTGTTCTAGGCAAACGTGACGCATACCATCCAGTTCCATAAAAAAAAAACTACACGTACTTTTAAAATATACCTTTACACTAACCTCATTTAAATACGCCAAGATATGAAAGATACGCGCCCATTTAATTTGTTCATTAGAGCACAAAGGTCAAACCGCATCATTGTTGGCGCAGCATTGTCCTTTCTTTTGACCTTTTCGTACGGATTCACAGTTTTTATGTAACAAAATAATTACATTTAAACACAAAATACAGTGCGCAATCTACAACTGCGTTAGTTTTCAGAGCTACACAGAAAAATTTCGGCAATAGGTCCAATCACACTAATAATATAAATGCGAAAGTTTGTGTGTAAGTATGTAAGTGTTTGTTCCCGTTCAACTCTGTAACGGTTGAACGCATTTGAATGAAATTTGGTACGGCGGTAGCTTACAGCACCCAGGATAACCACATAGGTCTATTATCCCGTAAAATATTCGGTTTCTGTAGAATAGCGTGTGAAACCGCGGGCCGCAGCTAGTGACATTATAAACAAAGAAAGACACGTGATATACTAATACAGTTCAACAGTTGAAAACCCTGCGCGGCAATGTAGTGCGCTCGTCACCCTGTGTTATCTTTATACTTAGTAATTTCGTGCATATCATTACCCTTCAATCTGTAGCACATATTTGCACACTACTGGTCTTGGTATTTTCCCTTACTCTGCAAAATAATTCCACCAATAGCGCGACCCAACTGGCCAGTTTATGTTATTTTGCGCGTAATACTTTCGTGATAGGTACGGGCAATCAACCAGTTTTTTCGCCTGTGGTTTGAAGGCAATTGTTGGTAATACATCTGTTGTTATTTGATCTTTGTGGACTAACTGACACAAATCTGATTGTGGTTTTTACTGATTTCCTTGTAAGGTGTTGAGAAATGTTCCTAATGATAACTAGCTCCAGCCTGCGGTCTTACCCGCTTCATCATCATCATCAGACTGAAGACGTCCACTGTCTACTGCTGAACAAAGGCCTCCCCCTTAGAGTGCCACACTGAACGATAATTAGCCATTTGCTTCCACCTGTTGCCCGTGACTTTAACAATGCCGTCAGTTTAGTTAGTGGAGGCCTACCTACGCTGTGTCTTCCGTTTCGTGGTCGCCACTCAAGTAGATTTCTTTCCATTCGTTTATTGGCTCTTCGAGCGATGTGGCCTGCCAATTGCAACTTCAGCTTCAAAGCCCTGAAAGCTACGGTGACTTTGGTTCTTCGGCGAATATCCTCGTTCCTGTCCCTCTCTCCATAGATCGCTGTGACTTTGAGATATTCCAAAAGGCCAGCAGCTTTTTCGTCTAACTATATTTAGATGCAACAATAGAAATTATGCCTGCGGGTACTCTGTATTTCTCAGCTTTTCCGATAAACGAGAATACCGTGGACTAAGCACGCCTTGATGGTTTGTTCTTAAAAATGGTTAGGTCATGCTTGAAGCCTTACCCCCATTAACGCGGAGAACCCTTGGAGCAGTTGCTCAGTCTTCTGTCTTTTTCAATTGAGTTCTAAATTCGAATGAGCGAAAAGGACAAACACGTAGTAAATAATCCATGGGCACTCCACGTTTATTAATACGGGGGTTAGAGTGGTTTAAAAACAAACACTAGACCTAGCCTTGTGGCTTAGTGGGTGGATTTCCGCCTTCTGATCTATAGGTTGTGGGTTCGATTCCCACCCAGAACAAACACTTGTGTGATGAACATGGATGTTTGTTCTTTATCTGGGTGTTTCTATGTATTCTATGTATGTATTTACAAAAAAATAAGTATTTATGGATTCTATCGGTTATCCGGTACCCATAATACAAGCATTCTTAGTTTGGGGCTAGATGACGCTGTGTCAGAAACGTCCACCAATATTTATTTATTTATTTATTTATACAACAAAATTCCCAAGTGACTCGACGCGATTAACAAAACCATTCACAAAGATTTTAAGATAAAAAAAAAACTACACAGTATTGCATACCATTATAAACTTAAAAATATTTCTAAACACGGACAGACTTATCTGTAAAGCTGTATGAAGGAGCCACTATCTTATTTACTAAACAAAACCAACAGTATTCTACAGAGAATTTTAGTTCTCCCATCTGAGTAAGTGAACAGACAAGTTGGTCGGTGAACGTGAGAAAATGATACCATCTAAAAGCCATCTTGGAAAAACAATGGAAGTTGCCAATATTTGGCAAGGTTAAGTTGAAATACTTTATTTATGGTTTCACATGTGATTTTCCCTGGGTTCGTGCCTTTTAAGGCGGCGCTCTCGACTCGATCTATCTCTTTCACACATTTTTTAATACCAGAGAGAAGGAAACTAGTAGGAAAAGCCTTCTTTCAAGGGGCTAATTCGAGAAAAAAATGCGCGCAGACGAAAAGAGATGGCTTTAGCGCGCGCTAAACAAAAAATCAGAGATATTACAAATAAACCAGGAAATTAATCAAAATTCTATTCTATGCTATTCTAGATATGACTATTAATAATCACTTGAATAAATAGACTAGCCCCGAATTAAAAGATAAAGATTACAGATAAAGTCTGTTGCTGCCTTTGTCATTTGCTTAGTGTCAGACAAAGGCAGCATTAGAATTAATCTTTTGCCAAAGTTAACAAACGTATCAGTATTCGGGGGTATGAGTTCGGATATTTAGCGAAACATAATTAAGTGTAAATCGAAGTCTTTTCAATGTTTTTTTTAAAATCGAAATATAATATAAATTGGGATGACTCGATAATATAAAAACTAAGTGTGGTAAAAATAGACTTGGGACGAATAGAAAGTGATGATTTAACAAAATGACGTCATGGGATGAGATCTGTTGGGGCGAAGATGGAACGACCCGAATAATGACATGTAATCTTGTTTTCCCTCTTAGCCTATACTAGACGATATAACCTAAATAACATTATCTCAATATAAAATTTCTAATCTGCATTACTAATGAAGCGTACGGAAAAGGTTTAGTTTCTTAAATAGTGTTGAGTAGACGTGGAAATTAAAAAAAAAAGTTATCAATAATTTATACAGAAAAATCTCGATTTTTTGTCAAAATACAAAATGTTCATTTCTCACATAATAAAAAAAAAACTGAAAAAATGTGCCTAAAATTACAGGCGTTCGGTTCATCTTCAACTTTCATTTTAATTATTTGCAACAACAATTCTCCAATGAAGCAAGGACCGTTGACATTCACAAACAGAAATTACAAAAAGCAATATAATTTGCGTAAATTTAATTCAAACATTCGCAGTTAATTTTTTAATACGACATTAAAACAACGCGACAAAATGGGTCCTTGCCTTTTATTAGGTTACTCGCACTTACTTTCGTTGTTTATTTTTTCACACAGAAATTATAACTCTCAAACAAATTAAACAAAAGTTAAGAAATGTTAGCTGCATCAATTTCGTCATCTGCATCCATTTAGACTAGCCTTGTGGCTCAGTGGGAGGATTTCCGCCTTCTGAGCTGTAGGTTGTGGGTTCGATATCTAGTGCGATCTGTGCTAGGAAACAACAAAAGTAGAAAATATGACATTCGTAATAAAGAAAAACAAATGGAGTTGAGCAGCCCCCTTATCCTGGATGTATCTGATCGTGATAGCGAGAGTGCGCGAGCGGGACTGCGCATAGTGCGAGTATGTTAGCATGAGCGGGATGGCATGCTATCGCAATCAGAATCACAAACGTTCATAATAAGGACAGAAGTGGACCAAAACAACAACAAACTGGTACCCTAGAAATGGAAAGAAGATAACTAATCATGCTATTAAGTAAATAGTTATGTCAATAGCAAATACACAGACAGCGAAAAACCGTACAAATGTGGAAGCAGTGGGTAAAAAAACTAACACGCAACCGGCGCCGGCGCCGCCTGCTTCCTTGTCGTGACAGTATCGATGTTGTACATTAAATTTGATTTTTCTTTGTTAGGGAAAGTTAAATTAAGAAAACATAATACACGAATACTGTGTGTTGAATAAACACTTGGTCAATATTACCTAAAATTGTAGAAATTTGTAATGTAACTCGAGCTGTTCGTGAGAACATGGCTAAAATGAATCTATCCTACTATTACACCGACACCGACACAAAGGATCTAGGACTGGTAAAAAGACATTGCAATTACAATTGCAATTCAAGTACTATTAAGTTACAATTGTATTGATTATGCAATTATTGACGTGTGAATGTAGAATTCATAGAATTTAATAATTTAGCAGGTTTAAGCAAACTTTAGGTGCTAGTTTTGGTGTCGCATATCTTTTCTCTTATGTTTTTGCTCTACACGTTGTGTATTTAGCCATTGTCAGGTATTGTAATATTTCAAGTGAAGTCAAATATTTCACAATCAAAATAAGTCTTAGTAAGTCTAAGTAAAGCAAAGCAGGTCATGGTCAAGTCCACGTCATGCCCCAGTAAAGTGGTGGAGACTTTATTAGAGGTTACTATGGGAGTTTTGGAAACAACACGAAGAGTCACGTTTCACGGCATTATACTATTCACCAACACTCGTGCACGTTAACGAACACTTAATGGATGAAAGTCCACAATAATAGCACAAGTTTTGGACAATTTTTTGAAATACATTTGGAACATTTGGATAATACAATGACGCGACACGACATTTTCACTTAGCCAAAACTCCGTGTCAAATCTTGTTTCGATTGTTTTGGGCTATATTTACCTAGATTTATGATATTTACTGTTATTTTTGTTTCAGATTTCAAAACTGACGACACGAATCCGGGTTCCTCAAGTACAATGGCGCAACACAGACGCCTATGCGGCGTGCCGATGGGTTCCATCAGCCTTCTGGCAGTATTTCTCTACATTCTGGACAGATCTCTAGCGGTAAGTACATATAAAACCAAGTTCAATGGAGAGAGCTTTGTAATTCGACTGTTATTCAATGAATAGACAATTCATTTTTATTGACCGAGCGAAGCGAAGGTCTCAGAGTTTACTGGGACAAATGGGCATTTGTATGTATGTTTGTGTGTATATTTGTCCGATGATAACTTGCGAACCGTTGATCCGGTCTTCATGAAATTTTGTAGGCAAATAGTTCATTTCAATACAATGTTTAAGTTCGAATATGAGCTGAATCGGTCCAGGGATTGTGAAGATATAGGAGTCGTGATGTCTCAGTTCGCCGCGAACTACTAGTACAGACTATTCTTAAAGTGCCGTTGAGTCTAGCGCAAGTGCCTAGTAAGAAAAAGTGACTTGAACATTGTATGAAACGTGTACATACTAGCAATAATGGCGGCTATCCGCTGTCTTGTTTTATCGATGGCTTGATTATACTCGTATCGCACTTTATCTGTCGGTATTCAGTTCAGTACATGTTTTATAATCGCCTTTTTTCATTTTTCTATATGGAATTCCGTCTCTTATAGGTAGTAAACGTAGCATGTGTTGTAGTATGTTTTTCTCTTTGGTGCCGTTTTTTTCCCGAGAATTTTCAAAAGTCTGATTCAATTTCAAATTCAAAAGATTTCACGTAGCGTTATATTCTCTTCTGAAGCCTGAGATAATAGACCAATCGCTCTTATCCTATTTATACTGTTCTAATCACAGGCATTATAGTTCTATTAACAAAACAAGCTATGCATTTTCCACTAATTCCAGCAACTAGAGGGCTACATCCCAGACCAAGACTACCCCGTCTACACGGAAGTCCCGCCCGGCCTCTCCTTCACTTGCGACAACAAGATCCCCGGCTACTACGCAGACCCGGAGGCCAGGTGTCAAGTAAGTACGAGGACTATGGTGCTCCATGTTTTCAATTATAGAACAACTCACCAAGACTACTACTCATTTATTAGCCAAGACGACCTCATCCACTAGCCAAGACTACCCCTTACTCCAGCTAAGTCTAACACATATACTAGTCAAGACTACCCCATCTACTAGACAAGACTACCCCTTAATCCAGCTAAGACTAACACATATACTAGTCAAGACTACCCCATCTACTAGCCAAGACTACCCCTTAATCCAGCTAAGACTAACACATATACTAGTCAAGACAACCCCATCTACTAGCCAAGACTACCCTGACTACACGGAAGTCCCGGTTGGCCTCTCCTCAGGCGACTACAAGATCCCGGGATACTACGCAGACTCGGAGGCCAGGTATAGAGTCAAATAAGTACGAGTGCTATCGTGCTTTAGGCTAACAATTACTAAGCAATTAGCCAAGACTACCTCATATACTAGCCAGAATGTGACTTGTATTATTCAAGATTAACCTATCTACCAGCCAAGACTTCCTATGTATTCTTGCCAAGACTACCCCATCTACTAGACGAGACTATCCCACCTACTTGCCAATACTTTAACATGGGAGTTCTTTGTACAACGTAGGTGATCAGTATTTTTGTAAGTTCATCCCACAAATGGGTTAAATACAGTCCATACAGTTTGTATGGAAACCCCTCATTTTAATTTATATTTGCAAGGAGAAACCTCGTTCAGATTCAGATGGTTTATTGCTTCCGTTAAATACATGGTGGTCAAAAAAAATTAGTTTAGGACATTTTAGGACATAGTTACATAATGAACTCCGTCGGGTTTTCCCGAGCCCTAAGCCTAAACCGAAACCCCTGAAGGCCAAGCAGTGCCGCGTACGAAGTCGCGGGCATCAGCTAGTAGTTTAGTAAATAAAACCACTACATAAGCAGAGATATTGTTCCAGATAACAAACAACGACACTGGAGTGGAACAAACTGCCAGCTTCCTTGTTTCTTGAGAGATATCCAGGGTTTCTCAAGGCTGGAGTTAATAGGTATCTTCTAAGTCTGCGTGCTAAATTTTCGACCACATCGTCGCTTACCAACAAACGAATTGGTGGTCAAACGAGGACTTATTCGCGTTAGCGCCTGATGCTAAAATACTAGCAAAATCTGAACTGTCTCTTAGCTATGTTTTGTTATTCTGTATTTGCCTGTAAACATACCACTGCTGGGATATCACCATACCCTCGTAGAGTGATTAGGCCATATCCACCACTCTGGCCCAGTGAGTGGCCGGATTTACATACTCCATCGAATTTATTTTTCGGAGATATGCAGGTTTTATCACGATGGTGTCCATCACCGTAAAGCCAGTGGTCTATCCGTTCGTAGGTTCCAAAGAACTTGGTACGAACCCAGCATCTCACGAATGTGAGGCGAGTGTGCTAACTGAGCTACCACGACTATCCGAACGGGTTTGAACTCACTATCTCACGAATGTGAGGCGATTGTTTGCTGTTGTGGTGTTTTGTTATGATTCCTATTTTACATTTTCCGTAGATAAACCATGTGTTTGTATTTCAGGTGTGGCACTGGTGCGTCCCTAGTCTTGGCCGTAACGTGATGTACTCGTTCATCTGCGCGCCAGGGACGGTGTTCAACCAACGCACGCGAGTCTGCGATTACTTCTACAAGGTAATATAATACCTAACCACGATAAAATTAAAAAAAAGTAAAATTACAAATAAAAATGTTCTTTCTACGATACTAGGTACTTAGCACGGGTTTCGTTGGTTACGAAAAAAAATAGGTCTTCTTACGAAACTGGTTACGTGGATATTCAAAATAGTCTTTGTACTGGCTACCAATCACCAAAGCTGGAGAAAGCGCAGGTTGCGGGACTGCGACCAACCGTTTTTGACAAGGGTACGCCTACGCTCGTCCAAGAAAGTAAATTTTTGTAGGTGTATTTTAACAGACGCGTAGTACGCTCCGATTGCCCTGTGTGCGGAATCTAGGAAAGATCTGTGTTTAACTGTATATTTTGTCGTAAAATGATAGTTTCTTTAGAATCAACATATTACACAAACAGTGAATAAAACTGTTCCCGAAGACTCTGAGACATCAGCTGCGCTGTGTCAAATGATGAACGTGTTTGAATTGCAGGTGGACTGCCCCAACGCGCCTGCGTACTACAGCGTTAACGAAGACCTCTACAAGGACGAGGCCGGAAACTATATCAACGGAAAAAAGTAGATATTACTCCATCTAATGTAGTTTAGCTTTAAGGTTTTATTGAGAAGCGTCAAATAGTTTTTTACTACATAATTATCTAACAGTTCTGCACCATATATTTTGTTGACAAGCTTATAAGGAACGTATACAACTTGTTTTCGGAATAACGTCAAACCTCTGGCAGGCAGCTCCCTCCCTCCTTCCCTACCCTACCTCCCTCCTTCCCTACCCTCCCTCCTTCCCTTTTATTTTTTGTTGTATAGGTAGTTATATTTCTTTATTGATTTTGTCGCGAGTCTCTTTTCAATGTCTTCCATCTCTCTCCACTAATTAATAATTGCTAGGGGAATAAAGGGGTTACTAGGGGCGTAAAATTTGACAGCTTGAAATGACTAGATCACACTAATATTATAAATGCGAAAGTTAATGTGTAGAGAGTGTAGGTAAGGAAGTATGTAAGTGTGTTTGTTCCCTTTCATCTCTGTAACGGCTGAGCGGATTTGATACTTACACTTACACCCTGGATTAACACATAGGGCTACTTATTATCCTGGAATAATATTCAGTTTCTGTAGAATAGCGGGTGAAACCGCGGGGCGCAGCTTGTATAAAATAATCTTATCTCCATTTCGCATAGCATGAGTCGGATGACACATGGGGTTTTACTGAATTCTTTATACAAGGCTATAAGGAAAGGGTATTCTAAGCCGAAAGGCGCCCATAGTACTCATGACTCTTAACAACTTTTACTATCGTACCAACCCTGAAAACGAGAAAAAAAAACAGCTGTTCCATACATTTTGTAGAGTTTCATTGACATTTTTCTATGGAACAGCTGATTTTTTTTTCTCGATTTCAGGTTTGGTCCCATAGTAAAAGATGTTCACAATGATGAGCATACCCTTTCCTTATAAACCTGTATAAGTACACAATATTCACACTTCATCGTGCTGTGGGGTGGACATTCAGTAAAAACGTATCACCCTCACCACTCTATGTGGAGTATTGGTTGTTCTTTTTGTGGTATGCCTACCTTTTACTTTAAATGTAGTCATGCATTGTGTAGGTCATTGACATTTATATTACGTTGTAAGGACAGGGTGAATGAACATTTCATATGGTACCGACTCTATGATGTGTACAAGTATACTAAGCACCATTGTGAACTCAGTCGATGGGGACCCGCGGTAGCGAGAGGGCGTTAAGCGTCGCTCCGCTCCCGAGAGCCTACACAGGCACACAATTAGGCACACTGCAATCGACACTATTAGTAGAGATGATAATGGACCAATCTAAGAGTGTCAAACATAATGAAAAAAAAATGTTCGGATCACAATACAATACAATATAACTTTATTATACACCAAAACAGACAAACTTAAAAAACAATAATATTAAAAAAACGGTAGTATAATGATATCTCTAGATATATATCTCGATGTAGTAAGTGCTTTTCATTCATAATGGTGCCCAATAATTGATACCTTTCACTAAAAATCTTGTAAAATAATAATATTAATGAATTATTTTAGTTCCGTTAAGTGCAAATTAGTAAAAGGCAAAGCGATAATGCAGGTTTTAACTGCTTTTAATTTAGTTCTTTAATCTCTTTATTATCTTACTTTATTCATTGGTTCCTGTTTCTGAAAAAAAAATTGCTTTAATTAAGAATTTATATTAAGTAATAGATTTATTAAGTTCTACTGTATTCATTTATATACATTGTCTCTCACGAACGCCATCCTGTGGTCATTTTGAGAACTATATTTTTTTCATTAAGGCTCAGATTCCACCAAAGCGGAGGCGAGACGAGCGGAGAGGAGGTGTGTTAGGAACAACCTATAGGATTTCCTCATAAATTTACATATCTCGCTTCGGTGAAGTCTGGGCCTAATACTGCTTTAAAATGTATTAGGCTTTATACAACGTGACTCCGATAGGTGCAACAATATTTAAAGGTATGTATGTACTCATCATTATGAACAACTTTTACTATGGGACCAACCATGAAATTGCTAAAAAACAGCTGTTCCAAACATTTTATATTTCCAGACATTTTTGTAGCAGGTAATTTTTTAAGCGCGAAAAAAAAACAGCTGTTCCAAACATTTTATTTTTCCAGACATTTTTGTAGCAGGTAATTTTTTAAGCGCGAAAAAAAAAACAGCTGTTCCAAACATTTTATTTTTCCAGACATTTTCGTAGCAGCTAATTTTTTTTCGATAATGCGTACTAACATACCTTTCAATATCGATTCACCTTTCAGTAACAACTTGTATTCATGCTACAGCTACTCGCACATATGCAAGTTTGTAGTGTGAGTTTCCAAGAAGCTACGAGTGTGTTGTATTGTATATTAGAAATGGTTTTACTTGTTTTTTTACAAAGGCTCCGGAATACTGAGGTCCCGCCAGATTTAGCGATGAAAAGCTTTTGGCGTCGCCAATTTTTTTAAAAGTACAATACAATACAGTATAGCTTTATTATACACCAAAAAGACAAACAAAAAAAAAAACTATAATATTTTTAAAATGGCAGTATAATGGGCCAAGCATATTATGAGGAGCTGAGGATTCTGGCAAAGAGAGAGGCTTTGGTTCAGCTCTTCTTCTGGCTGGTGGTGATGAACAAAATGTCTTATCTCACAAAGCGATCTTCGTGAGATAAGATATATCCTTTTTTACCGTGCGATTACGTTGTTGTGTCATACGCAAGTTACATCTTTACGACGTATAAGGCCCTTAATGCAAGCAGCCTTTCTCTCGTTTCATATTTGAGTGTAATAGTGCCTTTATATCCTTATGGTCTTCATTTATTTTATTCTTAAATTCCATTTTTCGCCATCTTCCAATTTTTTTTCTGTTAGTTTTACCTTATAGAGGTATTAAAACTATCCAACGTCTATAATACCATAATAATCCATAATAATCTATAATACGATATGTTGCCAAACTTGGGGTCTTAAACCGTTTCTTAGCACGATTCAATGTAGCATTTAAATTGTGAAATAATGTCTAAAACTAAATTTTACCTTCAAATTGAATTCTCTGAATTCCGTTTTAGACTAATTCAAACAGCCTTTTTTCGCACCTTTATTTACCACATGCCTTGTGGTTTTCCCGTATTATAAATAAAAACAAAAAACAAGTGAAGATCGCAAATCAAACATCGAAGTTGGCAGAACGCACAAAGTGCGATGCCAAGTTTAAAGAGGAAAAATAACACAATTTTCGAGAACCTGCATTGAATCGTAATAAGGGATATCCTGTCGATTCATTCATCCACTTTACTTCATTGTGATCCAGAAAAAAAAAGGAGTAATACCTCTGTTTTCAGGAGTAATACTTACAACGAAAATTTCGACCAACGCCGACTGACCGCCAGACAGAAACGCCAGGAAAACGTCAGGACATACCGAGCGATGACTGACAATACTGACAGGAGACTGCGCTACTGAACTGACAGGATTATCTAGACCAGCTGGTTTTTACAGTTCGACTGACTGACTCTGGATAATAACTAAATAAATAGAAACGATAATAGAAAACCATACTAAAAATTGGACACTAGCTATGTGAAAAAAATTAAATACACTATGTGCGAAGCCAAACTATAAGATAAACAAAACAGGAGTTTTGGGCGCAAACATCGACAAATCATGTCGCTAAGCTATTACTTACTACGTAGTTTAGAGGTGACACACATAACGCTGCGATGTCCGATTCGATTGTGGTCACTTTTCTCCTGATCTCGGTCGCTCGCTAGCACTCGCTGTGTGATCACGCATTTTGTTGTATCACACTAATAATATAAAGGCGATAGTGTGTATGTATGTGTGTAACTAGGTAATTATGTAAGTGTGTTTGTGCCCGTTCAACTCTGTAACAGCTGAACGGAATTGAATGACATTTGGTAGTTTATACCCTGGATACTTAGGCTACCATAGGCTACTTTTTATCCCGGTAAAATATTCGGTTTCTGTAGAATAGGGGGTGAAACCGCGGGGTGCAGCTAGTTATTTTTATAAATATGAGAAAAATTTAATTAAATTTATAAATACAAGACACATCTCGGGCGTATGCAATTGTTAAATATTCCACTTATATTGTTACACATTAGCAAAAATTCGAAGAAAAACTCCCTATTCGTCAACATCGGTCAAGCCGTTTTGGCTAAAGCCACTACAGGGGATAATATAGGAAAACACAAAAATATATTCCTACATAAAAACTACAATACTTACATACATGTAAACATCAAACCAAAAACATGACTCTCATTCTTGGGAAATCGGGTAGTAATACAAAGCGGCGACTTGAATTTTCACGTTGGCTTTAGTTATTATTTTGAGTTCATGACTGACATGAGGCTTTGATGCGGACATGACTACACGACAGATAATTACAGTTCGACCGTGTACAACCGGCCCATTTCGGGCATTGCAAAATTCTTGAGTTTTAAGTATTTCTAATAAGTTTTTGTCAAATTAGTTTTTGTTGAAAAAAATATTTTTCCAGACAATCTTTTATAATATCCGTTACTGGTAGTGTACGCTGATCAAAACGAGTCCAAACTCCATCAATCTACTGTAAGTTGCTGAGGAGACACACTGGCCTACTCGCGCCTATCCTCGCGCTATTCATCTCTATTACGTCTTTGGCCTTGCCAACCTCGCTGGTCTTTCGACTCGCGATTAAGAACCGACATAATTGTAAGCTAAGGGCGAGGCGAGGCATGACTAGCGGCTCGACGAGTAACGTCGCCAAACTGCGTCTCTGCCTACTTCCCTCGCAACTCGTCGATTATGTGGCCGCAGCAATGCAGAGATTGAAGTTTATTAAGTGTTTTCAATAAGTATTTTATACGGAACCCAGAGCGAAAATGATTTTAAGTTCTCTTAAATTTCAGGAAAAAACTTTTACAAAAATAGACAAAAATTCGCAAAAAGGATTACCTTGTAAACTAGTGCCACAATTGGCGGCCTCGTCGCTAAAAGCGATCTCTTCCAGGCAACCATTTTGAACCAATCACTTTTAATTGTAATTAGAAATTATTTTGCCATAAAATTAAGTTACCATAAAGTCAAATTGTAAATATTTCCAATGTGAAACTTTTGTACTTAGAAATAAATAATTTTATAAAATATTATTGTTTTATTATTCCTTTTTCTATCTAGTTTTTAAATTTGTTATTGTCAACTAAAAAAAAAACTAAATAAAACAAACTACTTAACCTATTACACCAAACGAACAATTGGATTGTATACTATCCAGACACCGTTGAAGGCTTAAGATAATCCAAACGCTCAAACCACAAACGCAAACACACCCTACACTGTCAGATCATTCACAACTGGAAATTCCACACCGTCCAATTTCTTCGTTATTTTCTGCCGCAGACCTTTAAGATGTGGAGTGGCAAACCTCCGAATATCTTCCTATCGAGCTACAATATGGAGCGTTTTAAAAACAGTGTCTAGTCTCTGGACTAGCAGAGCACAACGACATTTTGAGCTGCAGACCCATAGGCGGCAGTTACTAGTGATGCCACACTGTCGATATGACCTCGAAAATCAGTCAGAATATCTATAGAGTTGGTAGTGCAAAATACTATTGATGCTGTGGAAATAGTATCGATAGTATTAAACCTCGATAGCTACTACTGATACTCTTAACCGCAAACCATTGGAAGAAGCTGCCTTTTGCAACACAGTTTCTAACTAACGCAAAAGGCAGAGCTATTACTTGTATTTAACCTTAGATTTATGTTTTTGCAATAAATTACGTTTATGTATATAAATTATGTTTTATGATACTATCGACACTATTGATGCGCTGGAAAAAGGATCGATAGTATTGAACCTCGATAGTCACTACTGATACTACCAATATTATTGTTGTCCTGGACGAGGTTTACTATCAAAATTATCGATAGTTGTGGAATTTCAATACTATTGATAGTTATTTAATTTTTCAACTATCGATAGTGAACATTTGTAGCGATGATAACGTAGTGGTTAGCGCGTTGGATTGCATGGCAAGGCGTGGATTCATATCACAACAATGAGCTTGAAAAACCGCAGAAAGAAAACATTGAGGAAACTGTAGCATTGGAAAGTAACACCACCACGGTGTTACTTTCCAATGCTGGGCTGCCAATGCTACCACACGAGAGTTGAACATTAGTCTTCGCCAAGCAACTAATGGTGTGTTCCAACAGACTCACTTGGGAGCCAGGTCCTATAACAAGAGAAGTGTTTTCTCATCCTCGACCACATTACTTAACATCAGGTGAGTTTGTGATCAAACACCTAGCCTGTCAATCATAAAAAATACCTCGTTGACAGCGGCAATAGTATCGATAGGGTAGTAGGGTAGTGACCATCGATATTCGATACGATCGATAGTCTTTTGATAATGGAGTATCGATAGTCGACTACAAAGTTCATCGTTATTGCACTTTTGACATTTAATTTTTTTCGTTTAACATCGGGCGGACCTGTCTGCTTCTTTGCCTCTAGTTGTCAAATATTGCAGTGGGTTAAAAACAACGTTTACCTATTTCATAAGCTAAAAGCTGGTTACATATCTATTTCTGTCGACATCGAAACTCAACTGAAATACCTATAAGGAGGTACATTAGTATGGTCAATGCATTCTACCACGCACACTCTCAGGCGTTGCACTGGTTTGTATGTGTAAGTGAGCATAATTAGTGTAAAGGCGTGGTCTGATTTGTAAAATCGAGAACGTTTTTTATTAAATATTTTCTATTTTCTATTTTAACAATACCCTCACATCAAAATCGGCCCAGGCGTAAAGGAGTCCACCTGAGATGAGCGAGGTAGCCAAGCGTTGTAAAGGTGCCATTCCACAAGAGATGTGCGTGGTAGCTAAGCGTTATAAAGGTACCATTCCACAATAGTGTGCGACGTAGCCAAGCGTTGTAAAGGTGCCATTCCACAAGAGATGTGCGTGGTAACTAAGCGTTATAAAGGTACCATTCCACAATAGTGTGCGACGTAGCCAAGCGTTGTAAAGGTGCTATTCCACAAGAGATGTGCGAGGTAGCTAAGCGGTATAAAGATACATTCCACCAGATGTGTGAGAGGTAGAAAGGTGTAAGGGTGCCATTCCACAAGAGATGTGCGTGGTAGCTAACCGTTGTAAGGGTACCATTCCACAATAGTGTGCGAGGTAGCCAATCGTTGTAAAGCTGTCATTCTACAAGAGATGTGCGAGGAAGCTAAGCGGTATAAAGATACATTCCTACAGAGGGGTGAGAGGTAGAAAGGTGTAAGGGTGCCATTCCACCATAGATGTGAGATTACGCCTGGGAAATAACCACACCGTTATCAGCTATTCAACCGCCAAGCAGTAGTGTAAAAACAATACCTTGTCTCGTCTTGAAGGGCAATCTCTCCGTTGAAATTACATTCGATATTCGGCCTGCAAGTCTGGGACAGGCATAACTCTAATGTTGAAAAGGTTACACGAGAACCAAAGAAATAAAATAAAAGCATTTCAATTCAAAAGTAACTTTCAATTACGTTTGACACTAACAATTCTGAAATATCATCAAGGACTTACATAATTCAATGACGAGGAAGCAACTGAAAATATGTCAAAACAAACCGTTGAAAAAGAAAATTGCGTCGCTTATCAACTGCGTGACCAATAGATTCGAAACCAATCGGAAAGGTTTCAACAGTCTGACCTCACCTTTAGTTCACAGTCAGCGTCGAGCAAAAGCGATTGGACTCAGTCCGTTACCACCACAGGCAGAGTACGCACGCACGTCTCTTGCCAGAAAAAAAGGAAAAGAAAAAAAAAACTAACGCGAGTGACAGCTGTCAACAGTTTTCCAAAGTGCCAGTGACATTAAAAAAAGTGATCCCATTTAGGCGGGTACGGTTTGACAATTGACTTTTTAATTTTTTCGCACAATATCTTACGTAACTGTTTTCGTAACTTTTTAGGGTTCCTTGTGAATAATTTATGTCATTTCAAAACTTGCTTGCAAGTCTACAAAGCTTGCGTAGTGAAATAGGTAGCTTAGTACTGCCATACGTAAAACGGGATATCTCTGTCTCTTTTTAACACTCGCTTGGCCAAGGTTACCTGTCGCTACTAAAATTGTATCTGCTTCTCTTTTATTTTACACATAACGATGATTAGCTCAAAATGTAACTTTAAAAAGTTTCTATGATTTACTATGAATATTGTTTTTTTTTTTATTACATAACAAATGACCAGAGTATATATTGTTATGACTCATTCTAGCTGCTGTTTTAAATCTTGTTGATAGTTTAGAACCGAGCTATTTGGTTCGTATCGTCTTACGACACAAATCTCAAACTTCTAAGCTATAAAGTCAAATACCACTTTCGTTTCATGTCCATCATTTAGTTAAGTAACAATTGCATTTAATGCTTATTTTCCAACTCGTTGTTTATATGTAATACCTTTTTTAGTATTTTATTATTTAATACAGGAAAGATAAAGTTTGTTATAATGTAATGTAGCAATAACGAAATATTTATAAATAAAAACTAATCTAACCTACAAAACAAACACGCCGTCAAGTTCGCCACCGTGCAGCGGTACCCAGAACACTGGCAGCATTTTCCCATTGAATAATTATACTCAGTTTTTGGGAGAAGTATGCGCCAGCTCTAATACCTAACATAAAAATCATTGAATATGGTACAAAATTACAAACTAAAAAACTTTCGATATCCAAGGTCTACGAAATACATTTTTAGAACCAGATTATTTTTTTAGAAAAACAAGTAGTTTCGTAAAAGGACATATTTTTATTAGTATTAAGATTGTAATTATAATTTAACGTAGATATTAAAAATATCTTAAAGTCGTGTCTCTATTTACTCGTACATAATTATTAATTTAATTCAAAATGAACACTTACGATACTTATAGCCCACCTAACTACGATATACCTAGTAATGAAAATTTTTGCAGAATTCACCTGGGGTACTACGACTACCACACTTTTGTAGGGTATTCTACCGGCAAGCGGTAGTGTGCACAATTATTGTGTTCCGGATTTTAAGGCAATTTTCGAGTGAAAATACTGGGCATAAAGAGATTTAACAGTTATCAGGGTGACGAGCGCAGAGCATTGCGCAGTTTTGTACTGTTGAAGTTTAAAATTCTGGTACTGAGCTTTTATGGACAAGCTTGTGTCCGTTTACTGTACTTTATTTATATTCATACTTCTGTACAGATATTATTAATTCTACAACTAGAATTAATTATTATTAATTCTACAACTAGAATTAATAATAAAAATAATTAATAAGAATTAATAATGATTGTATTTATTTGGTTTGTACAACTAAAATCATCAACCTTATCGTATGAAAAATACATTCATATTTAAGTATTAATACAAAAAAAAAAACGATAACCGATCAGGATCAGGATCAGGGTTCAGGAAGGTTCTTAGTCATGTCCACGAACCGGAAGACGCAACGTTGGTAGGCCTCCCACTAGGTAAACCGACGACATTGTGAAAATCGCGAGTAACTGGTGGATGCAAGTGCAATTATTTAAAATTAATCATTCAAACATCTCCTGGCTGAAAATCAAACCATCCTGCTCAAAAGGCAGATGCGCCACAAAAGCCAGAATTTATAATAGTTCCCTTTGTAATAAAATCGTATCATTACTTACAATTTTTCTAACGTTACAAACTAAAGCGTAACTTACAAATAATTGGTAGTTAGTAATTATGGATTTCCGTCTGGTATTAGTTTAGTAACTACGTTATAGTCAATTTTGCCAACTGCACTAAGCAGTTAGTATAGTAATGACCCTTTTTATCTGACTGTCCAAAAGAAGGAGGGTAATGTGAGGATGGAAGTATTTATGTTTGCGTGTTCCTATATTTACCTCGTATATCCTAAAGAGCTTGACCGATTTTGACGAGCGAAATGTTGTATTCCTTTTTACGTCCAGACCGGCTACATTTTGCTGTAGGATATTTTGATGTTCCATGTCAAGTTTTGCAGTGTTCTTTAGTTTTAAATGTCCTTGTGGCTCGGTGGGAGGATTTCCGCTTTATGAGCTGTAGGTAGCTGTAGATTCCCACCCTGGACAAACATTTGTGTGATGAACATAGATGTTAGTTCTTTGTCTGGGTGTTTCTATGTACTATATGTATGTATTTACAAAAAAAAAAATTATGTATTCTATCAGTGATCTGGTTCCCATAGTACAAGCTTAATTTGGGGTTAGATGGCGCTGTGTGTGAAAAAATACACCAATATTTATTTATTTAATTATTCAGCACGCCACACCAAAAGAAGACGAACATTTCATACAAAAAACATAATGAACCCAAAAAGGCATTGCTGTACCCGCACTTGACCGTAACTTTATTTGGTAACAGAACTCGTTTAAAAATGGGGTCGCGTGGCGCATGTTCTGTCTTATTGTTTTATTTCAATGGTATAACTGCAATTTTTATGGAAGGTGACACTGCATTTTGTATTTTTTTAAGTTAGCGTTGGCTAAATGCATGTACCGTTTGAAGCCAAAAAACCAACTGACATACTCTAGGATAACGAGTCATTGTACTTCAATAACTTTTAGTATGGGACCAAACACGAATTATTTAATTTAATTTCATAAACATTATTTAATTTGATGAAGGATATCGAAAAAACCAGACAGAGGATGGGCAGCAGCATCCTTTTAGTAAACGGCGAGCGTTCCTCAAGCCGCCTGCCAAGTGGCAAACTCTCAAAAAAATCTCACTCTGTCTAGATTGAATTCTTTAATGAAAAACGAAAAACCTGACTGCAAAATGCCTGTATCATTTAACATTAAACAGCTATCCGACGACACCTCACTCGTCAAAATCGATCAAGCCGTTTAGGGTACAGGAGCTAATAGGAACGCACAAATATACATACACCCCAAAACATTACCTCACCCTACTATTAAAACTGACGTATTTTTTTTTAAATGTATTGCCAAACAAGGACGCGCGAGCGTCACTCTTATAGCATTCCTTGAAAAGATTACCGAAAGTGTTCGAAGTATCGGAATAACCGAATCAAGTTAACGTGATTCCCGTTCTATTAAATGAAATATTACTTCTTGAGCAGTTGGGTAAAAAGAAAGAAAGAGGGCATTGTAAAATGACATCGCTTTGTCAATGGTGAGTTACATCACCCAAAGAAAGTACTTTAGAAATCGTGCCGAGTTTTATACAATGTTATTTGAAGGCATGTTTCTTTCCTAATATTATAATAATTTAAAAAAAAAACTGAATTCTTCCGGGTATGTCCAAAAACAGTGACCAAACCTTGAGCGTTTGCATTTACCCCGCTGCCAGCCTATCCAAACCAGCTGAGCTCATTAAAGTAACGGAGCACGGACTTGGGTAGTAACGAAGCATGGCATTGGGTCAGCGACCACGAACTGGAAGACGCAGCGCAGGCAGGCCTACCATGAGCTGCACCGACGATATTGTGAAAGTCGCGGGCAAAGGGCGGATGCAAATGGTTCGTTGTCGGTCGGTGTGGCGCTCTAAGGGAGAGGCCTATGTTCTGCAGTGGACGTCTTCTGGCTGATGATGAGTTGTCATGAAAATTGATTTTAAATATTTCAAAAATAATGGAAGTAATCGCTTCAGTAAGACAGACGAACGCGTTGAAGTCTTTTATATTATTAATTAATATTGGCAACATATTCTCAAGGGATGGGACCTGGCGCGACGCTATGGCGAAGTATTCGAAAATTGTATTGCTGTCGCTCTGGTACCCGTGCATGCTATAGAGAGGGTTAGTGAATTTACCTACATTTTTGGAGGAAATCAAAGTTTCCGGGGCAACTTAACACCCCCTAAATTTTATTAAAATCTTGTTTTTTTTTTTATATCTATTGCTAGGATAAATAATAATCTACGCTGATAGGTCTTCTTTTAAAAAATATATATTTTCAGCATTCTAATAAAAAATACATTTCTTCGAAAATATTTTTTTTAATACAATAAATTCGTCTCAAAATATTAGGATAATTTAAAAAAAAACCTAGATAACATATTTTAAAAAAAACATCGAAATCTTATAACATTTACGGGTGAAACAGTAAGCGCCTTTTTTTGGACAAGTCGGTATTCTCTAATCTTAAATATTCTTGCATTTTTATTTTTATTATATATAAGCTTTAAGTAAATTTGTCAATTTTAGATTTATTGTAAATTGACATATTTTTTATTTTTATATTTATGACATGTCTATATACAGGGTTATAAGGAAAGCCGAAAGGAGCTCATAGTACTCATGATCGTGAACATCTTTTACTATGGGACCAAACCTGAAATCGAGAAAAAATAATCAGCTGTTCCATACATTTTGTCATTTACATTTTTCTATGAAACAGCAGATTTTTTCCTCGATTTCAGGGTTGGTCCCATAGTAAAAGTTGTTCATAATGATGAGTACTACGAACCTTTTCGGCTTAGCATACCCTTTCCCTATAACCCTGTATTATTGTCCATCGTGATTTCTGTTGCCGTTTATCTCCCTCTCTTCAACCACGGGGATGCCTGGAAGAAAATGCTTAAGCATTAAGTCCTGTTGCGCCTAATGCGTTGTACGAGTGTGCATCTTGTATCATCGTTGACAAAAGTTATATCGAGTTGAAGTCCGGTAATGTACAACCAGAACAAAAGTGAAATACTTTATCAATACATATCGGTTACCTAACGAGGTTGCGTAAGTGCTGGCGAAACGACGACATACTTGTGTCGATCACTCAAGGTCGCTTGCGCTTGCGCAGCGACCAGACTTGTCGACCAAGGATAACAAGACCAGTTGATCGCGGATGAGTCTAAAATATTACTGTACTTAGTCAAGACCCTTTTTCTCAGCGTTCCGAGAAGTGCGTGGAGGCGTCGAGTTGAAATTAATATCAGATACATAAGTCTACGTTCCCTTGGAGTTTTAAAAAAAATAAAGCTTCTAAGCTTCTCCAATAAAAAATACGGTCATTTTAACGCAAATTTACCTCGCCCAGGTGGACCGATGACATTGTGAAAGTCGCGGGTAACCGGTGGATGCAAATGGCACATTGTCGGTTGGCGTGGCGCTCTAAGGGGGAGGCCTATGTTCAGCAGTGGACGTCTTCTGGCTGATAATGTAATGTAATGTAACGCAAATTTTGACATTCGCAAGTGAATCAAGGTTACTTCCCGTTTCCATTCTACAATCCAGATGATCTGTCTCCAAGCACCTAGTGTTCCGGTATCCTCACTTAAGAGCCAATTCCTAATCTAAGCTAGGTGAAGTTACCACCATTGACTAGCCTTGTGGCTCAGAGGGAGGATTTCTACCTGAGCTGTAGGTTGTGGGCTTGATTCTCACCCAGGACAAACATTTGTGTGATGAACATAGATGTTTGTGCTTTGTCTGGGGATTTCTATATATCCTATGTATGTATGTGATATTTACAAAAAAAAAGTATTTAATTTATTTATTCAATCAGCTATCTGGTTCCCATAGTACAAGCTTGCTTAGTTTGGGGTTAGATGGCGCTGTGTGTAAAAAATGGACAACCTTGATTTTTTGTTACCCTGTTAAGCATTTTAAAAAAAACGCCAACGAGACGCCACGATTGTCGCGGTATAAGGCAAAAATTGCGCTTACGACTGGGCAGGTAAAAATTAATTCATTAATTTCGTATTTTAGTAAGAGGGGAAAGACATAGATATATATATATAGACATATAGATATTTTATTACGAGCAGTCAACTGTTTATGTGGTCTCTGGTATGGAGAAATATTTGGTCAGACTGGTTGGTGACCATAGTTAAGGGTATTTAACTAGCTACCTACTTTTTTTTTGTAATTTATTGCAGAGAATTATGGACAAGTGTTTCGTTTACTATCGGGTGAGTGACTTGCTCGTCTTATCATTCAGAGTAAGCTGTACTGCAGATTACACTGAATGTTTGCACACTACTCTACTCGTACGTACATATTTTTTGCTCTCAAAACCCACACTTTCATACATGCTAAAGTTTGTATGTGAGTTTGGAAGTATGTAGTTACCTCTTCGCGCTGAAACGGCTGATCAGATTTGGTTGAAATTTTGAACAGCCCCCTTATAACGGATGTTCCTTATCGTGATAGTGATAGTGCGCCAGGGGGACCGCGCGTAGTGCGAGTATGTTGGCATGAGCGGCATGGCATGCTATCGCAATCAGAATCACGAACGTTGGTAATAAGGGCACAGCTTTATATGGACTGGCTTAAGCCCGCGTCTTCAGTAGCGTGTAAAAAAAACTAAAAGGGCATCATAAAAAAACCTTGGTTGTATGTCCTCTAGAGGGCGCCACATTAAATTTACTGTGACGTCACATAACCTATAACCAGCGGACAATCAAGACGCTTCCAACGATACCTCATATGTCAAATTATGATGAACATACGTACATACATACCGGTCAAAATCATAAACCTCCTTTTTGCTTCGCGTAGTCGGGTAATAAGTCTTATAATATTGAAACTAAAAAATAAAAAAATTAAATAAACATTTTAAAAAAAATAACTTCTTCTACCTCAAACTTTTAATATTACAAAAAACCCACATTCATGCTTCGTCTGATCTTATAATTAAAGAATTGTATTATTAATTCCAATCTTTTTGGATTTCTTTATTGACAACATTTAACTGTCGCTATTGATCCTGATATTGTGTATTTCTAATAGACTTAGAGTAATTATATTAAATATGTATTTAGAAGTGTAATAGTTATAACACATATTTATTTATAATTTACACTTTCTGACAATTCTTCTTAATTAAAAACATAAAAACTTTATTCTCCAAGAACTAGACTATGACACTATGTTACTTACTTATTACATTGAGGATTGTCCGGGCATGCACCCCCCAAACATTCTTTATATATACCTAATAGAAATTTGAATAGGTTGCAGTAAATTCACTGAAAACACACATTTATTGTACTAGTACATATAATTGGCCACTTTCTCGTGTTACGCAAAAGTAAGGCAACATGGCGCAGCGCCGTGTGAATTTAAATCGTGGGCACCGACCCGCGGAATACTGTATTAGACGAATTAGATCGATTTCCTCCTAACTGTTACATAGTACTGGCATACGTTGAGACGATGTGATTTCCAAAAGTTGAAAAAAAACTAACACAGGGTTATAACGAAAGGGTATTCTTAGGCGAGGACTGATCGTGATTTATTT
This sequence comes from Apocheima hispidaria, assembly GCA_947579745.1. Taxonomy (NCBI): domain Eukaryota; kingdom Metazoa; phylum Arthropoda; class Insecta; order Lepidoptera; family Geometridae; genus Apocheima; species Apocheima hispidaria. The sequence goes on from OX388171.1 coordinate 7,705,224, forward strand.
ATTTAAGACCAACAGCACAATAATACAAATTGAAGAACATAGATACATTTTATAAAACAGCCAATTATATGTCTATTATATTTTAAGTAGTATAAACAATATCGATTTTAAATCACTACTAACAAATGAGTAGTTGAAGTTGTTGAGTAGGTTTTTTTTCTTTCCTCCTAAGAGGATTTTGGCGTCGCACGTCTTATGCATTTGCCAGTGTCTAGTGTACATTTATATTCTCAAGCTTTGTTAGATATTATCAAACAAGTCATAGTCACGGTCAAAGTCGAGCATAGCAAGTCACGGTCAAGTCCAGGTCATGCCCCAGTAAAGTGGTGGAAACTTTACTAGAGCCTTCTATGGAGTTTTGGAAACAACACGAAAATTCACGTTTCACGACATTATACCATTCACCAACACTCGTGCATGTACACGAACACTCAACGGGTAGAAATTCACCGTTTTTACACAAGTTTAAGAAAATAATAAAATGATACGACATGAATTCTTCACGTTCCCGCCAAAACTCAACAGTAGGTTTAAAGTTGAAAATCGCATATCATACTCGATGAGAAAACGGTAAATTGTAGTTTTTCATTGCTTTTTTGCCGATTATCGGAAATATACAAATCAAATAAAAAAACTACCTGGTTCGCCGTATACACCACTAGCCTGGATATTTAATTTGTAAAAGAAAATTTGTAGCTACCGCTGAAAATTCAGAGCATTTGATTTCAGAAGGTTTTTTCAGGGGGTCATTTTGCGATTTTTTATTTTGTAACTAAGACAGATTTTCGAAATTCTATTCGGTTAAACGTAATTTCAGTTTTATTTTCTATCTGCAGTATTTTTTACACCTGATTAAGTAATCTCGTCACATCGAACAAAGCGCTGAATTTTTTTTTTAGCGTGGTGAGGGTAATGGGTTTTTAGTGAACGATGGCCAACCCACAGCACAATGAGGTGTGAATATTGTGTACCTATACAGGTTTATAAGGAAAGGATATGCTAAGCCGAAAGGAGCTCATAGTACTCATGATAGTGAACAACTTTTACTATGGCACCAACCCTGAAATCGGGAAAAATTACCAGCTGTTCCATACATTTTGTCGAGTGTCATTGACATTTTTCTATGGAACAGCTTTTTTTTTCCCTGTTTCAGTGTTGGTCCCATAGTAAAAGTTGTTCATAATGATGAGTACTATGAGATCTTTTCGGCTTAGCATACCCTTTCCTAATAAACCTGTATAACCTAACTAATATTATAATTCAGAGGAATATAGCCGCAGTCCTATCAGGACTAATAAAGCTTCGAGGTATAAAAATCAATACGTTTGTCTCAAGGAAAAAAACTTCACTTGCGCGATTCAGAACTCCTTATATTACAACTTTACTTTCAGTCCATACAAAACGTCAAAAAATGCACAATAATGGATCAACGCCATCTAGCGAACTATAAGAAGTAACTTTGTCTCTCTGTCTGGATGTTTGTCGCGTTATCACGGCTAAATAGCTGAACGGATCTTGATAAAATTTGATGAAGATTTACTGTATATCACAAAGACTGACACAGGATACATTATTTATGTCCACGCGAACAAAGTCGCGGGTAAAAACTAGTAAAAAATAAAATGAAAGAATGAATTATGAGACATACAAAAGACTTCAACGCGTTCGTGTTTAAATATTTTTTCAAAAAATGTTCTAAAATAAAATTACTTACACAATCTTAATTACTTTAATCTTATTACAAATATCTTATGAAATTAACTAAAGTAAAAAAAAAAAGTTAATTATTCCTAACAAAATTTGTTACGAAATTTGCGTAAAGTCCATTTGTAAAAGATCTTTCGTACTATACAATTTCATCTAGACTAGAGGTCAGGATGTTTAGGCGCCACTTTAAAATGACCTTTAACTGGGAGCTTTTTTCAACTGAATAGAGGTCAAGATATAATACTTAGATATTTCAGTAACTATATTAACTAGAGCTCTATTTTCAAGTGAATTGTATTAGTGCTTAGTTTTTAAGCGCTGGTTAGCTCAGTTACTTTCACTTGGTATTACAAGGTGTTTTATAATAGAAACTAGATGGCTGTGTGAAATAATATTTCAAAAAGTGTTTGACGACTAAACGGCTGGTCCTGGTGTCAGAGTTGAAGCCACCCAAAAACCTCTGATTTGACATTTATTCTATGTTTGTAAGTAGCCATTTTAACCACAAACTCATCTATTTTTGGGTGACGTGTGGTCAAAGATGGTAATCAGGCGTAGCCTGGAATCGGAACTGGCTCTCAGGTGAGGCTACTGAATCACGCCGTGAAGTGCTTGGGATAGATGTTCAACGTTGAACGTCAGTGTTTTTAGTAGTTGTAGGGCTCTTCTGCAGAGTCTGCCTGGGGAAGTACTACACCTTTGCCAGTTATGAACCGCCAAGCAGTAGTGTGCAAACATTACTGTGTTCCTACAGAGATTTTACATCAAACATCTCAGGGTGCCGAGCGCTTAACATCAGGTGAGCGACTTGCTCGTCTCGTCACCGAGTAACATAGAAAAAAAAACATAAAAAAATCACCGAAATCGGATAACATTTTGGGATAAGCTTTTTGTATGGACGAGAGGGCGGTATACTCTATTCTGAAATGAATCATAAAATTGCGTTTTTTTTTTTTAACATTTATACCATGATCCGGCTTCGTAGGTGTATTTTATGTGACAATTATGTAAAACGACTACTTTTGATTAAATTACCATAGACTAATATTTTTAACAACTTTGTCTTTGCCTTTGTGAAAGGATTTGGATTAGGATTTGGGAAGGAGGAAAAATTTTTGAAGCTATTTTTAAATTACGTGAAATTATTGTCAAATAGACCAAAGTAAAGAAGAGAGTAAATAACCTAAGTGTTAGGTCAGTATTAGGTCATAATTTGTAAAAGTGATTGTCTGTAATATTCAATGTTTTTTATGGCCATATTATTTCTGATTTCTGATTTCAGACTTAGGTCAAACAAATAAATTTTAGGTCAAACGTAGGTCAAAAAGACTAAAAATCAAGGTCACCGATTATTTAATACCTATCTAAAAAGATTCTACGACCTATTACACAATTATCAAATACAGATGCGCTTGATCGAGTGTCAAATTCGTAATTGCATAATATGACCAGTTGCGGTGAAGGTGTGAATCATTTGTAAAGGACGATTCGGTGAATGTCTGGATATGACTTTTAGACAAGCATATTAATAATACGATAGTTTACTTTTAAATGCAGTAGTGTTTCTGTCCTAGTCTAATTCAATTCAATTCAATTCATTTATTCGGACCCTGGGTTAGCACAACACTTGGTAATGTCAAATACACAGTTTTCATCGAATTTTTCGTTTAATGGATTTCAATAAATAAATCAGTTTTATATTTCATGTACTTACTCAAAAACAGCGATTTTTTTAAAGGTTGTAAGCTTCGTGGATTTAAAAAATCTTATAGTGATAAAAAATAGATATGTTGGTTATTTTTGTTTTAATAAAACGGGAATACTCACGTTAAATTGAGTCGGTTATTCCGACTATAGTTTCGATCACATTCGGTGACCTATAACAAGGAATGCTAAGCTTGACACGCGCGCGACCTCGTCTTGCCTTGCACTGTTGGTGATGTTTATATGATAATTATTATATTAGTAATTTAGTTCTTCAAAAAAATTTACTAGGGACACGGACCCAGGATTCCGTGGACATACGTGGACCCTGGATGAACTACAAATTAAACAAAAACATACATAGTTTTGTGGTTGGCATAAATACATATCTAAATTGTTTGTACTGTATGTACATAAATAATGAAAAAACTAGTTTAATTTAATTTTGTGGGAAGTGAAAGAAACATTATATTTTTATCATCATTCATTTAGGCAGTAAAAGTCCACTACTGAACAGTGGCCTCTTAAAATTCAAATTCAAATTCAAATTCAAATTCAAATTCAAATTCAAATTCAAATTATTTATTTCATCTAAGTACAGATCAATAATGTAGCAGCACTATACCCCAAACTGGGTTCAATTAAGTACCCGTATCTTGGGGCTTAGGCCTTCCCTTCAAATTAAACTATTTAAAAGTACATTTAATGAAAACATTCGGTTATGGAACTACAAAAATTATAGAATTAAATTAAACAGTAATAAATATGTATCAGGTTCCGCAAATGATTGGTTGCCATAATCCATACGCTTGGCAGGCGGATTAGCGATCTCAGAACGCTCACCGTTCACAAAGAGATCGATAGACCTTTAATGGTCTCTGCTGGATAATCCAACTGTTATTTTTATGTAGTAGGCTAAGTAGTTCAGGTAGTTGTAGTTTGTATTTTGCTTAGTTAATAAAGGCACTTGCCCGTGAAAAAACATTATACCTATAGTAAATCATTTCTCGTTTGTGAGGTAAATGTAACTTTTACCAAAATAAACATGTTTTTCACTAATGTGTCTTTAGTGTTAAACCTGCAGACTATTAAATTTGTTGATAAGTCTAATAAAACCACAAAAATACTTATTATTACGACAAAGACCCAAAAACATCAAGCTGACCTCTAACCTTCTTCAGTCTGTCCAATATATGACGTCATAAATATCATATTATACAAAAAGTTACATAATTATTATAATTTATTGACATTCATTCACTCCTGAGCCTATGAATTGTGTAGTGTTTCTCCCACGAATGCATTATTATTAGCTTACTAGCTGCGCCCCACGGTTTCACCCGCTATTCTACAGAAACCGAATATTACTCCGGGATAAAAAGTAGCCTATGTGTTAATCCAGAATATAACCTCCATACCAAATTTCATTCAAATCCGATCAGCCGTTACTGAATTGAACGGGAACAAACATACTTACACACTTACACACTAAATTTATAATATTAGTGCGATTATTGATAATAATTAATAATTCATGAGATATGTGAGGGCGAAAGTTAGATATTTTGGTTATTGTGAACGCTTTTAAATCTGTTCAGATCGAATTATAGATATTTTATACATACTTTATAAAATATGCTTTTAAATTAAATTATATCCACGGATGAGTCAATCGAAGCGAACTTAGCTTTGGAAAAAAGAGGTTCTCTATTGGTGCGTATTCTTTTAAAGTTTTTTTAAATAAAATGTTTGCTCCACGGACTCCGGGTCCGTGCCTTTTATCAAATTTAACAATTATTTTTATCAACGTATATAACAGCAATCAAAGTATATAACTGCCTACCATTACGCGTAAAGCTTTAAGATGGAAATAAATTTAAAATTAGTCTAAAAAAATGGTTAATAGAAAAAGCCTTCTACAACATAAGCGAATTTTTTGAATGTACAGATGTTTATTTAAGAAAGTTGCACCTAGAATAAGTAATGTGTAGTTAAAATATGTTTATTTTATTATTTATGTAACACTTTCGAAATAGTAGGTATTAGCATTAAAAATACCTGTTGTGTTCTGCACTCTGCTTTTAAATAAACTTTAGTAAGTTATAAATGTATCATATCGTAGCCTTTTAGGCCACACTTATTATAATACTTTGATATTACATGTCCGATAGGATAAACTGTTGTGTCTAAATTAATAATTTCTGAGCAATAAACGTTATCTTATCTTATCAACTAAAACGGAATATAAAAACTAAGGACTTTACTAAAGGAATATACCAAAGAATCCTTATACTATTACAGAGCAAAGTGCTATTATAGATTTGCGTATATACTCCGAGCAGTCCAGCTCCCGCAAGCAGCACCCGTTTACGAGTTGACGCATGTGCCAGCCGTCGCTCTCCTCAACCATATTGGAGGGACGAGGGCGGCCCGCCACACGACGCCGCCGCAAGAAGAAGCTTTTTAGTGAGCGTGCACACTAAAACACGTACATTCAAAACGTACAACAAAGGAAACGAAAAAAAAAAAAAAAAAACACAACAATACAGACTATAAACGCTATCTTTTTACGTTTCAATCGCCTCCTCCCGGCCCAGAGCCTCCATGACCGCCGATCATTCTGTTTGTATTATTCAGATTAGTACAAAAAAATGTGACCTATGTCCTCCGGCTCTTAAGCTATCTCTATGCGAAAATTCAGCTCGATCCATTCACCAGTTTAGCCGTGATAACGCGACAAACACCCAGACAGAGAGACTGATTTACTTCCGAATTTATAATATTAGTTCGGATTAGGATGAACCACAAAAACACTTGAAAGTACGATTTTTACTGGATGATAGTTTTTTTTTTTAATTTCACGGCAATGGACGTCAGTTGCACTATTTTAGTGTGAAACTAATTACCTAGCATTTTCCCAATCGACCCGAATTATTACTTCACCGCAACATGATTTTTTACCTCACAGAAATTACTTGTTTGTTTGCCCGAGGCGCAACGTTTAGTCAAATAGTAATCACTTAAAAGTAACATAAACGACTTGTAAACGGTATTTAATTTGTTAGTTTAATATACTCCAAGTATAAAAGTTAGTATTGCAATTTATTGAGTAATATTTTATGGCCTGAAATTAAGAAACTCGTTTTTGAAAGGTTCTTTTACTTTGTGTTTCTATTGTTGTTTGTCATAAATTGTTTCCTGACCTTCCGAGATTAAAAGAGTTGATCTTCCTGAAATTCACCTTCCGAGATTGAAAGAGTCAATAGTTTTAAAAACTGTTTTGGTGTATTTTTATTTATTTTCACATTGTCAAAAAACGTAAGAGATAGTATATATTGAAAGATAAACAAAAACTTAACTGCGAGATGTAGCCTATGACACTCCGGACCGAACGAAAGACAAACCGAACACCTCACTCTTCAAAATTTGTCAAGCCGCTTAGGATACAGGAGATCACTTAAGAGCACAAAAACATACTAACCTGAAAGTCTGGAAGAGATCGCTTAAAGCGATAAGGCCGCCACTTACGAACCTATTCCGTAGTACTGCTTCCTGCTACTAATGTTCATATTTTGTGTCGTTTAAAAAATGTCATCTTTCATACAAACAAAAAAAACATTACCTTGATTCTTGTGCAGTCGGGTAGGAACGGATTTCTCTAGATGACGCAGTTTATCGTCTGAGGCATTTTGGACCTGTCGATTCGTAACGCCCACTTAAACACTAAAATTAGAATCTACTAAAATATTCTTTCATTAAAGGAAGAACTGATTTAATTACAAGTTGGACTCGAACTTTCTACACAGTATTGTTTTAAAACAATGCCTAGAATTAAGACTGTGATGTCGTATCGTACCATACGACAATGGCTAGGAGTTGAGATAAAATTACTAGATAATTACTTTTAAATGTAATAATAGTGTATATAATATAGGGTTTAGTTGTGTAGGTGTAGTTTAATGTGTATACCACTTCACACATATTCACGAATGCTATTTAAACACCAGAAAACTGTTGTTTATTTGTATATTGAAAATCATTGACCGCAGACCAAAGAGAGAAAATAGGAGATAAATATGTATCCCTTTGTTTATCTTTCGTTTAATTAATGCAACGCAATCAAATTCAATATTAAATGTAATTAATGTTTTTTCATCATCATTCACCAAAATATCCGTCCTGCTCCTTCTGGGGGCGGCTTTATTTACGACTTATTATTGGGTACCATATTATGTTAAGCATATCATATTAACTTAAGTTTGAAAAAAATAAGTCAAATTATCTTAAAATCATCATCAACATCATCATCGGGCCATAAGACGTCCACTGCTGAAAATAGGCCTCCCCTTAGAGCGCCACACCGACCGACAACGTGCCACTTGCATCCACCGGTTGCCCGCGACTATCACAATGTCGTCGGTGACCTAGGGAGAGGCCTGCCTACGCTTCGTGGTCGCCACTCAAGAATCTTTCTTCCCCATCGCGTATCGGCTCAGTAATCTTATAATCTGGTATCTTTAAAATAGGTTACACAGAAAAAAAAAACAAAAAATAAAATAAAAAAACTTTTTTGTAACGTTTTATAACAAAAATGGCCAAATCTCTCCAGCCGTTCTAAATTGATGCGCTTGCCAACGAAAAGTTTTTTTCAAGTCATGAATATGTCATATGGATAGACTAGCTGTTACCCGTGACTCCGTTCGCGTGGACCTACAAAAAAAAAGTAGCCTATATCCGTCTCCGACCCTAAACCTATAGCTATGCAAAAATTCAGGTCGATCCGTTCAGCCGTTTATCCGTGATAACGCGACAAACTCCCAGACAGGGAGACAGTCAGACAGAGAGACAGATCTACTTTCGAATTTATAATGTTAGTTAGGATTAGATTACATTTTTCAATTAATCCTAATTAATTCAATTCAATTAATTAATTTCTGCAACATTTTCTTTACGAACTAATAATAACGAAAATCGATCCCCTGCTCAGATTAAAATATTTGAATAACTGTATTTTATTAGTTGCAAGTTTTGAAGTATGTGTAATGAGGGAAGCGTGCAAAGTCGGGGCGTGCCGCTAGTAAATCGTTGGATAAGAATTGGCTAGACAAGATATAACAATGTTTATAGCCTTATTTGGCAATCAGATTTGTCACATTTGCCCTTCTACTTCTCAAAGCATTTGCCATATTTGGCACTCAGACAGAAAATACATAAAAAAGAGGTTTATTTATTGTTATTGTTACCTATGTTATTTAAAATACATCTTATATGAATGATGTCACTTTTTTGACCGAAGATTCAGCACGTCAGTCTCATAAGCACGGTTCGATGCCCGGCCGGGCAGTATTTGAATGATGAATTTAAATATCTGCTCTGGGTCTGGGTGTTAGTTGACCGTGTCTTTGTGTTTTGAGTGTCTTTTTGTTTTATGGCATCCCTGACACAGAGAATCCTAGTGGGGACAGCTTTTCACTGTTATAGCGAATGGTGAAAAGCTATTGTACATACATACATTTGGTGTTCATAATTAATTGCAGTAGTTATTCTGCATTAGCCTTTAACCATTCCATTGTTTTTTTATTTTTTTATTATTACATGATCATCTTCCCATTCATGCCGCAAGAAAAACTTAAGTTTTTCTTTAAATTATTCTTTGTTTGTTGTATTATTGTCTTACGTTAGTTTTTTAACCTTAGAATATGGTCCATGGGTGGGCGAATTGGGTTAACCTGTAATGCCCACACAATGGAAAAGAATTGATAAATAAATAAATTGCTGTGATATCGGCCTACCTTCGAAAGGTGATTGGGATATGTCATTCAATCTGTCGTATCTCGTCTAATGTCTAATTTTCGTGTTTTCTATGTCCTGTAAAATGTCGAAATAAATGACATTTGATTTTGATTTGATTTTATAGGATAGTTACTGTCCTTTGAACTGGCTTATTCACTCGTACGGTCTAATCCGGGCATTGCCATGCGTTATTGTATAATGTTATATCATTATACAGTTTTATAACGTCTGATTATATGTATACTTTTCCAGCAATGTATAACTATCGTTCATTTACGTAATAGAATTTGGCTTATATTAGTTTTGTTCTAATAATTCTCAATTGCTTACGACGTTATTAAATAATAGATAGATGGGTATAATTACGCATTTCCGGTATAAATTTACTAAAACGAGGTTTCGTCTGCTATCTTTTGGTCATATTATATTATATTAGATTTAGATAGAAAATGAAAAAGGATCTTAATAGGATCACTTCGTTGTCCGTCTGTCTGTCAAAACTCTTTTTCTGAGCATTAAAGACATTTAATATCTATAATAATATCTCAGAATGACGAACGAAGAGCATATTTTTTTTATGATTTTGTCTGTTCGTCATGAGATTATAAATGTTTAAAAAAAAAAGTATTTTTTTATATCATATAAAAATGTCAGAGGTCAGATCAAAAGAAAAACATTTTGTCGATTTCTTCCGTCAAATTGATTTATATTTATATTATCAAAACGAATATTTCTTTAGAATATTTGACCGAGCGAAGCGAAGGTCTCAGAGTTTACTGGGACAAATCGGCTTTTGTATGTATGTTTGTAAGTGTATATTTGTCCGACGATAACTTGCGAACCGTTGATCCGATCTTCATGAAAATTTGTAAACAAGTAGTTTATTTCAGTACAATTTTTAAGTTCGAATATGAGCTGAATCGATCTAGGGGTTGTGAAGATATAGGGATCGCGAGGTCTCAGTTCGCCGCGAACTACTAGTTTTAATAGACTGATGCAACGGGTACGTATTGAAAAGTACAAATTTTTAATGGCTAACGGCAAAATGTCTAGGCTCAGAATATCTAAAATCTAAATGTGAAATGGTTTTAAGGCAAAATGAATAATGACAAATAAAATATATCAAACGGTCAGAAAGTCATACTTCGAAATGCCCAAGTTCAAAGGATCTAAAGTGAAAATGCTAGTCATTTTCACTTAATGACTTTCGTCATCTTAAACAATTTCACGTTTAGATTTTAGACAATAAGAACATAGACATTTCGCAGTTGGCTATTTTAATAGCTAACAGCGAAATGTCTATGTTCTACATACTGTTGACATTTTAATACGTACCCGATGAGATGGGATTGGGAATTCATTATATATACAAAACCTTACTAATTTATGTGTTAGAGAGATAGCTCTGGGACGACTATAATATGCCTCTTTTTTACTTCGCTGTTGTCGGGTATAAACAGACCAATATATTTCCACCTGTGTTTTTTCTGACCAATCCATGCGTGTCCTAGAAAGTTGAAATCACAGAATCACTCGATTATTACGAGTGTATAACTTTTCACTATGTGACTACGCATTCGTTACACAGATGTGTAATGATTTGACATTTTATTGGTACTAAGCCTTTTACTACTGACATCTACAGTTCACTATACATACACTACTAGCTGATACTCGCGACTTCGTTCGCGTGGACATAAAAAAAAGGATCCTATATCCGTCTTTGTGATATACAGTAAAGCTCTTATCAAATTTTATAAAGACTCGTTCAGCCGTTTAGCCGTGATAACGCGACAAACATCCAGTCAGAGAGACAAAGTTACTTCCTAGTTCCCTAGATGATCAAAGCGTTGATCCGTATTTTTGCATTTTTTGACGTTTTGTATGGACTGACAGGTGTAATGTAGGAAGTTCTGAATCGCGCAAGCGAAATTTTTTCCTCGAGACGGACGTATTAATTTTAATACCTCGAAGCTATATTGACTAGTTTTGTGGCTCAGTGGGAGAATTTCCGCCTTCTGAGTAGGTTGTGGGTTCAATTCGCACCCAGGACAAATATTTTTGTGATGAAATTGGATGTTTGATCTGTTTCTATGTATTCTATGTAAGTATTTACAAAAAAAAAATAATATAATATGTATTATATCAGTTATCTGGTTCCCATAGTACAAGCTTGCTTATTTTGGGGCTAGGTGGCACTGTGTGTGAAAAACGTCCACCAAAAATTTATTTAAAATTACAATCCAATTTCGCATGAAATCAAATCATGATCATGTAGAGGCCTGAAACTTCCTTCGATTACGATGCTTTTGATATAACCAGTGTTTCCTGAGGAAATGCAACATGAGGAAGGAACTAGGTCTAACACGAAAGGAAATGGATTTTCGTTGGTAGAATTCAGTTATTAGGTCAAGCATGATTTAAACTTAGCATGTTTATACAATCAGAAGCTAAATGGACGTACTTTTTGTGTCTGTAGTGGTAGGGCTCTCTTGCAGAACCTTTACCAGTTATTCAACCGCCAAGCAGTAGTTTGCAAGCATTACTGTGTTCCGGATTGAAGGGCAATGTTTCCAGCGTAATTACTGGGCATACAGAGATTTTACATCTAACATCTCAGGGTGAAGAGCGCAGTGCATTGCCGCGCATATTAGTTTTGAACTGTTGAAGTGCAAAATTCTGTGTGGCACAGAACTGTTATGGGCAAGCGTGACGCTTAACATCAGGAGAGCGACTTGCTCGTCTCGTCACCGACACTTAAAAATCGCTCTCTATGTTACACATATAAAATAGACCTATTTTTGGTCGACATGCCACAACTCACTATGTTAAATGACGGTGTGGTCAAAGATGGTAAGCAACTATCCTGGAATAGGAACTGGCTCTCAAGTGATGCTGCCGGAACGCACCGTAGAGCGTAGGTCAACGAATTATCATAGACCATTGTTTCTATTATACTCAATACTCAATAATTTATTGCGACATATATGCAGGTCTTATAACTCGTTGGTGTAGGTCTGTGGTGTAGGTGCTTGGCGACAGATGTTCAACTCTCGCGTGGACTCTGCGGATGTCGCTGCTAAGTAAGTGGGCTCGGCGTGTCTGGGCCAGAGTACACAGCTGGTGTTTTAGTTACGCGCGTCACTTATCATCCTATTAAGAATAGAGTATACCGCCGTCTCGTCCATACAAAAAGCGTAGTCTGATACCCACCCCTTAACGTTATCAGATTTCGGTGATTTTCTTAAATTATTTATTTATTTATTTATTATTTATTTACAAAATAAGCAACTTTACAGTTTAGACCAAAACGTTACTTACTCTACATATAAAAAACGAAAAACATTTAAAATAAAAACAGAAAATCAACAATATAAAATTTAGACAATTAAAAAACAAAATATACATATATAACATTGACAAAGGCGCGAAACAATGTTATGTACACCGTGAAAAACTATGCATGTTCCATGTTCATCACACGAAATGTTTGTCCTGGTTGGGAATCGAATCCACAACCTACATCTCAGAAGACGGAAATCCTCCCACTGAGCTACGAGGCAAATCTGAATTATATCAAGTTACAAAACAGCTTGTGTTTATTTTTGTATTGTTTGAAGTACCTGCAATGTATGTGTAGTAAAGTGCAGTGAATACAGTGAATAGCTCGTATAGTTGTATTGAACGGTTAGATTTCACGTAGCGCTGCGCAAGAGTCGATCTACCGGCCATTGTGTGGCACGCAATCGAGTACAGTGACCAGGCGGTGGGGACTTATGGGACAAGTGAAGGAAACGGAAAAGTAATAAACTAGCACATTAAGGCGGATCCCCCGGCTCTCACTATCTCTTTCGCACTTTTTCAACAAATTTTTTATATAACAATTACGAAAAGGAAAAAAATGGACCATTTAATATCTTTAGAATACAATTGCCAATGTTTATAGCAATTTTTAATTTTTTTTTAATTTGGCAGAAAAAATCTCGAAGAAACTATTATTATTCTTCTCCTTCGCCAAATTAAAAAATCACTTCATTAAAACTCGCTTGACGATTCAAACTAATGTAAGAAACAACCCTATATAGTACCGCGAGTGAAATCCGTATTTTTTTTTAAAAGTAAAAAACTATTTCATGATAATTACTATGAAACAATGGCAATTTTATTATAAATTAATAAATGGTATTTTTTAATTATTTTTTTAACTCCATAATTTGAATATTGAAAACAATTTGAAAAAGTGCAAACGAGGTAGTTAAATCCGGGGAGCAGGCTCTTCATACTCTTCTGGCGCAATTCGGAAAAATAGTTATCATAACCATTAAAAGAAAACAAACAAAGTTTGCATAATAAGTGTACTTACAAGGTTACACGAAATGGTGGTACTAAGCTATGGGACCAATACTGAAACCGAGTTAAAAAAAGCCTCTGTTGTGTACGAAAACGTTAATACCCGCTTAAGGAAATGCATGGAATAGATGAATCTAACGACACTTGCAGCTCAAAATCTGTCAAGCCTTTTGGCTAGAGCACGTCAAATGGGAAACAAACGTTTACTTAGATCCGAAAAACCTATACCTACCTTCCTTTTTGGGTAGTTGTGCAAAAATGTGGTGTTTTTTCTAGAGAATGCGTTAAATGTCGATCTTTAATGTGGGCGTGGAATACAATAGATTTTATTTGAGATACGTTGATTCTAACAAGCGCTGTTGGCTCTCTTTGGTTTTATTGACGTATTTCGGACAGAAGCTCATCACAGGAGTCAATTCTGGTCATATCTAGCAAACCAGCAGATTTTGTTACGAGTTTTATTATTGTCTCTTATAAAAATTCCAATTTTGGACTTCTTGTACTTAGCTATTAAATACACATTAGCTAAGCATCAAATCATGTTATTAGAATCAACTTGTCACGTGAGCTTACTTAACTGGCCTTCGAGACATTCTAAATCCACAGACTAACAGTAGTGTGGACATAGTACTCGCCCGCGCGCTGCGTTCTGCAGTCCAAGACTCTAGTCTTACATAGTCTGCCGACTACGAAAGTGCTATGTAGAAATTCTTTGGTAATTTTGCAGGCTGTTTTGTTTCTGGTGATTTTTGTTTTTTTGGCCTTTTTTTATTTATTTGGTGTTTTGTTTTTGGGTGTTCGTTTTCTTAGGTGTTTAGTGGTTTATCTTAAGGTTTTTAATTTGTGGAGTGTGGAGAAGCTTTAAGGACGCTTATTTCTTTTTAAGTTTGGTGTTTTGTTTTTCTAGGGCTTGGTGTTTATTCTAAAGCTTTTTAGTGGTATTTTTATATAATGATTTTTGGGTTATTATTTACTGTTCAAATAACCATTTTCCTTTGGTGCATTTTTACTTTGTCTTTAATGTTAATGTTAACAATATGTGTTTCTAATTTTAAAAAAGAAACAGTTACAAATAAAAATATATCGTGAAAATGGATAAAATAGCATAATTCCTAAATATTAACCACCTATTTTTGTCTTAATTTATTAAAACCATAACTTATTTCAAAATTATTGTTACAGGCACAAATTGGCAAAATAATTAAAATCAAAAAACAAAATAAATGCAAGAACCTGTCCAAGCCCAAAACGGGGTAACCCAAACTATTTGGAAATTTATTAAAGACTTTATTTATTTATATTTCAAATTTGCGCTCTACGCGATTGCAATATACATTCTTTTCTATTACTACGATTATTATTTAGGTTAATTAGTGTTATTATTAATTATTATTTTGATTAAAAGTGTTATTGTTGATTATTATTACAATTAATAGCGTGTATTACTATGTTTGAAGTGTTTTAGAAACAGACAATGTGAACTTATTGTGAAATAAAGTGAAAAGTGAAATTTAATGTTCTAAAAACTGGACAAGAGTGATCCGTGTGTCGTCACAAGAAGATTTTTGGTAAGTTGTATTGTTATAATTATTTTGATTTTATTATAAAATATCCAGTTATTTAAAAAATCTGACAGCTAAAAATTATTATAATCTAGTAACAATTTGAACCTTACTGATTTGACAGTTAGAAGCTGTCATTATGTCATATTTAGCAAATTCTTGCTTTAAACCGTCAATAGAAAAACAGACATTTTCCCACGGTTGAGACATTCAACAAAAAATACCCCAAAAATTGTGTTAAGCATTGAGCATATATAGTACAATTCCAACAAACAACTTTAATAATATTTATTGATTTGTAAAAATTTTGGACCTTTCTTGTATTATTTACTTAATAGTACCCCTAGCATAAATACTATCGAAAAAACTTTCTTTACATAAAATTATTTATGTATGAAAGAAACAGTGTTTTTACCATTTACACCCGATAGAGGCGCTGTTTCAGTTTTTATCAGTTTTATCGAACTTTTACGAAGCTTTATTAAATATTTTTATAGTAGTCTGTAGTTATGCTAGGGATAATTAATTACTATCATATTTTGATTGATGTGTTATTATTTCAACATCACAATAAAAATACTTTATGGTTTTCTAATATGGTCTAATATGGTATGCCAGTCATGATTTTTGTATAAGTATTGTTGGTTGATCTCCGGAGGCGGCCCGCTGCTGGCGTTGCGACGTGTTGCGGAACCACTGCGACACGTTCAAATTCTAGGATAAATTTGAATTTAATAAATATGGGATTTCAATTGAAAACCAAAATTTAGTAGGTGCTCTGCAGTTTTGAAAGAGAAATATTTCCACTTCGCCTCGGTTCTCGCCTGCCGGTTACTTTTTTGACACTTTGTTATATATCAGATTCCTCCAATCAAAATTAGATAGCGTGGCAATCTATAAACTATATCTGTCAAAGTTGAAATGGAAAACCGCTAACAACAAGATAACAACAAGATAGCTAACTTTCCGGAACGTCGGAAATTCTTTTTAAAAATAAAAGATTTTATTTAAGGTCTGATTAGTTTGAATTATAATTCCAGACTGACTTAATTCTAGCATGCATCTTACAAGCGAGCTTATCTCTACATGCACTAACTCAGCATTCCGACCGTGGTCTGACATCGTATGATATAGTGTGGGACGATGCTATGTCAGCGCATACATACCACGATGAGAATATAACTAGGTTCAAATTATTTATTGCAGAATGTAGGTAGAAACAGTTCATATACTACAAAATTATGTGCCAAACAATCTGTGCAACAATATAAGTGCAAAACATCTAATTTTATTATCAACTCGCAAGAAATAGAAGCAAACTCTACTCAAACAGCAAAAGGCTGCATGAGCACTATTGAGAACGTCCCGAATTCCAAAGGCCTACTCATGAATAAGTTATAATCAACAATTATTATTTTTGCGATTTCAGTTTTGTTCCCATAGTAAGAATTGTTCAAAATACTTATCCAATTAACAAATAGACACTTCAAAAACTCAACAAAGCAAACTGGGAACCTGACATTAAGTGACGTAATTGTCGCCGAGGTCGGCAAATCGATTAAACACCGATTAGATTCGGAATCGATAACTTTCGATCGACTCGCTTCGTAATCGATGGAATTTAGTAATTGATCGAGTTGATTTGTCGCTAATATTGGCAATAGGGTGTCGAAATAGTACCAGCAAGGTGCCTAATTACTGTAAATTTAATAGTACAAAAAGAGCAAAATAATTGCTATTAGCAACAGAGTGGAATTTTGGAAGAAACGGAGCAATCGAAAGATATATAAAACAGGAATTTTTGGCGCTAACATGGGAAAAGCAAGTCTCCACTTTGTATTAAACTTGTGTTTCGAGTTTTGGTAGAAATATATTCCTACTGGTTATTTTTTCTTCGCTATTTCACTGACCCCCAAAAACTGAAACGCTTGTTAACTTTGACAACAGATTAATTCTAATACTGCCTTTGTCTGGCACCAAGCAAATGACAAAGGCAGCAATAGACTTAATCTGTCGTTAAAGTTAACAAACGTTTCAGTATTCGGGGGTGAAAGTTCAAAGATTTCAAAGTAGTTATGATTACAAGTTCACTGATGTCATTTGGCCCATTGTATATAATCATTTCTTAATCGCTAAATCCTAACCCTAACTAATATTATAAATAAGAAAGTAACTCTGTCTAGGGTCTCTCTGTCTGGGTGTTTGTCGCGAATCCACTGCTAAACCGCCGCCATTTGTTACACTAGCTAAAATGTTTTGTTTTCTGTCCTACTATGTACGATCTGGTGTGAACAATAAAGAGTTTATCTATCTATCTATCTATCTATCTATCTAAACGGATCAACCTGATTTTTTGCATATATATATAGCTTAAGGATCGGAGACGGACATAATTATCTAGGCTACTTTTTTTTAAATAGGTCAACGCCAACGTAGTAAATCATAAATAAACAAATTTGATTTCATTTCAAATGTATTGATTTCTCATAAACTAAAGACACATATAGAACAGCCGCGAGATAAATTGTCTGTTTTTATAAAAACCAGATATTTGGGTGACGAAATGAAAGGTCACTCTGAGGCGAGTGACTAAGAATTTATTCGATATTCAAAATTGGTTTACAGACCGAACACAACGAAGGTTTCAAAGTCTACGGGAACAAATCGGTGCTTATATTTTTGTGTGTACAATATACTTGAGAACCGATGATCCGATCTTTATGAAATTTTCCAGGTAAGTATTTCATTTCAGTACAATTTTTAGGTTTCAAATTAAGCAAAATTGGCCCAAGGGTCGCGAAGTCTCAGTTCGGTGCGTACTACTAGTTAGTAAAATAAAACAAAAACCCAACTGTAAAAATGTAGCTTACTCTCCGGAAATAAAAAGTGACACCTCACTCGTCAAAATCGGTCAAGCCATTTAGGCTACAGTAGGTAATATAAGACACTAAGATACATACTTCTACCATACCCTTACATCATCATCATCAGCCGGAAGACGTCCACTGTTGAACATAGGCCTCCCCCTTAGAACACAATACTGAACAATTTGCCAATTACATCCATCTGTTACCCGCGACTTTCACAATGTCGTCAGTCCAGTGGGAGGCCCAACAACGCTGCGTCTTACATACATTTACATACTCCCGAAAAACACAACCCTCCTTCTTGGGTGGTCGGGATGAAACTGGAAGCTCGACAATAAAAAGACACGGCACGAAAAAATGCAAAGCGCATTATCATTTGACATCTCTCCCGTTCATTCTCGTTCCACTGACAGACAGAGTAAAAGAGAAAGAAACTCTACATACCCAAATATTTTTCTGTCCTCTTGATTACGTACATTCGACTAGTCGGCCTTCATAAGACTGTCCATACACGCAAGGTTACCGGACGTAAAACAACCGCTTTGTTAATTAACTACCGAATGAACGGTATGCAGAGACAGTTAACAATTACTATTAAGTTATTTATAAGTAATAATATTGTACTATATACCTATTATATAGAAATACTTACAAAAAAAGGAATAATGGAGAGATTCCGAACGAGGTAGCTAATTTTTGTGTGTTGTAGTTGTTGCAACTTTTAATCTTTCGCGATTTGATGTTTGTTGTTAAGGTGCAACGTTTCACTCATCGCGCGAAATTCAAATTTTCTTGCGTTTTTTGTCAATTACAGCTTAATTACTCATCGTGGATTGTGGATCGTCATGAACCAATTTTGCGCCAATAAATAAGCTATATATATATTCAATAAGCTGATTTTCATCTTGGTTTTTGGTTTAGTGAGAAATGTACTTATACTAGCTTTCAACTTGAATTTCTGGTTGGTGTAATTTCTTGAAACAATCTATTTATTATCGCAAAATTAGTTTTCATGAACCTACGATGAGTAATTAAGCTGTAATTGACATAAAGCGCAAGAAAATTTGAATTTCGCGCGCTGAGTGAAACGTTGCACCTTAAGACTTAACCACGCTAAAAGCTATTTCATTTAGGTTCTATGTTGTTGCATGTGATTGGTTGTTGATCTATTTGTGTTGTTGTTGGAGGTTGTAATATTTATGGAAAGAAAAAACAAATCGAGAAAATAACAATAAAGAAATATTAAACGAGACGGTGAATTGACAGCACAGATTCCAAACGAAGCTGTCATTTTGAGCCCAAGTCCCAGGCGAGGGTCATTTCTGCTTTGTCTTGCCATTTCTTTGATTTATGCATTCTAAATTGACAAGTTTATACTCTTTTGAGCGTACTATTTTCGTGAGGGAATAGAGGTATGATTTGCTGGTTTCATGGTCTATGCTTTATGCAACTCTTTAAAGTTATTAACAGCATTGACCATAGACAAATGCATATTGTAAGCTTGGTAATACAATGGCAGTTTTATAGCTTGCGTCTAGGACTCAAGTGGGACAACCTAACAACTTATATAACACACACAAACAATACACAATTGCAGTTTTGCAACGCTTGAGCAACATAACTATATCAATCATAGATTAGCCCACGGCTTTGGCTGCGTTCAAAAGTAGAAGTTAGCTTCGAACTGTGGCGCTATCCTCGGGATTCTGTAACGTTTGTAAAGGGTGTCTACACATGGCCTGTCCTGACATCGTGTGAAAGGGACAGCTAGATTTGAATTTCACGGGAGCAAAAGAAATAAACTATTAAGGTTATAACTTCTCCCTTTCGCTGCCCCAGAAACTTATATATAGCCATCTCTTTCAAACGTTGTCAGGTCAGGCCATGTAGCGTGGCCTTACGACAGATTAAGTCTATTGCTGTCTTTGTCAGTCTTAGTGCCAGACAAAGGGTGTCTACACATGGCCCGACCCGACATCGCTTGAAAGATATGGCTATATATAAGTTTCTGGGGAAGCGAAAGGGAGAAGCTATAACCTTAATAGTTTGTTTTTTTTGCTCCGTGAAATTCAAATCTAGCTGTCCCTTTCACACGATGTCAGGTCGGGCCATGTGTAGACACCCAAAGGCAACATTAGAAAAGTTAACAAACGCATCAGAATCTCGAGGTATAACTCCAAAACCCTTTGACCGATTTTGTTCTAAGTCGAACTTAAAAAAAAAAATGTGTGAACGAGATGCTTTCAAACTGAAGATAGGATCACCGCTGTTAAAGTTATCCGTTCAAAATGTACACTCAAAACACTTGCAAGCGCCGATTTGATCCTGTAGGGTCAAATCTACGCTTCGCTCAGTGAAACATTTTTTTTCTTATATATTTTGGCTCCACACGTAGTTGTATTTAGCCAGTGTCAAGTTTTGTAACAGTTCAACTAAAGTCAAATATTTCGAAATAAAAACAAGTTTCAGACAAACGAAGTCACAGCCAAGTCTACTTGGATACCTCAGTAAATTAGTGGAGACATTATTAAAGTTTTTATGGAGTTTTGGAATCAGCAAGAAAAGTCACGTTTCTTAACATTATAATTCACCAACTCGTGCACGTTAACGAACACTAATCACACGAATGATCACACGAAATTAAAGTTTTGGAAAATAATATAATGACTCGACATTACTTCTCCACGTTCCCGACAAAAGTCTTTGTTACTTTCGTCTTTCGCATTTAACAATCAGTGTGATTTCCTCTCTGGTCAACTCTATTATCATCTCAAAGTTATATTAACTACTTTCCGATTAGAGGTAATTGGCTAATAAAAGTCGCAAGTAACTTATGTTTTGTTCAGTTTATGTGACGGTTAGCGCTACTCTGACATTTCGAAACTAGAACTACAAAACAAAAAAAAAATAGTGAATAGGTACTTACTTCCTAGGCAAGCGTGCTACATCTTCGACCACATCGTCGCTTTCCATCAGGTGAGATTGTGGTCAAACGAATGCCTAGGCCGAAGTAAAAAAAAAAAAAAAAAAGATACTGCGTATCCATTAAAATCGGCGAGTAGCTTACTTGGGAGTTGGGATACACTCGGAGATGATGAAAGAGGCCCTAAGTATGCAAGATGTTTCTTACATAACCCAATCAAAAGTACGCGACATTGTTGAAAATGATGAATATAAACAAACAATTAGGTTAAAAGGTCAACCACTGTGTGGCAAGCTAGGCGGTAGTATATAGCATGTACAGTAAGATAACTTGGGACAAAAGTGAATTGCACCGTCAATCTTTCTTGTAAAGTTTGAGTTGACGCTAATGTTAGATTTCAGTCCTCTTCTAGTGGCCCTCAGCCCACGAGGGCCCACACAAAAACGAGTCTCAAACGTCCTGAAATTTGTATATGTATAATCCATTTAAAAGCGGCAAAACTATTTGTCATAAAAAAAGAGAGCGAATATAATATCAAACCATATTTTTGCGGATATTTGGATCGCATGTATTGTCGAACGAACGTCTCGCACTTTTCACAGACTAAGAGCGACTGAAGCAAGGTGAGCGCCGGCGCTCACATTTTTTTTTTTATGCCATAGGTGGCAAACAAACAAAACAACAGCCTTCAAAATTCTCTTACTTGGACCCGTCCATCCGTTGATCGGAGGATTATATATGTTTTGATAACTTACTCAAATCATGTACCTATATCATGAAATGTACATTAAAACTGTGTCTATAAAATTAAAGAATCCTTACTGCTATATCCCTCGATAAGATGAAATAATATTTTACACCTGTTCACACGCAACACAGTTTTTTATTTACTTATGTATTTGACAACTACATACATGGACATTCTGATAGGTCATGACATTGACCGATTGCCATAGTCTAAAAGTACCAATTTCAGCAGTTGGCAGCGTACCCAGCTTGCCGACGGCATTACCACGCATAAGGGCAATGCTTATACGTTGAGCCAAATAAATCACACTACTATTATAAATGCGACAGTTTGTGTGTAAGTGTGTAAGTAAGTAACTATGTAAGTATGTGAGGGTGTTTGTTCCCGTTCAAGTCTGTAATGGCCGAACGGATTTGGATGAAGTTTGGATTGGAGTTAACTTACACCCTGGATTAACACATAGGCATAGGTGAATCCGCGGAGAGCAGCTAGTTAACAATAAGTATCAAACCGACAGAATAACAACGAAAAAAGCGCTTTATTAGATTAGTGTAAGTTTTAAGTTTTATATATATTTATAAATAATATATTTTTGCATAGCGTCTCAGTACTATTTCTAACTAGCTGTTACACGCGACTTCGTCCGCGTGGAAAAAAAGTAGCCTATGTCCGTCTCCAATCCTTAAGTTATGTCTATGCAAAAATTCAGGTCGATCGGTTTAGCCGTGATAACGCAACAAACAGACAGACAGAGAAACAGAGCTACTTTGGCATTTATAATAATATTAGTTAGGATTGAATGCTATTTAAGTTATGAAAATTCGTGAGTTAAAAAAAAATAACAATTTGTTTTGTTGCCTTTTTACGACGGATTGGCTAAACTCTACCAATCTCGATGATATATGGCAAAGATTATGGATTTATGGATTTTTTTAATGGATTTTTGTAGTGGTAGGGCTCTCTTGCAGAGTCCGCTTGGGGAAGTACCACACCTTTGCCAGTTATTCAACCGCCAAGCAGTAGTGTGCAAGCTTTACTGTGTTCCGGATTGAAGGGCAATGCTTCCAGCGTAATTACTGGGCATACAGAGATTTAACATCTAATATCTCAGGGTGACGAGCGCAGTGCATTGTCGCGCATAGTTTTGAACTGCACAAGTACAAAAGACTGGGTGGCACTGAACTGTTATGGGCAAGCGTGACGCTTACCATCAGGTGCGCGACTTGCTCGTCTCGTCACCGAGAAACATAAAAAAAAATGGCAAAGAAGTAGCAAACATATTTTTAGGCCGGGAAAATATGGTAATACTAGTGAATTGCACGCTGATTAAAACAGCACAGATTAAAAACCACATTCACAAGTTGACAAAACAAAAGCCATTTTAACTAAAATTATGTTGTCGATTCACAATTAAGTTTAGAAGGACTAATGTATTTATCTAACAAAAATATAACCTACTTTTATCAAAAGAAAAATAACACTGTTGAGCTGTAAGGTCTATGGCCGGCTTGACCGACTTTGATGTTATGCAATACAACAATAGATGATTAACGACGGTATGGAATGATATTTATTTCCGTATTAGAAGAATTAATCTTTGTACAGTCTATAATATCGGAGAACCGATAATCGATGGGGAAGAAAGGTTCTTCAGTGACCAAGAACCGGAAGACGCAGCGAAGGTAGACCTCCCACTACGTAGACTGAGATTGTGAAAGTCGCGGGCAACTGGTGAATGCAAATGGTAGTTTTGCACCGAGTGGGTTTGCGTTCAGTGGGCACTGCGCCTTAGTTAAGCAGTACATGTCTTTTAGCTGATGAGAATGATGATAATTAGCATATTACTACGGTGGCTGAGATGGGCATATATTGATGGAAAACTAAGGTCTTTAGCAGTTGTCTCGCTAGCACTTTTTCGCCTTATTAAAGGTCAAGTGTGAATTTTCAATGAGGTATGTATAATTATATTGTGTTTGTTTGTTTTTTTTATGATATACTAGCTGCGCCCGCGGTTTCACCCGCTATTATACAGGAACCGAATCTTTTTACGGGATAAAAAGCCTCCATACCAAATTTCATTCAAATCCGTTTAGCCGTCACTGAGTTGAACGGGAACAAACACACTTACATACTTACACACACAAACTTTCGCATTTATAATATAAGTGTGATCATAAATAATTAAATAAACCTTCGTTCTTTAAGTATGTACTAATATTTGATTTAAAATGTTGACGGAGGATATAAAAAATATATTGAAAATAATTTATATGTTTGTGTTTAAAAAGAGCAATACAAAACATGAAATAATACAATTGCGGTAATTAGTGTGATGATATTTTAATAACTCAAAAACGATCTATCCGAACGACATTCCATATCTAAAAGTAATAAGTAAATATCAAATGTTATTTTAAAGATTTCATTGCATTGCAGTGCACTGCAATACCACTCGCCGTGGCCGGCTTTGGACGGCGGTCATTTCTTGTCTTACGTAACACGGTGCTAGTTTCCATTGTTGGTTTACACGTCATTTTAATAATCCTATTCCTAACTAATATTATAAATGCGAAAGTAATGTCTCTCTCTGTCTCTGTCGCTTTATCACGGCTGAACGGCTGCACGGATCGACCTAAACTTTCGCTTAAGGATCGGAGACAGAAATAGGCAATTTTTTTTCTAGGTCCACGCTAACGAAGTCGCAGATAACACCTAGTTGTATATGTCGTGGGCTAATCGTTGGAACGGGCCGATCGAGATCTGCCTGGGCAAATCACGATACGCCGGCATTTCTTGATTTGCCTGTCTAATAACCGCCATATCGTTCAAAGAATAACGTTTGCCGATTTGCCTGGCCATGCTTGGCCAAATCGATTCTGTAGGGTGACCAAAGTATAAGCAAATAAAATGAAGTTTAGATAATAAAGATTTACCCAGCCATGCTCGGATATAGTATGTAGGGTTACGATTTGTTGTGACACCACCATCTTTCTCGCATGTAAACACACAGCTAACAGAGCGCAAACAGCGCCACAGGCGTCGCAAAACGGAACTACATTGCGAAACGCCCAGCCATATCTCGATGTGGCCAAGTTAAAAGGACATATCGACAAATAGGTTGCTCTTATCGATCTGTCCAACTTTATACTGGGCACATCGTAAAGTAATCGGCCAAATCAAGAAATGTCGGCGAATCGTGATCTGCGTGGCATTGAACTGTTATGGAGCGTGCCGCTTACCATCGGGCGTACGACTTGCTCGTATTGCCACTTAGTAGCATAACTAATATGACGGCTGCCATATCGTATATAACAATGGAGCGTCACGGAGTTCGATCTTACCAAACCATTACTCGCTGTCATTTCCATCGAGCTCCATTTCGTTTTTAATTTCAAATAATTGCGCTTTAACCGACCGCGGCAAATGAAGGGTGAGATTAGGAAATTAGAAATAAGGGCCAGTTGCACCATCTTTGGTTACTGACAAATTATGGCGTTAGATTGAAACTTAAAATAGTTTTTAGCGAATTTTTAAAAATGAGGTTGGATTTAGGTTGGTTGCGCTACCCAGTAAAGTATGCAAGCATCTGTGTTTTGTACAAAGGGCGATGTGAAATTTCCATTGAAATTACTGAGATTATTATTATTCATTGATTATTATTATTACTAGATTTAATTATTTAACATGTAATATCACAGAGTAACGAGCGCAGTGCGTTGCCGCGCATGGCATGCCGCGCATGTAGAAGTTTAAAACTCCGGGTGACTGAACTGAACTGTTATGGGATAATAACGCTATCCCATAACAGTTCAGTTTACACCTTACCATCAAGCGAGTGGCTTACTCGTCACGTCACACACTAGCGTAAAAAAAAAGGTTAATTAGTTATTCGTACATGACTAAAACGATAAAACGAAACATTGTCTTATTTTAATAAAACGGGAAAAGTAAATTAAATTGAGTCAGTTATTCCGAATACCGATTCCTCGAAAAAATAACTATAATCGGAATAACCGTGTTTTATATAATATAATAGTTTGCTAGAAATACATGAGTGTAATTTACCAAAAAACAAGGATATGCATCAATGCAACCTACGAAACAAGGAAAAGCTGTACAAGCCACGGACTAGGTTAGTTAAAGTTGAGAAACAGGGCCGTCACGACAAAATACTAATGTACAATAAATTACCTAATTCTATAACCGAACTAAGCCATAGCAAATTTAAACAGATTCTTAAGCATTTCTTTGAAAATAATCCTTTCTATAAATTAAGTGAATATGTGTCAATGAAATTCACGGAATCCTCAATTTTGTGTAATGAACTAAGGAGTAAGCAACATACCTACCTATCACAATACTATCAAATTGTTTAAATTATTGATTAGTTTGCCTAATTTAACTCTAAACATAGTTTAATTTGTAAAAGTGACTTGCCTGAATATTCAATGTTATTTATGGCCAATAAATATTTCTCATTTCGTTTTATTAAAATAAAATAAGTCAAAATCACGATAGTTTTACCACAGAGCAAAAATTTCCACTCCAACCTCCGACACAAAGAACAACAAACATAAAAGATAGTCGATATATATTGGTTTTATTCGATTATTTATTCGAGTCATGTCTCATGTAATAAGGAGTACACTGACCTTTCACGTTTTTTCCTTTGTTTCCAGACTTATTTCGTATTCGTAGTTTGAGACAACAATTTTTTGTTTATTTTATTCTTGCATTGTTTTGTGGTATACAAATTCTTGCAAAATGTCTAGCAGACTCTTCGGTGGTAAAGAGCAATCCGTCGACACCTGACTGCCCCGGTGGCTCAGTTGGTATTGAACCTACCTACTGTGCTTGGGGGCGTGGGTTCGATTCCCATCTAGGACAAACATTCATGTGATGAATATTTGTGTTTGTTCTATGTCTGGGTGTTAATATCTATATAAGTATGTATTTAAAAAATATCTATGTACGTATATCAGTCTCTGGTAGCCATATTACAAGCTTTGCTTAGTTTGGGGCCAGGTGACGATGTGTGCAAAAATGTCCCAGATATTTATTTATTTATTTATTACCTTACTCGTCAAAATCGGTCAAGCCGTTTAGGCTACAGGAGGTAATATAGGAACACACAAATTATATAAGCTACTTCGTTCGCATGGACATAAAAAAGTCTTTATGATATACAGTAACTCCTTATCAAGTTTATCAAGATCCTTCCAGCGGTTTAGCCGTGATAACGCGACAAACATCTAGACAGAGGGTCAAAGTTAATTCCTATAGTTCGCTAGATGGCGTGGTGCATTTTTTGACGTTTTGTATGGGCTGACAGTGGGCTGACAGTTGTAATGTAGGGAGTCCTGAATCGCGCAAGCGAAGTTTTTTCCTCGAGATGAACGTATTCATTTTTATACTTCGAAGCTTTATTCATCCTGATACAACTGCGGCTATATTCCTCTGAATTATAACATTAGTTCGGATGAGGATACGTAGTGGCATACGGGGGCTAACCCATTTAATTCCGTGTGCTCGTTCATTATTTCTACACTGTTGCGCAATGCACTATTTTCCCTATACTACAGATCCAAGAAGGTCACGATGTTTTTGCAGAGATCGAAGCGCCCACACTTAAATTTTTCAATAAATCGAAGCCTAATTGTATCAAAAGTACAGTTACTTAAACTTCTTGCCTATACATATTCAGTACACGTACGTCTTGCTTTACCAAAAACGGTTCAGTAATTTCTTCCCATTCCTGGCAGTGGGTTACATACTGACCTGTTAAGAGGCAAGGACCTAGTAACCTTGGCTAAATTACTTAGATGACCTTGTTATTTTATTTCCTGCGGTTTCACTTACAAGAACTTTTCACTTATCTTACAAGAACTATTCGTTATGTCGGGATAAAAAGCGTACCAAACCAGGGCTTCATTTTTTAATCGCTTGTATGGTATTCTGCACGAAAATATCATGCGAAATCACTGATTTTCGAAAGAAATCCCAATAGTGAATTTTTTAAAATAATTATATAGCTATATGCTAACGTAACGAGTGGTTTGATCCATTCCACAGATCACACTAGATACCGCATTACGAGATTCGTTGTTCGAATAAAAAGTCACGTCAGTTTGAGGAGCGGCGCGGGTCGCGGGGAGTGCGACCAAGCGTTCTCATTGGCTATCTCAAGGTTACGCCTACTCGCGCCTAACAATCAACCAATCAGAGTCATTTTTTATAAGTGTATTTAGACAGATGCGTAGTGCGCTTCGTGCGTCCTAAATGCTGAATCTAAATAAATGTAATCTGTGATCCGTTCGCATTTGCTTCTATCAATCTTTCATTTCTCATGATATTTTCGTGCGAAATATCACACAAGCGATTCCAAAATGGAGCCCCAAGGGCTGGGTGAAACGTGACGTTTCGTGTTTCCTAACCTCCATAGAAACCTCTAGTAGCTCCACCACCTTACTGGGGTATTACTTGAACTTGACCATGACTTACTTTAAATAATAAAATAAATATTGGTGGACGTTTTTCACACAGCGCCATCTAGCCCCACACTAAGCAAGCTTGTACTATGGGAACCAGATAACTGATAGAATACATAAATATCTTTTTTATTATACATAGAGTACATAGAAACGCCCAGACAAAGAACAAACATTCATGTTCATCACACAAATGTTTGTCCTGGGTGGGAATCGAACCCACAACCTACAGCGCGGAAGGCGGAAAATCCTCCCACTGAGCCACAAGGCTAGTCAACTAGTCAAGTCTAGTCTTTGCTTAACTTAGACTAGGTATGGCTTTTTTTAAAGTTTTTTTTAATTGTGAACTATTTTACTTTACTTGGTATATAACAAAAGTTGACGCTGCCAAATACATTATGTGTGGAGCCAAAATATAAGATAGAAAAAAATTAAACTTGAAACAGATAAGCGTCGCAGATTAGCACTTCTTAGATGTCCACTGCTGGACAAAATATAATATAATATAATTTAATTTTGTGTTCTAATTGTAATTGAATTTCTTTTTATGTGGAATATGGACCTTTGTAGTCTGAATTAAATGATTTGAATTTGAATTAAAATTCGAAGCCTCCCCCAAAATTTACCATAACCCCCACGCTTAGCAGGCGGCTTGAAAATCACAGGCCCGTTCTGTATCTTCGTTCAAACTCAAAAATTCGCGGCCGCTTTACGAGTTTGTTAGAAGATACAGAATAAAGGCCCAGTATGCTAGCAGCGCGCTTATCCTCTAACTTTGAAACGTTAGTGATTCTGATTGCGAGAGCATGCCATCTCGCTCGTACCAACTTAGTCGCACTATGCGCGGTCCCGCTCGCGCAACTCTCGCTATCGCTTTCAGAGTTATGGGATAAGCCCACAGTTCTTAGTGAATAAAAGGACGCTGCTGGTCTTCCGGTGGTTTTGGACGCAGTTTACTAACATTACGCTGTTGCCCGACCTTCGTTTATTCTGGTCGCAGTTTTTCTTACGTACCTGGGTCACCCATAAACCCAAGAAAAGAACAAGTCGAGTGTGAACCTCACCTCGTTACTAACTATCTAACAATAGGCCATAACAGAAATAATATTTTCATATCACGTAACCCAGTGTTACAGTTATGCAACGGACAGACGGACAGACGTGATCTGTTTACTGTAGAGGACCTACATTTACAATTATCAAATAATATTGTGAAATTTAGTATAATTTAACCCTAAAAATGATTTTCCAATTAAAGTACTTGCTCTACATTCTCAGGGCGTTCCGTTTTGTATGATTTTTCGAGCTTTGTTGTATACATAATAGTGTTGATATATATATAATTAGTGAGCATAAAGAGATTTTAATTAGTGAGCATATCATACATAAGGAGGCGACCGCACGGCAGTAAATTATCGAGTGTGGGCTTAGCCTTTCGTAGTTAAAGATTCTGGATGACTCAGAACTGATGTGGGTAAGCTTGACGCTAACCATCAGGCGAGTGACTCCTTCGTATATGCACCAAGTAGCAAAAGCAAAGTAAAAAGATTGAAAACGATGATCAATTCTCAAAGTGGACATTTCTCAAAATGACCAATTCCTCGAAATATCTAATTCTCAAAATGGCCAATTCCTCCAAATATCTACTTCTCAAAATGGCCAATTCCTCCAAATATCTACATCTCAAAATGGCCAATTCCTCCAAATATCTACTTCTCAAAATGGCCAATTCCTCCAAATATCTACTTCTCAAAATGGCCAATTCCTCCAAATATCTACTTCTCAAAATGGCCAATTCCTCCAAATATCTACATCTCAAAATGGCCAATTCCTCCAAATATCTACTTCTCAAAATGGCCAATTCCTCCAAATATCTACTTCTCAAAATGGCCAATTCCTCCAAATATTTAATTCTCAAAATGGGCAATTCAGTAAATGTCCAGTTTTACTTTTACAAACGCATAACTTTCAAAATTACTAAAGAGATAATTACTTTACACTCGGTTTTAAAATAAATATCTAAATGCCTTAATAAATATATGTGTATATAAAAGAAGAAACTTTTTCCGGGAATCAACATACAGACCAAACCACACATACCACATGGGTACATGTGTCAAATGGTCATAGTGAATAATAGAATGGATTTTGCGAAATTTCACCTTAAATTTGTTAAATTGTTATATCCGTCTAAAGACTTAACAAGTAATTAAAAAAACACAATCATGTCTCAGAATTTTTACAATATTAACTCTTCGAGTGTAACGAGGCATTAAAATTAACGATGCTTTTAGCAAGTAAAGCCGTGCAGAAAAACTAGTAAATAAATAAAGCCGCAGTAAGTAAAATAATAATCGTCCCTATCCCTGCTAATATTTTAAATGTGAAGGTGTGTTTGTTTCTGTTTGACGCAGCAACAAACAAACGGTTAAACCTGATTTTTTGCATGGATATTGTTTTTTTATTGCTATTAATATTATGAGCCTGTCATGTCCCAATGCTGAGCAAAGGGCTACCTAATATCTTTCCTTTTATCTCTACCCTGAGCTATCGCTGGTCAGTCCTTTTGGTGCTTATCGAGTTCGTATCTTATTCGCTAGCGCTTTCTTGGTCTGCCGCAAGTTCTTTTGCGATATGGTAATTTTAAACCAAAGATCATCCGACATGCGGTAGACATGAAATAAATAAATATAGTTTATAAGTCGGGAAGTGACATAGGTTACTTCTTATCCCAGGAAAATGAGCGTTCCCGGAGGATTTTCTACACGCAGGTGAAACTGCGGGGTGCAGTTAGTAATAAATAAAGCCTACGTCGGATTACAAAATCTAATCACAACTATCAGACATTGATATCAATCAATGTCATTACAAAACTCAATTAAACGAGTTACAATAAAACACACGCGTGCGTTCTCGTAGCGCGGTCATGCTTCGGTGGGCACTTTCACTGCTGCATTCTTGGGTGTTGGTTCACACATGCCCGCCGGGATGGTTTCAAACAACGAAAAACCTGGAGCTTTTTGGAACCCTACAAAGTCCTTCGCGGACCTCTTCGCGGTCTCCGAAAAATCACACACATATTATATATACCCAGTTGTGTGAAGTGTGACAAGAGTTGAGTTCTCATAATACAGGGTTATAAGGAAAGGGTATCCGAACCCGAAATGTGCTCATACTACTCATCATTATGAACAACTTTTAGTATGGCTCTAACCCTGAAATCGAAGAAGCGATTTCAGGGTTGGTCCTATAGTAAAAGTTGTTCGTACTGATGATTACAATGAGCCCTTTTCGGGTTTTTGGGTTTTAAACGATTTAAAGCAGGGTTCCAGGGTCGGTGTATTGAGTTTATCTGTGACGCAGCTATGCTGACCCACCACGTAAATTACACCATAGTATGTTACTGGCCAACCCCAATTTTTGGACAAACTAGTTTTTCCTAGGTTTAACAATTTTTTCCTGTGTGATACCTTCACTTGGATCTGGGTATATCCTAAAACTGCGACCAGAACCACCATAGGACGGGCAGCAACGTCCTCTTAGTAAAACGGTGAGGGTTATGCGATCCCGAAGTGTGGGGATAATGGCAACCCTCGACCCTGAAGAGGGAGGCCTTTGCCAGCATTGGACGCCTTCTGGCCGATGATAATGATAATCTTCACTTAGCTCGGGCAATACAAGAAGTCATTCAACCTCAAATAAAAGTAATTGCCCAATGTGGGCACGCAACGTAACAATGTAGGGAAGTCGTAACGATATAACTACTATAGTTGTGTCTGTTCATGTGTTTAGTGATGGGACAAAAAAGTATCGACAAAATAAATATTGTTTACCGTGAATTTTTTTTGAGAATGTCAACGAAATAATTTAAATATAGATAGATGATTTTGTTAAAAACTATAAAATAAATAGCACAAATAAATATAGCATTAAATAGTCTCCTAAAATTACTGCGATTTCTTAGTTTTATTATTATCTCTCTCTCTCTCTATCTCTTTTCCTAATTTTAAAGTGAGTTCATTTGACTAAAGAAAAATAATGAAATCAATTAATTAGTCAACTGAAAAAGCAAAATTGTTAAAGCAAAATAAATTATAAATTATTAAATTAAATAAATTATTAAATTAAATAAATTATTAAAGCACAATTAGTCAACTGATCCCGCGGGACCAGTTTGAGGCGGGACCAGTTGACGTAAGAGCCTTATCGGTTGAAGCGATAATCAATTGCTACAACGGTACTGATGGCTTTCGACAGTTTGATTGACGATTGAACATTGATCGTCTCCGGCGCTACAGTATTTTTTTAAATTAAAAAGCTACTAAGACTAAAATGTTGGCAATATACAAAGCACACAAAGTATATCGATAATTCTCCCTTCTCTACAGCTTCATTATGAATTAAGAACAACGCAAGGTCTTTTAACTCAATTTAATAATTATAAGAAACTACATTTTTATCTAAATTTTGCTGTTTTATGCTAGTTTTATTTTGCAATGATTTTAAAAATTCCAATATGGTCACAACGTTTTCCGCTGTAGAAAGCTTTTCAGTTCTTTATAAGGATTTGAACCTTCATCCACGATGTGGTGATCGTGACCCGAACAGAATAGCACACTTCTTCAAACAAGAACAAGAATTCGAATACTATGTCACTGAATGTCAGACGACGATTTGATTTTAAAAATAAAATAGGTGGTCACGGGGATTTCTGGATGTTTTCCAATAATTCCCTTCCTACAAAATAAAATGAATGGCTCAGGGGATTTCTTGATTTTTTTGTCCAATACCTTCGCCTCTTGTGCTCTGACGCTAAGTGGATTTTCAGACAGAAAAATCCAAAAATCCCCTTCGCAGGGGGTTTGTCTAAGGGGATTTCTGGAATAAGCCAAATTTTTGAGGTAATTAATTGTGTACAGTTCGTTTTCGATCGATTTTATATAAAAAACGATAGAGAAGTGGGTTTTTTAATATTTTTTGTAGGCTATTTGAAGGACCAATAAAGCTTCGAGATATAAAAATGAGTACGTTCGTATCGAGGAAAAAACTTCGCTTGCGCGATTCAGAACTTCCTACATTACACTGACAGTCCATACAAAACGTCAAAAAATGCACAAAAATGGATCAACGCCATCTAACGAACTATAGGAAGTAACTTTGACCCTCTGTCTAGATATTTGTTGCGATATCACGGCTAAACGGCCGGAAGGATCTTGATAAAATTTGATAAAGAGGGACTGCATATCACAAAGCCGGACATAGGATACTTTTTTTAAGTCCAGGCGAACGAAGTCGCGGGTAACAACTAGTTAATTATAATGCAAACAAATTACATCACCGTTTGTCTGCAGCATTGTACTCAGTGTATATTTCTATTGTTACAGAGCACACTGGCAGTATGAAGCGGGCCCGCCACAGGTGGCTGGGATTCAGCCTATTCTG
The DNA here is from genome assembly GCA_947579745.1 of Apocheima hispidaria. NCBI lineage: Eukaryota > Metazoa > Arthropoda > Insecta > Lepidoptera > Geometridae > Apocheima > Apocheima hispidaria. The sequence goes on from OX388171.1 coordinate 7,738,808, forward strand.
TAAGTTATTAACAACCGTTTTAATTCTAGATCCCTACTAGAATTATAAATTTATTTATTTATTATTTATTTACCATCAGACCGATACATATACTGGTAGACCGATACAGCGATGGCGTGACGACATCCAAAAGTTTTGCGGCAACACCTGGACGAGATTGGCACAAAACAGGGTAGATTGGCGAAAGAGGGAGGAGGCTTATGCTCTGCAGTGGGCTGAATAAGCTGCCGATGCAGATGATGATTATTTATTTATTTAATAGACACCAACTTGATGTACGTACGATGACGTATGATGTACATGATGTATGTACACTAAACGTCACAACAATATATTATAGGTGCAAACTATATGAAATTAAGAAACGAGTTTTTCTTAAATATCTAGTAACAGTCAACGACTTAAAAATAAATCTTTATAAGTATACATAGTAAAGTGTGTAAAAAGAAAGTCACAGAAAAAATACTCTAAAATAAAATAAAATCTCTTTATATCTCTATTTATGTTATGCGAAAGTGTATTTGTAGTTTTTCTCGTCTTTCACGCAGTAACAGAGCAATGGATCGACTTGATTTCTTGCCCATAAAATGATCGCAGAAAATATCTCTTTTAAGACAGATTTCCTTTATTTCTTACCTATATTTTTTACTCTCTTACTCTTCGCATCTTCTTTCGTTCTCTTCACGAAGCCGAATTTAAATCGCCATTTTGAAGGTAAAAGCCTATCTTTAGTAAAATATTATTAAGTGACAAATGTTTACTCGAACTGGAGTTTTCTCTATGCGGATATAACCGCAGGGCGCAGCTTGTAAAATAAACTAAAACTAGATCGTTTGACATTTTACAATAGACTTAATACGCACATAAACTCATTTAAATGTTAAATAAAAATCATTAAATGATCTTATTTGTCCTTATTCTGATCTCATTCGTATTCACATTGATTCTAGTTTGGTATAATTTTGTATGGAAAATAATTGCCCGTAATTGGTTCCAATTGGTTTATTACCAAAAATGGAATTGGAATGGGTGTTTTCAATTATTTTTAAGCCAATGTACTCGGACTTGATACGTGAAAGGAATAATGTGTTTTTTTTTTTGTTTTTTTACGGACACTGTAGACTGAACTTGATTTTTATCGACCTTTGTCTAAAAGGACTTAAGCAATTGAATTTTAAGCAGCTTCTTAGAAAACGTATACGTGATGCATTTCTCTGTTTCTCGTGCGTGCGATAGAGAGAGTGAATTTTCCTAACTTTTTAATGAAATTAGCGTTTCGGGGGTAGTTTATTATCACCTACCCTAAATCTTAAAAATACCTTTCTTTTTGGTGTCAATGTTTTGATTTTTCGAAAAATGTTCATAGTGTTCTATTATCAACTCCCTTTCTGCGTGAAACATACAAGCATAGTTTTCCACGGTGTAGATAACATAAATAAATAAGGCATCAAAATCTGATAGCATTTAGGGTTGGGTATCAGGTGGTATTTAGGACTACGTTTTTTTACATGGACGAGACGGCGGTATACTCTATTCTTAAAGGGGAAACCTTTGTACAGCAGTGGACGTCTTCCGGCTGATGATGTTGATGAAAAAAATCTACATATTTACAATAATTATACATATATCTGTAGTGCTGCTTCACTACATTGAATAATATTGCAGTCATTAATTAATAATGCATTATGTAATTATTTCGTTATTATTAGGTCAAGTTATCGAACAGATTTATTAATTTCGCAGTCATCTAGGCCATATCCCCATCATTGATTAGATTGATTGATATTCTTGATTGAATCGTGCTCTGATCATCTGTTAATTTATGCATCGAGATATATTTTTGAGATGGTAATCCGAGCTTCGCATCCCATTATGTTTGGTAATTGGTGTCTCCGTTAACATTTCTACGAACTGCGTCGCATTGAAGCCTGCCTATAAATAGATAGTTTCAGACTCATAGTTCCCCACTAGATAGATAGATAACTCTTTATTATTCACACCAGAAATTACATGCATAATACAAAAATCTACTTAAAAACTAGTGTAACAATTGGCGGATTGATCACTAGGACTAGTCTGGTCACTAGGGTTGACATTGTCGTGACGCCTTGGCATAAACACAAATAACATTCATAAGTAACACCAGACCCAGAACAAATATTTAAATTCATCGTTCAAACATCTGCCCGGCCGGAAATTGAACTCGGGACCTCGTGCTCATATGGTAGATGTTCTACCATTGAAACAAACAGGGCCCCTATTCGGAGACATGACAAATTTATGTCGACTGGCTCTCATCTCGATTGCCTCCGACTATTCGATGTATCTTGCACGCTAGCCATCGTGAATATCTCGAATCATAGCTTTGAGAATAAGAATTCTCGAAGTTCGACATATTTTTCGAGACGAGATTGAATCTCAGTTTTTCAGAATAGGGGTCCTGGTCGTAGTGTAATATGTGCGTCGTTAGATGTTATCGGGAGAGACGCCATGCGAGATGTCCGGGCGCTAGCGCTGATCGCCTTCGACTTAGTTCACAATGGTGCTTAGTATACTAGTAAGCACCGTAATAGATAGATAACCCTTTAATTTAATCGCGCAAAGTATATAAAACAGTGTTTGACTTACGCCGTGTACTACTAAAGGGATAACGAAAATCGTGGTAAATTAAACAACGTTTTAGAATAATAATTCGTTGTAAAGTTCTCGTAGTTGTAATTTAAATATAGAAAACATTTACCACTTTGACTGTACGAACTAACCGGCCCGGTCCTTACGAACTAGAATATATATGCCAATGGTCAACATTAATTAAAGTAGTTTTTCCACATCCATATTTATATTATTAAATGTGTTAGTTTATTGGTTTGTCTGTATTTATTTTGCAATAGGTAAAGGGCATTCAGAATTTCGTAATTTCTTCTCAAACATATATTTTAGTCAAAATGTTAATATGCAGAGCGAAGTCGTGAACAGCTACGTTTAAATATAGCCTTATAAAATAAAGATGAATTTAAACAACTGGTGGAAATGTCAAGGTTTTAGAACGGATGGATCGGATAACTGATCCCAGATGTTGAAATGTCAGGAGGATTCGATCACGGCTCCTCTTCAGGGATAAATGTACTTTTACTGATGGTAAAATTTATTTATTGTAAAGATGTATCAATAGAATTATGATTGTTATGTTGTAACGGTACTTAGTTAATATCCGATAGTCTACTGGAGGAAATCGGCAGTTGTATGTATGTTTGTATCACTTGAGGAACCGATAACCGATGGGGAAGAAAGGCTCTTAAGTGGCGACCACGAACCGGATGACGCAGCGTAGATAAGCCTCCCACTAAGTGGACCGACGACATTGTGAAAGTCGCGGGCAACTGGGGGATGCAAGTAGCCCGTTGTCGGTCGGTGTGGCGCTCTCAGGAGTAGGCCTATGTTCAGCAGTGGACGTCTTATGGCTGATGATGATGTATATTTGTATATTTGTATGTATAATTGTCTGATAATAACCTAGGAAAGGTTGATCCCATCTTCATGAAGCTTTGTAGACAATTCGATTCAATATTTTTTTTGTTTTATATAAAATCGGCTAAGTGTTTGTGAATCCATCAGTTCAGCGCGAACTACTTGTTTAAAATAAGAGTATGACGCATAGCGTAGCGTGACACTTACCATCAGGCGAATTACTTGCTCGTCTCGTCAATCAGACGCATTAAAAAAAACATAAATACAAACGCCGACTTGTTCATGTAGACTGACCTGTCCTTTGCTTCGCTCGGTCAATTATAAAAGTATAAAAACTTGTAATTTCGTTTATTGGAGGGACTGAAATGACAACCGATTTTATAAATTCCTTCACTGGTGAAGCCGCGGGCATAAGCTGTGGCATTATGATTATTATTATTACTGCACTGAGTTCTGTTTTTTTTATCTGTATATAGTTTATAATAATTTCAAATTTATTTTCCGTTTTGGTTTTTAATAAGTTTGAATTTGTATTCTGTGTTCTAAAAATTTTATACTATTAAAAATAGTAGAAAAATTATAATTCAATAATGTATCTACTAAACTTAAAAATATTATGTGTACTGTATTATATAATCTAAACTTAAAGACACAAACTTAAACTACAAACAAAATCCTAAAAATCCTGGTTTTCACAGAAAACTTAATTACATTAAAATAATGACCTTTTCGAAATACACTTGTCTTATGAGTAACCTTCACAGGTAAAGTTGAATGTTTTATCAGGCCTTTTATCATCGTCATCATCATCATCATCAGTTCATCATCACCTGTTTGTATGGGCAGTTCCAGACCTTAGTGTATTTCAGTTCACCTATCACCTACTTTATAACATGCTCGCTTTGTCAGTGATTCTGTTACAACTTTCTTTAATTATGTTTCATTAAAATTTTGTATCGCACTTGGAATTTTACTATAGAAATCATTACTACAGATTAAGAAAGATTTGCTCACTCTGGTGATTCTAGTATAGAACTGCTAGCCTACGACTATGCCTTGTGCCTTGGCTTGACTGAAAGCCAAGGCACAAGCATGAAATACGGAACCCTAAAACATAATTTCAAGGGATCTGGAAGGATTTGAAAATAAAGAAATATAATTTTATTTTGTTACATCAGAAAGCAGGTGAGCAATCTGCTGCAACCTTTAACGCATAAAACAAAAAACAAGTGGAAACCTCAAGGAGTTCCTCGAACGTCTTACTAACCACAAATCTGTCGTTAAGGAAAAACACGTCGGTATTTGCGATTGCCAAATTTTTCGAAGGTCATCCACATAGCATACAAATCTTTATTTAAAAATACTGTGTTATATATTCTGATTATACTTGCGTCATTTTGTAAGGATTTGTCCTTGTTCGGACAATCAATATTATTCAAATAAAAATAAAATATCTGACTGCAAAATGTAGCCTATGTCACTACTGTAATAAAGAGGAATCCAACGACACCTCACTCGTCAAAATCGGTCTAGCCATTTAGAGTGCAGGAGGTATACAAACATAAAGCTCGAAAGTTAGGACAGCTAATTTCCAAAGGTTGCCTCATAGAAAAAAAAATTGTAATAGTGTTGATATAGCAATTTTTCAAGTGTATGGATGACAACCTAGAATGGGTTGTCCCATCTGATCTATTCTGTGGCTTGAATGAGAAAATGAGACTAACCTCGGGATTCTGAAACGTTTGCTAACTTTGACAACAGATTAATTCTAATGCTGCCTTTGTCTAGCACTAAGCAAATGAAAAAGACAACAGATTAACCTCGGTATTCCGAAACGTTTGCTAACTTTGACAACAGATTAATTCTAATGCTGCCTTTGTCTGGCACTAAGCAAATGAAAAAGACAACAGATTAACCTCGGGATTCTGAAACGTTTGCTAACTTTGACAACAGATTAATTCTAATGCTGCCTTTGTCTGGCACTAAGCAAATTAAAAAGACAACAGATTAACCTCGGGATTCTGAAACGTTTGTAAGATAAATAAAAATCCGTGGTGACCCTAAAACAAAATTTTAATTTTTCTAAAACCCCAATGCAACTATAAAAGTGTATATGTTCTTCAAACGGCTGAACAGATTTTCTTGAATCATAAACATTCTCGATCAAGTCACCTTTGAACCAACACAAAAATCATTCTAAATCGGTTCATCCGTTTGAGAACTACAATGCATTTTGTGAACGAATGGAACTTTTTTTCCCAATCGTCAACACTGTTAACGAAAAAGGTGTTACCGAGCGGAAAGTACGCGAAGTGTGAATGAGCGGGAAAATATAATAGCGTTCTTCAACACTGTGAACGAACGAAACTTTTTTTTCCCAATCGTCAATAGTGTGGACGAAGGGGTATTACCAAGAGGGAAGTACCTCTGCAGACCAATACACGTCAAACTTGTTACAACTCTCTGTTAGCGTCAGAAGTTAAAAACTGACAGATTTTCATCTAACCTGAAATCTGCATATTCCAGGCTTGCTGTTCTTGGTGCTATGCTGTGAGCTGCCGACCACGTCTGCTGCGAAAGCCACGTCTCTCTTCTTTGCGAAGACGTCCACCACGACCGCGGCGCCTGAGGAGACGGCCGAGGATGAGGAACAGGTGAGAAATCAAAATATAACTTCAACAAGAATTTTCATGGTGATCCCATTTTAAAAGTTTTGTCTCAATTAGCCGTTTTCGGCTTATACCTTTTCTTTGCAAACCTGACGTATTCCCAATAATCCTAATCCTAACTAATATTATAAATACCAAAATAACTGTCTCTCTGTCTGGGTGTTTGTCGCGTCATCACTGCTAAACGGCTGAACGGGTCGAGCTGAACTTTTGCATATATTTAGCTTAAGGATTGGAGACGGACATAAGCTACTTGTTTTTTTATTGATCCACGCGAATGAAGTCGAGGGTAACAGCTAGTTTTCAATAATAATTTATATCCATATCCTCTTACCTCATACCAAGGCGCGGCACTCCAAGGTGACTTATTTTTCACTTCCTCAGTTATAATATACTGTCTGCTAATAACTTAGGTATGTCTGTATACGTAACTTGGCGAAAGTCTACGAACATAACTCATTGACGGTCATAATTCTCTTGGTGACAACTCTTTTAGTAGAGGCTGCATCTTAATTTTTATAGTTAGTAGAAATGGCGGCTAAATCAATGGAATTCTCGCTCATCAAGGAGACTGCACAAAATGCATACCAAAGAGCGTGCCATGTAAGGTATCACGTTAAGCGATTGAGTTTGAAATAAGGAGATCCGAAAAATGACCAATGTGGAAGATATTGCATCGGGTATAATAAAACTCAAGTGGCGGTCGGCAGGACACTTAGCTAGATGTGGTGTTGGTGTGGATTTTGTCTCTGAAGGAATGGTGAGCCATTCACCAATTCAGCGACGGCGTGACAACATCCAATAATTTTGTGGCAACACCTGGACCAGATTGGCGAAAGAGGGAGGAGGCTTTTGCTCTGCAGTGGGCTGAATAAGCTGCCGATGATCATCTCAAGAGTGTCGAGTGCAGGACAGTGCCACGTAATGTTTTGAACTGCTATAGTTCAATATTCTGGATGTCATTAAACTGCTATGGGCAAGCGTGTAGCGTTAAACGAGCTAATTGCCAATCTCTCCAAAAAAAAAAAAAAAAATGTGTTAAATAGTGTTGTGTGTTGTTGGCTGTTGTTTGATAATTTATTGTTACGGATGATGTACTTTCTTTTCACCATAACTTTCTATACATTCCAGATGGAAACAACAGCCGAAGGTGGCGAGGCTAACACCACCAACTCCAAATACACGGGGAATCCCCAAATAGACTACATTTATGATCCCAACCTGCCCCGGGAGCTGAACGGGTACAATCTATCTGAGTACCCGTTCTTCGAGTCAGTACCTCCACCGGAGACCATGGACTTCAAGTGTGACGGGCTCCATGATGGGTTCTACGCTTCTGTGCAACATAAATGTCAGGTGAGATGACGGTGGTAATTATAATGATGACCTTGCTAAACTTGTTTTCTTATTTATTTTTTTAAGTCTAGGCTTACAACAGAGATATAACAATGACAAAATGGTAAGAAACTAGACAACAAAATCTATGTCTTGGGTGCCCAATTGATCCAGTTCAGCAGGAGCATGTTTCGTACGGAACTCTACATGTTTATAAACAATGAAATATATATAAATATACATATGCCTATAATATTATCATAGTTCCCGTGGGAACTCAAAGTATGCTTGTTATGAATAGAGTATACCGCCGTCTCGTCCATACAAAAAGTGTAGTCTGATAACCACCCCTAAATGTTATCCGATTTAGATGTTTTTTTTTATATCTTATTATTTATCTACACAGTGAAAAACTACGCTTGAATGTTTTTGTTTTTGAAGTTCGCAATGTCTTCATTGTTATAGGCACATAATGTGACTTTTTTGCGTCGAAAATACGACGGAGAAAAGTAGTTAATGTTAGAATACCATAAATATTTTTTGAAAAATCAAAACATAGCCAAAAAAGAAGATTTTGTTAACATTTAGGAGGTGATAACAGACTACCCCGGAAACACTAATTTCATCAAAAAGTTAAATAAAAAGGTAAATTCACTAACTCTATCGTACGCACGGGAAACAGAGCGACAGCTATACAATTTTGAATACCGAGTGCGCCAATATCTCGCGGTAGGACGATCGTCTTAGTGAGTATGATAGATAAATAATTATTATTGGTGAATGATGTTTGATCCCAAGTCCAACTTACCCTGGAGTTGAACGTGTACAATCTATCTGAGTACTAATCTGCGAAGCATTTTTTCTTTAATTAATGCTCTAAACAGAGAGTGCAGACATTGCGTAAAGTGTAGGACCTGTGTAGTGTAGTGTGCGGCGGACTTGACGTTGTTCGTACCTGACTTACCCCCGAATACTGAAACGTTTGTTAACTTTGACGACAGATTAAGTCTATTGCTTTCTTTGTCATTTGCTTAGTGTCAGACAAAGGCAGTATTAGATTTCATCTGTTGCCAAAGTTAACAAACGTTTCAGTATTCGGGGGTTAAAGATATCAACAGTCTCCAGTGTACTAGCTCTGCTCCTTGTCATTCCAGGTGTACCATCACTGTCTATACGGTACCCGTTACGACTTCCTCTGCGCGAACTACACTGCCTTCGACCAGAAGACGTTCATCTGCCAATTTGTGTCAGAAGTGGACTGTAAAAACTCTCCTGACTACTGGAGCAGGTGAGTTTTATTTAGTGGTACGACTTTTGCAGAGTTCGCATGGCGAGGCATCAGAACTTTACCAGTTATTCAACCGCCAACCAGTAATGGAGTTGTCAAACCCTCACCCCTTTTAACCACTTGTGTGGTCAAAATGTGCCAACTTCAAGTTACTACTTTAAAAGTATTGCGTATGAGTATTTTTACTCGACTGCCCGAGAAGGGTAATAATTTTGGTGTACATATAGGTCTGTATTTTTGTGTTTTCCCATATTACCTGCAGGCTAAAAGGCTTGACCGATTTTGAAGAGTGAGGTGTCATTAGATTTATTTCTATGTCCTGGGTGTCACAGGCTAATGGCAGACGGGGTTTTTTGTTTTTCTTTTAATAATAAGTATTGTGTTTTTTATTTCAGAAACGACGCCCTCTACAAAGCAACCACTACGACAACCGTCGCGCCGCCACCCCCTCCCCCCACAACCACGACCACGACCACCCCCGCCCCCCGCTTCGCGCGGCCCGCGGGTGGCAGGCGGCGGCCGTACTACTACGACTACTACGATGATGACTACTACAACCCCCGGGAATACGATGAGTATGAAGACAGGTGAATATCTTTATTAATTCATGATGTATTTGCTCATGATCTTCTCACTGTCGGCTTATTGTCGGCTTATTGTTTGCTCATTGCCTTCTCAAAGCGAATCATAAAAACCAATTTTAAATGACCTAATTTTTATAGAGAAGTATAGAATAAGTGTCAGTAGCATCCACAGTCGTATCCTTTAATTTTCAGGGACTATACAAGAAGAAGACCACGACCGAGACCTCAAGGTAGACCAGGGAAGAAGAATAGACCAGTCGTTGATGACTATGAAGACGATAGGTAGCCTTTTAGATTTTGATTAGATTTAAAAAAAAATGTGGTTAGCACGTCTGGATCGAAGGGCGCACACATGGGTTCAAATCCCAACTATGAGCTTGAGCTACCGGTGAAGGAAAAGGAAAACCATAACATGGTGGTGGTACTTTCTGGTACCACCAAATTCACGTATGGTAGCGTGTTCACCCGGCTGACCACGTGAATTTAACAATCTGTCCCCTGAGGCTCGCGAGCCCCACGAGCAATCAGTTGTAAATGCCACTCGCGATCACCCATTGACCGTGTCGTCCGTTGCTTAACATCGCTGATCAGTTATAAACACCTAGTTGAGCTACACTATGAGCGCACGAGTTCTTTAAGGCGACAAACTAATAAATAACACGCTCAAACTTTATTATTTTACATAATCGTAGTATAACATCTTATACAATTTTTATATTTTTAGGAAAAAGAAATCTAAAATCTTTTTTTAATTACAGACCAGTTCGCCGCCCTCCACCAGCAGCAAGAGACGAAGACGATGAGTACGAGAAACGTAGACCTTACGCCAGACCGGGTGCCAAAAGACCGTACGAAAGAAGACCATACGACGAAGGTCGCGCTAGAGGTGGGTCTAGAAGACGACCTAGACCGAGAGACGACGATGAAGAGGAATATAGGCCTAAAAGACCAGAACGGCCTAGCGAGGACCGAGTTCGAGATGATGAGGAGCCTGTGAGAGCAAGAGATGAGATCAGACCACGGGACGAAATTCGACCTAGAGACGAAATTCGACCAAGAGATGAAATTCGTCCAAGAGACGAAATTCGACCAAGAGATGAAATTCGTCCTAGAGACGAAATTCGACCAAGAGATGAAATACGTCCCAGAGATGAAATAAGACCAAGGGATCCGGAATCAAGACCGTTAATCAGTGACTCTGACAGAGATGCAAGACCACTTAGAGACGACTCAAGGCCTCTAAGAGATGAATCAAGACCACTAAGAGAAGAGGCCAAACCTCTTAAAGAAGAATATAGGCCACGAGAAGAAATCAGACCAGAACCAAGAAAACCCTTTAATTTCCGATCTAGAGATGAGCGAAGACCAGATAGAGACGAGGATAGACCAAAAAGAGGCGAAAGATACCAAAATCAAGGTAGAAAATACAATGATGAACTTTCTAGACCTAGGGAAGACCGCCCTAGACCATTCAGAGAAAGAAATTATGAAGATGAAGAGGTAGATAAGAAAATAGTGGAACTGCCAACAGGTCCCGAAGGCTTAGTTAAACCAAAAGGAACTGGCATCTTCAGTCAACCACGAATGCCTCCAAAGATAAAGCGTCCAGTCCCGATAACTGAAAAAGAAAAGTATGATTACAAACCTGTTGTCACGACTAAAGCTCCACCTAAAATAGAAGACGAATATTACGATTATGATGACGATGATACCAGTAAAGCATCATCTTCAGGAAAGTCCAGCGCTATACAACAAAGACCCTTACCTGAACCAGTTGAAAAGGAAAGATTTAAACCAGCGCGACCTAATTATGCTCCTAAAAGACCAACAAAAAGACCGTTAGACTACGAAGATGTCCCTGTGAAAATTAAAACTGAGCCAAAATTTGCTGATGATTATTATTATGACTATGAAGATAAAAGAGATGTTCGTGACAGAAGGAGACAGAAAGAGGATGTTGAGAGTAGAGTTAGGGAAGTGAGGCCTACTGTAAGGGTTGTAAAGCGTCCTTTTTTACCGTCTAGGGGTGGTAGCCCGTACCTGCCGAGAGGGTTGCAACCTGTTAACGGTAGGGACGTGACAGCTCCTATTAATACCACCCCGAAACCTACTACTACAACTTCTACAACTACTCTTGCACCTATCACTAATCCTCTTACAACTACAACAACTAAGCCACCTACAACCAGAACCACTACAACAACAACGACAACAACAGAGCCGCCAACAACAACAACAAGACTAACTACAACAACTAAACCAACAACAACTATCACCACCCAAGCTACAATAGAACCCAAACCAGAAGAGGAATACGAATACTACGACGAAGAAGACATTGATTACTATAAGAAAGAATCTTCAACAGCTCCTGTTGAAACTACAACAAAACCTGAAACAACAACTAGGTACCAACCAACAACAACTCGTTACCAAACAACAACTCGGTACCGAACAACAACAACCACGACAGAACAACCAACATCAACAGCTGAATTCACAACGCCCGATCAACAAGCTAAATACTTAGCAACTAAAGTTTTGCGCGTTTACAACGAAAACTACGAAGCAATTAGAGATAAACTAGAATCTACTTTATCACCAGGAGATTATATTAAGCCTTATATAGCCACTTCAAAACCTGTCCTAAACTACAAACAAAATAACATAGAACCAGTACTTTACAAACCAAAACCGAAACCTGAAATTTCGAAACCCTACACGGCCACTGGCAAACCTTTTATACCCGACATTTCAATAAAGCATAACCTGGCTAATTCAGTTGAAATTGAAAATGACTATGACATTTTAAATGAAGCTTTGACACCTAACGTTCCCTTAAATAGGGTACCTAGCGGCTTCATATCGCCAGACAGGGACTATACATTTTCTAGATTTAGAAATAACTATAATTCTGATCCTCAGTTCGCTGCGTCTGAAATAAATAATTATCAAGTGAGAAAAAGGCAACCTATTCAAGTTAGTATAAGGACACCAAATTCTTTCTATCTCCAACCTCAAAGGGTTGTTTTTCCAGAGGAGATAGCTAGGTATCCTAGACAGTTAGGTCAAATAGGTCAGCTGTATAGACAGTTAGGTGATCTATTTTAATAATGGGGTTGGTTTGTAGAAAATTTTTTGACAACAGATGGCGCTAGCATAGCTTGTACCTTTTTAGAAGAGTTTTTTGACACAGTATTTTGTAGCAGTTCGCCTCGAACTCAGACCTCGCTTCCCCTATAAGCTTAAAACCCCTGGAGAAATTTTAAAATCTCATATTTGAAATAGTGTTCAAATGACCAACTTGCCTACAAAGCAAACGCTGACATCTTCGCTTTCCTCGGTCAATTATACTCGGAGTGAATCTTTGTACAAGAACAAGACTATAATAAAGTTAATTTTGGCCACTACAGCGACTACTACTACTAACTACCCGTATAAATATCTACAGGCCCAATGCGTGCGAGAAGGTGAGAGTATCGTTCTGTCACTTTCGTAATCGTTTGTTCGATCTAAAAGCAGCCTCGATTGCAAGTTTCAAATATGATCGCTTCGCGCCCGCAGTCGGATAGGCCTGGTATTTCATAAATGTCAAATGTCTTATTGACAATGTCCGTAAAAAAGTTTATAAGCTATGCTGTTGCCACTGGCAGTGCCAACCACCATAGTGATTGGGGTAACCTTTGACGATTATTTTATATGTATATGAAAACCTGTAGGTGTATGTTTTTCACCGACAAAAATACTACATAATTATATACATATTTCTTTTAACTCGATTTTTAACTTTTTAATCAATGACCTTGTTTTTACAAGTCAAGGCCCTGAATGAAAGTCGTTTATAATGATGACGTCATATAAATGGAATAATTGGTATTTTTCATTTATATTTAAAACTGAAATAATAATAATTATAAACTATTACAGAGCTCGAGTCAGTATCCGTGGACAGGGTGGATTACTCCAGTCTGCCCCCTGCTCTGTCCCCTCGGGGGGACAAACAGGAATAAAAGTTTGTTTTGTTACCGATGAAGGGGCAGATCGAACTATTTTTTCTGCTGTTTTCCTATGGCAAAAATGCCAAAAGGTCGTTTCTTCTGTCTATAAGCCACTATATCCTATCAAATTTTGATTAATATTCCATAATGCGGTGAGCTTTATATATTTTGTAATTAATATACCCTACAGATTTTCGTAAAATTTAAATTTAGGACACTTATTTAGTCGACCTTCGATTGTTTTATATTAAATATAAAAATTAAAAAAATATCTCTACTTTAATTTTCATTGTATCACTGCCAATATTGTTTATAAGCGAACATTTTAATTATTAAGAAATAAATACTCTTAGTTACCTTACATTATTAAGAAATCTATTTCAAAGGTTACCTATTTAAAAAGTGTAATGAATTGAGAAAAAATAACAGCGAATAATTGTAATTTACAAGAAATATACAATTAAATGTCCACTGCTGAACGTAGGCCTCCCCCATAGTGCGCCTAATTAAATGTTAAATTGTAAATAAAAAGAAGGAATCTGTACGTATATTTAAATTTATTATAACGAACAACCATATATGAACAGTAAGATTTAGTATAATAAAAAATTAAATAATTTAAACATATTTTTATTTTCCTACAAGATAGCCCTTTCAATTAAGCGATTGACCCGGAAATAATTAATAACAGGTATTTTAATTTTCGATACATAATTGTAAAACTAATCTCTTATATTAATATACAATAATTAAACAAAATTCTTATCCGGAACAGACAAAAATTTACGCTATGTTAGAGTCTATTTCAGATGACGATCGTAAGCGCGGAAGCGAGTCGTCGGCGACGATAATTTATTATGGCTCAAGCATAATTTTTTTCTATGTTCCGTACCTCCAGAATGTTTAATTTAATTAAATATTGATTCTACGTCAGCAAATTATACTAAACACAATTTAATATTTATGTTATGAATTATGTCCGGGTCGTCCATACTAAGTCTCGTAACTTGACTGGGCCTAAGAGTGAAACGTCCTAATCTATGTAACCTAAAATAAAAATATATATTTTTCACAAATTCCTTTCTTAGTGTTCACCAACTTCCAACGGTGAAGTCAATCCGAAAAATTTAAGCCTCATACCAAGAGCCTCACGAAAATACCCCATGTATATTCTACTATTTTTCGAAGTTCAGAACTTGTTTTTTAAAGGATTTTTTTTATATTCGAGTGGGATAAAAAAAGGGACGAAGCAGAAACCGAAAAACACAAAATCAACCCAATAAAAGTAAGAGTTTTATTTGGATGCTCTGGGCTGGTGGCATACACGCTAGATGATGAGACACAATCCAGAGGTCATGGTGACATAGATGATGCTGAAGATACGTCACGCACTCTACTTTCTTCTGTGGCTTGCAATCCCACAGCACCTGTTTAGTTAGGCTTGACGAACTGTCCGAAGCTCCTTAGAAGATGGTTATGATAGATTACAATTAAAAAAGCTTACACATATTACTAGATCTTTATTGCAAATTCAATTTTATTACGATACATTATAATTATTGTAAGTACTTAGTAAAATACAAAAACTAAACACCAAATTCTTAATAATTCAAATTTATTTTTATTGGAATTTTTCATGGAACCAATACAAAAGTTCTCGATTCTGTTGTCCCATTCATAAAACTGATTTGACAGCAGTAAAATGGTCGGGCAATAGTAGTGTCTCTTTTCATTTTCATGTGTAAAAAAGAGATGGAAACTATTTCAAAGCTGTCAAATTTAGTGCAAAGAAATGTTGCAACAGAATTGACAACAATAATTATTATCACACCATTTTAATTAAAAACTAAAGATTAGCAGATAACACACAGCCAAGTTTCCATGGTTTGTTCAATCAAAACTTGAAAAATAAGTAATAGGCATAACCTATCAAATCGTTTTTCATAACTGCTGCCGTATTCTCAGCTCAAACGGAAAAGTTTCGATTCGAGATTTACACTCTCCGTCTGCGTCAACTACAAGTGGGATGATAGAGACAGAAAGTGTACATTTCGAATCGAATCCTTTCCGATTGGCTTCAGAATACGATCACTGGTAATTTTGCATTCGAATATGCAAAGAAAAAACACATGCCGGAAAAACAAATAAATAACCGTTTTTAATACAGGAATGTCTAACCCATAACTTAGAATACATAATTATTTATGGTCTAAACCGTTTTATATTTGACATGAATTTCAATATGTAATTTTAATTAGAAGACAAGATATTCAAATAAATCAGTTTTAAAAAAGGTGCGGAATGAAGGCTCCTGTCACCCATCAATAAATGGCAAGTAGAGGCCTTTGCTAAGCATTGGAATAAGAAACGCTGTGTTACTAGATAAATAATTGAAGAAATTCCAGTTAAGTAAATGCCACACTTAGTAAAATCAATGTAAATCTTAATCAATAATGTAACAAATTTATATTTTCTTGTTATCTTGTTAATTACAGCTCAATTGTTATAGGGCAGATATAACAGCTAAAGTTTCACATTTAATTGTAGAATAGTTTTGTTCGTGTTTAATAAGAAATTTGCTCATATAAGCTATAACAACTTTATTATTTTGAGTCTTAACATTGCACCAATTGCAAAATTAAAAGCGTAACAGTGAACTGAGAACGGTAAGTACACAATTGTGAATGTCATAATGTCATAATAATAATAATAATGTCATAATTATGACATGCAAGAATTTGAGTCGAAACTACACATTTTTAAATTTTGCGCTGATTAATAAGTTGTATGAAAAAATTACATCAACCAAAAAAAATCAAGGTAAAAGCTAGCATAACTACATTTGTCACTAAACCAATAACCAAGATGAAAATCAGCTTATTGCCATTATAAACCAGTGTTATTTATAGGTGATAATTTTAGCCGTAATTGCTTGATGCAACCTATTGATTACCGCAAGATTAGTTTCAATAATTCACGATGAGTAATTGAGCTGCATTTAATAAAAACGCAAGAAAAATTGAATTCGGTGCGTCGCTCTCGGCCAGAGAGCGCTGAGAGCGATCTCAATCGCACAATTAGATATTTTTTTTGAAGATAAATAACACTATGTGGGAACAAAAAAAACGGATCTTTAGAATACCAATGCCAAAGTTTATATGAAATCACGCAATTATTTTAGCGAAGGAAAAGGTAATAAATCCAACATTTTAGTCGGGATGGAAAATTATTTAATAACGATATATTAAAAGTTAAAAATAATGGGATTATTTTAAACACAACTAACGGATTATTTTTTTATTTCCCACTCAGTGGTTTATTATCTCCATAATGTTTAAAATCTACGAATGAGATAGCCTGTGATGGAAGCGGGTTGGCAAGGCTTCTTAATCGAATACTGCAAGTATTCCGATATCAATATTAAAACAAAATAATACGTAAATTACTGCAAATCAAATATCTCTGTCAGATTCCCGATTTCTGAATTAGTTGTCGCGAAAGGAACAAATATTTCAAAGTCATATTGAATTTAAAACCCACAAATTACGGTCGGTTCGAAACTCTTATTGGAGTCGATTGAAAGCGGAAAAAAATATATTATTTTGAGACATGTCCATTTGTTTGTCTTTTAGTCGATTAATATACATTTGAAAGACGGGTTTATTCCTATCCCCTTTGATTTATCTCATTTATTTATTGATGGGGACAGCGAGGCTTAAGCATT
This sequence comes from Apocheima hispidaria, assembly GCA_947579745.1. NCBI lineage: Eukaryota > Metazoa > Arthropoda > Insecta > Lepidoptera > Geometridae > Apocheima > Apocheima hispidaria. The sequence goes on from OX388171.1 coordinate 7,755,874, forward strand.
TTCCTTCCCGCTATCCACATTGACTAACATATATTATATAGTTCACAGCCGCGTGCCCGGTGCCGCTTTCTATGGAACGAAAAAAAACAAGCGCCCGCCGCTGTTCCATAGAGCGCCATACATTTTTGTATCTTAGCGCCGCCCCGTCTACGTGACCAGAGCGCGTGCAATATTAAGTCCTTTATTGAATTAAAACCAGAATCTACTCCCGCTGTCGCACGTAAGCTAGAAGCAGTCAACTGGAATTTGACTATTTTATCAGCTTACCGCTTCTTTGATTACGCACGGCAGCGCGACAGTTCAAGCTGAATTCGCGGACTATAGAAATTCTATCACAATTTTGAGTTCTCGTGTCCTACAGATTTGTACTTCAAACCCCAAGCCTTGTCAGGGAAGGAAGCGTCCATATTTGAATCGCCATTTGCAGCTTTCGCTACCTCTGTGCTCTTCTGTTCTTCCACTACTTCTTCTCGGTGGAAAATCCTGTAAAATTAAGACAGAATTTAAATACATCGTTCAATCAGTTCGTTTTGTTTGTTTTGTTGGAGAGTCGTTTGCGAGTACATCGACAATGTTAAGCTTGTCTTCATAAACTACAGTTGGAATTCGATTGAATTGACATTTAAAAAAAAATCTTTTCCTTTTCAATTTTTTTTTTAAATGTATTGTTTCATATAATTTTGCACAAATCGAGTTTATTGTGTACTGGGTCAAATCTCCATGAAAAATCCGTTTGCGTGATGCAGACTTCCATCACTGATTGGCTGTTAGTATTTCCGGGGGTTTGAATAGTTTGCAGTGCTAGTAGTTCTACGGTATTGGATAGATGTCGCTAGTATTTGTATCCATTAACTGTATCACCACCACTCCAACCTCTTTATCATTACTAATAATTACATTTTGACATAAATTTTTATTACCTACGTTTTAAGTTGACATGTAAATTGAACTTACGCAATAAATTAATATGAATATTATTTGGCTACACTTATCATTAAAGATGTCGATGGACTACACTCACCTGTTGATAGGGAACTGTATAAAGTAGAAGATGAAGGCAGAAGCCCAGATGAGGAGCTGGTAAAGGCAGACCTGCCACCAGGTCATGATGCCGAACACTCTGTACAGCCAGCGGTGGGTAATGAAGTAGATTGAGTAGTATCTGGAAATAACAGAAGATTTTATAAGACCTCTTAATGGTCCGGTGCTTTTTGAAGTAAAAAAAAGTCTGCCTAACTCCGCAACAAAACATGACGGCCTGGGATCTATCATTCTAAAATTGAATTGGCAACGCAACAAAAAATGGCCAACCGCCACGCAAAACACGTCAAAAAATGTTTGATACAGAACTTTGTGTCAACTTCGTACATTTCCTTCTTCAGAGTAGCACAGATAGGGAATGACATTGACAGCAAAGTGACAATCTAAGTAATATAGCATTTAGCATATAAATCATGTACCAAAATGCTGGCATCTATTTCGCCTAAAGGTTGAGCATCGCAATACAGAGTGGTAATGGGGTCAGTATTTTGGGAACAATTCCCACTGGTAGCGATCTTTTGGATTAGTTTATTTTATTTAAATTATCTTTCTTTTCTTTTCTGTAATTTGTTTTTAATGAATTAAATTATACATACTTTGTAGTTAGTACTTATACTGACTGTAATTCTGTAATTCATTTATGTAATAAACCATGTATAGCTGAAAGATTAACATGAACACTGTGGGGTCCAGACTGAAGCTCATCACATTTTTTAAATGTCTGGTTGATGGAAAGCTGGTCAAAAATGATGGTATTATATTTTCGCATAAGCGTTGCTATTCAGCATGACAATACCGCCAGCGTAGATTATCTAAAGAAAAAAACTAACTACTGGTTAGTTAAAAAAAATTGAATGGGCTCTGGGAGATCTAATCTTTATAACATTACTATTAGTACTCACGGGATATTTACCACGGTTATTGTTTTTGTTGAGTTCCCAATATTTCGGCACAGTTGCATGCGCCATGTTCACGGGTAGACTCATTGGGAACTCAACAAAAACAATAACCGTGGTAAATATCCTGTGAGTACTAATACTAATCTTTATATTATTAAACGAAGTAGTTTAGGTAGTTTGTATGTTTTTTTTTAAAATATTGGTGGACGATTTTCACCTGCGCCACCTAGCCCCAGACTAAGCAAGTTCCCAGACTATGGGATCCAGATAACTGATAGTTTTGTTGTTGTTTTTTTTTTTAATACTTTCATATAATACTTAGAAACACCCAGACAAAGAACAAACATCCGTGTTCATCACACAAATGTTTGTCCTCGGTGGGAATCAAACCCACAACCTACAGCTCAGAAGGCTGCAATCCTCCCACTGAGTCACAAGTTACTTACACTATGGCATATCCAAGATTAATGAAGGTAACAAGTCCGATCTCGAGTTTCCTATTAGTCGAGTACCTCCTCGCTTGTAATATAGTTTCCACAGCAACTACTATAGTTATATTAGTGTGCACGCAGTGGTTGAACCACCAGGGAACTATCTGGTCGTAGACTTGCGGGAAGACCAGCTCCCGGTCAATGTTGTACACCGTCCAGAACATTGTTGAAATGAACTGGAATTAGAGAAACGGACAAAATGTAGAATAAACTAGTGGAAAACCAACGAGATAGGAATCAAGAAGATACAAATATATATACATATATATGTATAATGATGTGTTATACATATATATTCATATATATGAATTGTTGTTTTTTCTAAGGGCTGTGGGTTTTAATAAAGAAATAAAATAAAAGCGCCCAACGCCAAAGTCGAGTACACAACTACATGCCGCACCACTATACTTTGTTTTTTGATTTCACAAGAAAATTATAAAAGTACTATTTGAATAGCATTTTTATTGTATTATCTAGATTCTCGGAATATGATTTGAAATGTCGAAACAGCTTTCACAGTTTTTAAAACGCCTTGGCGTAGAGAGCTCTCTCCAGATACGCGGTTCGCTTTAAAAAGAAAGGAAGAAATATATTCAGAAACAGCATTTATCAATTATTGGCTAATATGTGATGGATTTTGGAGGTATCATATATATGCATATATATGTATAACACATCAAAATAGGAGATCAAACATAGACAAATTTACATCAATCCAATGCAAGGCTAGAGCATCCGGGTAAGTCCTAAAACTGCGACCAGAATCAATGGAGAACGGGCAGCAGTGTTCTCTTAGTAAACAATGAGCGTATTTTTATTTTTTAAATGTAGATATCACTGACGTCTATAATACTATAAGCCTTACCAGTAAAATAGAAAGCAGTGCAAAATATAGTTTGTTTTTAAATTGTTATGTGTAATGAAATATATTTTTTTTAGCAATAAAAATATATTTTAATTTTTTTTTTTTTAATATTTTTAACTTGACAATAGGCTTGGCCCTTATTTAAATACATTTTGACGTAGATAAGTTGTAAAGGATTAAATTAGGACTTCGGATACTTACGTGATCTATTAGGACTAGGAAATGGAGCTTCGTTACAAACATTTTTTTTTTAAGTAAGAACAATAATGTTTACTTACCATCGTAAAAGGTACTACTAATCCGCAAAAGATAATATCCCTGTAGTATTGCAGCTTTTTCCCAAAATTTGACTGGTGCTTGTCCAGCCATTCTAGCGCGTCATACAGGAGCGACAGAGACATGAATACAGTTTGGAAGAGCTGAAAAGAAACAAAATATACGTTAATTTTTTTTTTTTAATGCATTCCTTTTCGTCCATGCCATGAATTGCTGGCATATGCCGAATGTGTGGACAACCTAGTATTAAATAAATCAAGTCATACGATCCCTTATCTATTAATTAGTTACGCTTGAAATTCACGAGTGTGTAGTTATAATACTTATCACATAATTAGTTTAATTATATAAAGAATTATTATTGAATGTCTGCTAGGTCTGCCATAATGAGATCGCGTGATCACAGAGGTCTTGACCCTACCAAAGTACAAGATGTTCGGTTAAAACGATGGACATATCGTAGGAGAGCATTGTATTCGTCATTATCAACAACTTTTATTATGGGACCAACCCTGAATTCGCGAAACACAACTGTATTATAAAATACTTCTCGCTTGCTCCAGACGTGCTAAAAACAAGTGATATACGTAAAAGAAAAATAATACCCGACTGCAAATTGTAGCCTGTCTCTTCGGTCGCAAAGAGAAATCCAAAGAAACCTCACTCGTCAAAATCGGTAAAGCCGTTTAGGCTACAGGAGTTACTTACTATAGGAACACACAAACATATTTACATACACCCCAAAACATTACCCTCGTTCTTAGGCAGTCGGGTAAAGGTCGCGCACAACACAAAAATAAAATGTCATAAAAATAGCTTCAACTCAGCATAATGCTGTTTAGCAAACAGCGCTGATATTTCGTTGAATCGTATCCATTATGAATGCCTTTAAATTTCGTCCATTATGAATCGAAAATATTCATAATTTTCACACATGAGAAGTAACATCAGGTGAACAACATTACCAAATGAAACATACTGGAACATTATGATATTCTAACAACCATGCATTTTAGTTTGACGCGCACTTCGTAAACCGAGTAATATCTTGATAACAAACGTAACACTTATGTTACACTAGTCGGCAAGTATCTTTACGTCAAGATATCTAAAATAGCCCAGTTAATTTAGCGTTGACCCGGATATAGTTAATAACAGTTTTTTTTTCTGTAAATAATAGTTCAACCAACCTTTCATATTATTATAATATATAAATTAATATATAATAATTAAACAAAACGAGTATCCGTAACAGACTCAAATTTTAAATATAACTAACGTAACGCAAATAGAGATGATATTGCATCATCTCTATTTGCGTTACGTTAGAGTCTATTTCAGATGACGATCGTAAGCACGGCAGTGAGTCGTCGGCGACGATAATGTATTGTAGCTCAAACATAAATGCTTTTTCTATGTTCCGTACCTCCAGAATGTTTAATTTAATTCAACATTGATTCTACGTCAGCAAATTTTAGCAAACAATTTAATATTTATGTTATGAATTATGTCTGGGTCCTCCATACTAAGTCCCGTAACTTGACTGGGCTAAAATTCGACTGATCCGCAACGAGTTTTAGGTATCTTCAGCGGAGCGAAGGTTGCGCGGGGAGATTTCGACGTATGTGTACAATTGTCACAGATCACACTAGATACCGCATTACAAGATTCGTTGTTCCTACAAAAAGTCAGCAAAGTTTGAGGAAGGCGCGGGTCGCGGGGAGTGTGACCGAGCGTTCTCATTGGCTATTTTAAGGTTACGCCTACTCGCGCCTAGCAATCAACCAATCAGAGTAATTTCTTATAAGTGTATTAAGACTGATGCGTGGTGCCTTTAAAGCGTCCTGAATCTTGTACTTGCCACCATAACTAGAGGCAAATAAAACAATGATAAATCGAATCAGATTCCTGAGATACAGGCCTTCACTAGGCAAGCAATCTTCACCAGATACCCAACTGCTTTGGGGTGCAGCCGGGTTATGTGTGATTATACCCGCTAAAACCCCCTGCTGGCCTGCCTTGGTGCTTGACCGCGGGCTCCGGGATCTCCAAGGGAACGCACTAGAGCCTTAGCATCACGGTTCAGCTCCTCCCGGGACAGCTAGCAGCTGTCTTGAGACGCCGAAGCCTACAACAGCGTCCACCACTCTACGCTGTCGTCCTCCCCAGACTCACTTAGGTAGATGGTTAGAGCCCCACCTATAACCACCACCGAGCCCAGAGGTCCCCTTTTAGTAGGCTCTTATTACAGGCAGGGGATACCGGTGCCGTATCTAGTGCCCCGGCATCAGGGCAAACATGCCTAGGGCCTTCTTGACGAGGAGGAATTCACATCGATATTTGATATTTAATTTATTGTGTTTGTTGTCCGAATGTATTATTATTTATTAATTTTGACATTTTGTAATGATTACATAATTACTTTAATTTATTTATTTTGACCTAATGAACTAATGACCGTAAATAATTGTAATTAATTAATTAATTGTACTTTGTACTACCGTAATTTGTACTTATCAAACCCATTAAAACGTGCTAATTTAAAATGGAAAAAAAAACTAATGACCGTTAAAAAATAACAGTTTTAATTAATAAACAAATAAATAAATAAATTTACTAGTTCTCCGATCGCTTTAGGATGCAGCCGAGTTATTTGGGATTATATATTGGCAGGTGGCTTGGGACGCTGTCCGTGCCATCCACCCCGCTAAGCGTGATACCGGGGTAAATGATACTTGATCTGTGCCAGCCGCCCCGTTAAGAGTATTGTCATCCCGCGAGGTTTTGGCGAATTCGATATTTAAAATTGTATAGCTGTCGCTCTGTTTCTCGTGCGTGCAATAGAGAGAGTTTTCCTAACTATTTGATGAAATTAGCGTTTCGGGGATATCTGTTATCACAAATGTCAAATCTTAGCAAAATCTTTTGTTTTTGGTGTCAATAGGCTTGGATAAACCATAATCTACGCCGCTATGTTATTCTAATGCTATGGTATTCTAATAAAAACTACTTTTCTTCGTCGTATTTTCGACGCAAAAAATTGACACTAATTGCCTATAACAAAGACGATATTGCGAATTTAAAAAAAAAATACATTTTAGCATAGTTTTCCAAGGTGTAGATAACATTAAAAAACACATCGAAATCGGATAACATTTAGGGATATATCAGACTACTCTGTTTGTATGGACAAGACGGCGGTATACCCTATTCATAAAAGCCAACGCCCGGGACAACCTGGGTCGATGAAACTATTTTGCCCATCTGCAACGTTGACGTGGCACGACATGGGTGGATGGGAGTCATTCCTTCCTCCAGTGGCTAGCCAACAAGTAAGAAAAAAAAGAAAAAAAAGAAAAAAAGAGTGTACTCACAAAACTCCATCCCGTAAGAAAAGCCAACTTAAACCTATACAGATTATCCAGGTCTATATATCCACTATGTTCTAACTTAATATTAGCAGCAAATAGCCCGACATAATAGTGATGTACCGTGGCAAAAATATGTATCACTGTGGTCCAGTACAGTTTCGCGTCACTTTTATCGAATAACTTCTCATTTTCTGTTATCAAAAAACATAAAATATTGTAATATATGTTGTAATCTGTCCATAAAGTTTGTTCCATGTTTTAAATTTATAATAATGACCTATAACTAAACGTTAGCAATAAATTGATTACAATTAAAAAAATATATATATTGAAAACTTTACCAAAAATTAATCATTTGAATTTGCTATTTGATTCCATTAAATTTTAGCAAATGGATAATATAATTTAAACGCTATAATTTGAAATATAAAATATATTATATTATTTCATTTATTATATTATTATTTATATTATATATTTATAATATATTATTTCGTATAAACTATTATTTGGCTTATTTTAGCTACTTTATGTAACTATAACCTATTTTTTATTTTTATTTACAATATACACTTATTATTGATTTAAAAAAATTAAAAATTTAATGGTCACAACTTTGATTTATTATTTGGGCGACTATGAAATAATTATCAGAATAATGACGGTATCCGAATCGGATTTCGCAATCATCAGTGCTGGGTTGCTAGAATAAGGGGAAAAATATCCCGAAAACAAATCACTTGAAAAAATATTGTATTCTTGGTTAAAAAAAATAAAATAGGTATGGGACGAGTCAATAATAGAAAGCGGGTTGACTTAAGAAAATGACGTCATGGGATGAGATCTGTTGGGGCTCAGAAAACAAGCCAAAAAGTAACGATAGGTTTAGGTAGGTATTCGATGATAATTATAATCATCCTAACTAATATTATAAATTTGAAAGTAACTCTGTCTCCCTGTCTATCTATCTGTCCGTCTCTCTACCTTTCTGTCTCTCTCTCTGGGTATTTGTCGCGGTATCTCGGCTAAACGGCTAACCGGATCGTGCTGAATTTTTGCAATAATTTAGCTTAAGGGTCGGAGATGGCTTAAGGTATGATCGAACACTTAAGAAAAAAAAAAAGTAGCATAAAATAGTAGTAGTAAAATTGTATGTCCACGCGAACGAAGTCGTGGATAACAGCTAGTTTATTATATATTAAAATAAACTTAAACATAAACTTTGTCAAGGGTGAATGACATGTTTTTGTTGAACTCCTGTTTTTGTTTTTGTTGCTGTTTCGTTTTTGTTCCTATAGTAAAAGTTCATTGTACTCGTCATTATGAACACGTAACGACTACTTACAATGATACACTTAAATAAATCTGAACACCCAGTATCGACTTCGTTCGCGTGGACCTAAAAAAGGATCCTATGACCGTATTTGTGATATACAGTAACTCCATATCAAATTGTATCAAGATCCGTACAGCCGTTTAGCCGTGATAACGCAACAAACATCCAGATAGAGAGGCAAAGTTAATTCCTATAGTTCGCTAGATGGCGTTGATCCATTTTTCTCAAATGTTAGACGTTTTGTGTGGACTGACAGTTGTGATGTAGGGAGTTCTGAATCGCCCAAGGGAAGTTTCTTACTCGAGACGAACGTATTCATTTTTATACCTCGAAGCTTTATTGGTCCTGATACGACTGCGGCTGTATTCATCAGAATTATAATACTAGTAAGAATTAGGATTAGTAGGATTAGGATAACACGTTGAACTCAACACTATTCTAATTATTATTAATAGAAATATAATAAATAATTTATTATTTTATTTGAAGAACATGTAACCTAACTACCCGATTCTTTAAAATAATATATATAATGTATAAATAATAGATTTGAGTGCTTGAACCTGGCGATTAAAAATTGGCATTGGGCATTGGGACACGACACGGTTTTTACAAAAATTAAGCCTAAGCCGCAACATTAAAAAAAAAAAATCATGTCCCCCGATAAAGTGTAATTTTTTGTCACTGGCCACTCGCTGGTTGACCCATCTCCATAAAAAGGTCTTTATACCTACAGCTAGAGATAAGACATAAACAGACATTCAAAACTTAATTAGTACTATAATTAGTTTGTATCATAAGGTAATCAAAATAACAATAATAATTCAAAATGATGATGTCTGGAATTTAGTTTTTACAATCATTTTACAATTCCATTATGTAAAAATTCATATTGCTGATTAAAATAATCTACTATTAGATGGGTAATTTAAAAAAGATAATAAAAAATAGATGTAAATTAAAATTACAACAACTAGGTAACATATTTGACCGAGCGAAGCGAAGGTCTCAGAGTTTACTGGGACAAATCGGCTTTTGTACGTATGTTTGTATGTTTTTATGGTTGTGTGTATATTTGTCCGATGATAACTTGCGAACAGTTGATCCGATCTTCATGAAATTTTGTAGGCAAGTAGTTCATTTCAATACAATTTTTAAGTTCGAATATGAGCTGAATCGGTCCAGGGGTTGTGAAGATATAGGGGTCGCTAGGTCTCAGTTCGCCGCAAAAAACTAGTTAGAATTAAGATTTTTGATTTAGATTATATACTGAGAAAAAACCTGTATAATATTGCTTAGTACGATTAGGTATTTTTTTAAACTGTTCATAAATAACTAAGAGTTTTATAGCTCTGTGTTCAGGACTGAAGGTCAATGTTGCCAATAAAATTGTAGGTAACCGATTATTATCTTTTGCCTCGATCATAATTAACGTTCGCCCGTTTTTAATATTTTTAAGTCGGTTATGTTTAGAATAACAATGACTATTACAGTCTTTGTTTCGACGAAAAAAAAGGGAAAAAATAGATTTTTCTTTTCCTTCGCCAACAAATCGAGGTGTCAATAAGCGTTTTCCAAAAAAAAAATTGTTCTGAAACTAACTAACTAGATGGCGTAATAGACCTATCGTTTTACCTGTCATTGTCATTCCTGTCGAAATATTTTATGTTTATTTTTTAATCGTAAATTTTGGCGCCACACGTTGTGTATTTAGCCAGTGTCAATTATTGTAATATTTCAAATGAAGTCAAATACATAGTTACGTTACTTGAAATTGTCTAAATACACATGTGGAGCCAAAAAACACGAGAAAAAAAAGGCACACGTACATTTTTTTGTTTTTCATGTCTTGACAGTGACAGCAAAACCTCAAGGTACATCTAACGCCATCTATTGGGTACTTTTATTACCAGGTGTTTTTTTTTGAAAACGCCTCATTCTTTTCCACATAATTATAATCTCGTCTGAATTAAAAAAAAATATAATAGACAATATATATATAAGTAATATATAATAGACAATATATGTATGTAACATATTGTAAAAAACGTTGTGTCCGTTTGTGATATGGTAAAAAAAAAAAAAATGTTTGTTATTTAAACTGTGAACTTTAAACTGACGGAAGATATGGAAAAAAACAGAAAAATATATATTTTAAGTTATGCTTAAAGATATCTGTAATAGTCAGATACAATACACCGTTTTTGGAAATTCTGTCTATCAACAAAAACTTAGAAATGTGCGAGTGATGACTCTCTGCTTGGGTGTTTTTCGCGTCATCAGGGCTAAACGGCTGTACGAATCGAGCTGATTTTTTGCATAGATATAGCTTAAGGGTAGGAGACGGACATAGGCTACTTTTTTTGATGGTCCACGCGAACGAAATCGCACGTAACAACTAGTATACCAAAAAATTACAATGAAAAATTTATTAAAACAGATTACAAAAAAAAACCGTCATAAAAACATAAATAAACACCACTGTTTCTATAGTACACATTATTTTCATCGGCTTTTATAGCAGTTTGAACATTACCTGACAAAATACGTAAGCAAATACATACAATACGACTAAATACAGTTCAACTTTTTTCTGAGGAACTCTTTTTTGTATGAGATAGTCATTCTTCTCGTATAATTTTTCAATGGTTTTCACAAAACTTCATTCGTTAAAAATGAAATTAATATCTTCGTGTTTTTAAACCATTTTACGTTAGTCCGGTATATCGTCATGAATTTACTTTTTTTGCAAAAAAAAACCACCTAACACCACCCAACTACCTGCCAAACAAGTTAGGTTACCTTTTTAAAATTGTTTCTCTTTTTGTCTGATTCGAACGCCACGACCTTTAGGTCGCAAATATATTTTTAGTACCACTAAACATTATTGGGTATGCACGATAAACGAATACACAACGAACGAAAAAGGACTACGAAATAGGAGTGTTATGATTTTGACCAGTACGTATGCTCATTATTAACTTACTACTTTAATAACTTTTAAACTTCTTATCATAATTTGATAAATGAGGTATCGTTGGAAGCGTCTTGATTGACCACTGATTATAGGCTATCTGACGCCATATTAAACCGAATATGGCGCCCTTTAGAGGACATAAAGTCATAAGCTAAATTAATGTTCGGTATCAAATAAAAGAACTTAAGGTTCACATTTAAAATATATATATATATAACTTAAGGAGCACATATAAAATATATATATATATATATATATATATATATATATACCAGCGCCCCGTAGTTTCACCCGTTTCTACAGAAACAGAATATTTTTCGAGAATAAAAAGTAGCCTATGTGTTAATCCGGGATGTAAACTACCTCCACACCAAATTTCATACAAATCCGTTTAGCTTATATCGTTTTATAAAGTAAAGGATTTCCTGGACTGTAAATTAGATATGTATGTGCCAAAAAACAAGAAAAAAAATACGTAAAAATGACGCACATTCTGTCGGATTGTAATCTGTCAAGACTAAATATAAAGTTTATTGCCGTGTTAAAACCAGTGGTTTAACCTGTTGTATAACACATTGTTATTTTACGCGTCGTAAACTTCTGGTATTTATTTTTACCACAACAATGAGTTAAATTATTAAATAAAAATAAAAAATGCAAATTTATAAATTGATGCCATACTTTTAGTACAAACAAAGACAGGTGTCAGAGTGATAGGTGAAATAGAAATAGGTTTTTTGTTTACTACGATTTTCAACCGTTTTACTTTTTAAAGAGACACGTGCCAAGGTGACAGGTGTCATTTCAGATTTTAATTTCTTGTGCCTATCTTTCTACTACGTCATTATCACCATTAGCCTTCTCTTATCAGACCACGGCTGGGCTCGGCCTTTCTCCCAGGGTAGATGATGGTCATGAAAAACGTAAGTGTGATAGATGTCCTGTTTTTCCCAATCAAAGCGGGAAAAGAGGAAAGCAGGTAATTATTAGCTAAACCTAAGTCATAAATAACAAGGAGTTGCAAGTTATCAAATAGTTGTACCTAGTATCATCTCTACATCTATCTGTCTGTATATCCGCTGACTTCTCCTAAACCACTCCGTTTAATTTTTGACGGGAGGTTTGGTTTCTAAATTACACCTGGGTGATCCCGGGGTGGGTCGCTAGTATAAAATAAAGGTAAAGATACAAGGTGTTACTAAAAGGTGAGACAATATTGAAATGTATGTATGTATTTATAATTATGTTCAACTTTAACTATGGGACCAACCTTGAAATCATGAAAAAATAATCTGCTGTTCCATAGGAAATGTCAGTGACACTCTACAAAATGTATGGAATAGCTTTTTTGTTTCGCTTAAAAAAAATGTTCATAATAATGAACATACATCCCTTTAAATATTGTCACACCTTTCAGTGACACCTGGTAACAAAAAATATATAATTAAAATTACTCACAACATTCCAGTTGGTGCCGAATGCCCAAGAAAATTGAACCAGAGACTGTATCTCGTCGATTGGAGTATATAGATTGCTATACATCATATAAGTTCCAAACAAGGAAACAATACAAAAATGCACGACCCCGACTGCGTGAAAAATTGTAATAACAACACGTAATAACAAATTACTTTTGACACGTTTTTTACATATAAATCCTTGCGCTTCCAGGCTTGATGCTTCTTCCATTTTGAACTTGAGTTATAAATATTATAACTCTACAATCACGTTGAATTTTAAGTTTTAACTGTTTTTCATCACTTATTATTCATTTTAAGTGAATTTAGCTTTTATATTATTATTAATATTATAACATTAAAGACGTTTGTACTCTGCACACCTTAAATTATTATGACCATAATGAGGAAGACGTGTAAAATGTATTAAAATTAAAGTTGTTCAACCGCATTTAAGTATTCTGAATAAGGATAATACTCCATAAATTTCCACATCATTGTTATGGAATTCATTCACGTTGATTAAAGACAATTAGTTTATTTCATCTCATTTACAATTTGTGCTATTTTATTTAAATGATTAATATTAAGAATTATTTTTTCGTTATCACTTTATTCGTTATCACCATATTTTTTGCTATTTTTTTTTCTTAATATTTAAAATAATCATAACAACGAATTAACAAAAATATAAATTTAATATGATTTTCTAAAAACATTTATATTTTAATTTTACGGAAGTTTTTTTTGTTTTCAATTTTCGATACGTCAACCTTTATAAACGATCAGAGTTCTTTTGAATACCAGAATGCATTTACATTTATGCACAATGATATTTTATGAAACGGGTTTTCTTAATTGTAGCAATCGTGCAATTGTCAAAACATGCCAACAGTAGAACCGTGTATTGTGTTGGGTTCCGTCTGTTTACTCGTTTACGAATTCATTTACAAGGAAATATTTATAATTATTATGTATAAAAACACGGAAAAATTCTAATGATGATGTCAAAGTCAAAATTTAATTTGCGTGATAATGGGTATACAAGTCCTAAAATATAAAAATGTCCATCCATTAACAACCTTTACAGGCGTGCAAAATTATTTAAATAAGTTTATTATTAATATGTCATCCTATCCTATTCTGGCCACGGCGACTAATATCTGTAATTTTATAAAGTTAATACGACGATAAATTACGAGGACTTGAGTATCGCAGTATCGCAGTGGGGTGTGTGAGCACACCCCACACACAAATCCATAAACATATACGTATAGATTATTGTTTTAGAAATAATTTTGTACCTACTTATAACTTCATTTTTATTTTTTATTTTTTTCTATTTTAATTTATTCGCGTATTTTAATAAATTTATTTTTAATAATATTTTTTAGTACACTGCAAGATTTAAAAAAAAAATGTTAAACAGATGTTTCAATATACAATGGTTCACGGATCTGTGGCAGGACGATTGCTATTTGATACAATCAGTCCTCCCACAGATCCAACTAACTATCTAAAAAATACAATAAGATAAGCAATGAAGTTTACGTTCCATTAAATTGCTTCAGTACACTAAAAATTCGAGTAACAAGTATTTCCCAGGAAACTATGGCAGATTCTTTCGTGATAAGGTTATCTAAGTCATATGGCGACACTCTCAGAAACGTACACAAGGCCTCATGTTCATGTCGGAACCTGGAAAATTCAGAACATTCTTCTACAAGGTGTTTAACAGTCTGAATTTATTCATTATCGCATGGACACCTATCCGAATCAATTATTTTGAAACGATGAAGATATGACTTGTGGAAGCCATGTCCAGTGATGGCTAGTGTAACGAAAAAAGATGTTTTGATGTATTTTTGAAATTTGAATAATTTGTCTAAAGTGGGAAATAAATTGCGCGTATGTTGGCCCTGTACAGCGCTTGAGTGCCGTGCTTCCCACGTTTCTCTGTTAATTTTACGCAATTTATGTTTTACGTAGGAGATCGAAAAGTGTGAATATTCAGGTGATATATTTAGTCCAGCAGCACTGTTAGCGGCCCTATCTGCGGCTTCATTGCCCTCGATTCCCACATGGCTCTTCACCCAGCAGAAGTCGAGGCAGCCAACAGTTTGATATTCGCTTATGATCGCGTGTATTCGGGACACCAGAGGGTGAGTACTATCCCGATTCCGTAAGGCTTGGAGTGATGACCTGGAATCAGAATAGATAACTACTTTTGGACACTTATGATCGAGTGCCCATTGGCATGCATTCAGTATGGCCAATAGCTCAGCTTGAAAGACCGCGCAGCTGTCATGTAATTTAATTGTGTTGGTTGATATCATTGCGGTAGTGTCATGATCGTAACACACGTATGCCGCTCCAACAGAGCCCTCATCTTGTTTACTGCCATCCGTATACATTTCAGTAATGCCAATGCCGCTGACTTCATTAGCTTCTTTCTGGTCATAAGCTATTTTGTGCGAGACTGTAACTCTGTTAGCTGGATGTAGCAGGTCGTGCACTGGCGTGGGTCTCTCCCATGTGGCATCTTCGGGTAAATGGTCACTGACCCCGCGCAGTTTCACTCGCTCGATCTGATGAACCTCCAGAACTTTAAGGTCTAGAGGCACGAACTGAGCGAGCGCCAAAGCTGCCGAGGTAGAAACCGTACGAATAATAATAATAATATAACTTCATATAAACCTTTAAAAAAAATATACCTATCCGTAACCATCAAATATTTGGAATAAAATAGATTATACTAAACCCCACATGTGGGGGACAGGCGATTTTTTTTATTCCCTCTTTACATGGCATAAAAGCATAAAAAGCAAAATTGTTTTTTATATTCTATGCAAATTGTTACCTTAAAAAACATATGCAACGATTCCCCACATGATGGGGTTCAGCGTATTTTTTTTACCTCTTTACATGTATGGGAGCTACCGTCATTTTACAAAAAAATAATAATATTGAAACTGTAGGCTTATATTTAGACAATCGTTGTGCAAAATTTCATGCATGTAAGTTTATAACTTTGGAAGTTATAACGCTGTAAAGGATTCAGACAGACAGACAGACAGAAAATATTAAGGCAAGGTCCAATCGCAAAACAACAAAAAGTAGCATTTTTCAGCGCTTTGTTCGAAGTGACGAGATTACTTAATCAGGTGCAAAAAATACTGCAGACAGAAAATAAAACTAAAATTACGTTTAACTAAATAAAATTTAAAAAAATTGTCTTAGTTACAAAATAAAAAATCACAAAATGAACCCCTGAAAAACGCTTCTGAAATCAAATGCTCTGAATTTTCAGCGGTAACTACACATTTTCTTTTACAAATTAAATATCCAGGCTGGTGGTGTATACGGCGAACCGGGTAGTTTTTATATTTTATTTATATATTTCCGATAATCGGCAAAAAAGCAATGAAAAACTACAATTTACCTTGTCCTGATCAAGTATGATATGCGATTTTCAACTTTAAACTTTAGAACTTTGAGCGGGACAGTACTCATTTCATATCACGATCAGTCCTCGCCTTAAAAGAGTAGGACATAAAAAAAAACAATCGGTTAACTTTCGAGTACGAATACCGAAGTTTTAATAGAGCAATCTTTATGTTACCATTTTCTAATTTGAGGAAAAAGAGGAACAGTCTCGAAAATTTTGTTGTTTTTCTTTCTTTTTCGACAAAATGAAATAAGATACTTAATGTAATGAAAGTTACTTTAAAACAGTGGTTTTCTGAAGATAACTGACTGTGTACAATTCAACCAATACATGGGCAAAATACACTAGACGACCTTGGTATCGGAGATGTTCTATGTAGGTATTTGTAGATGTTCCTTCATGAGAGAGTCTTAAACATCCAGTTAAATGACACAGAATCCTTGAAACGGACGACGGGAATTGGAATAGCACAAGGAGATCCGTTATCTCCAATTTTATTCAATATAGCCACTATCAAAATTTGTCAAAGTATTGACAACATCAATATATCACAGTATGCAGATGATTTTGTGCTGTATAGTAGTCGTAAGAGAGTGTCGGATGCTGTTATTGATTTAGACAGTGCGTTAAAATCAGTGACAAGTTTGTTGGATGAAATAGGGCTAACTATATCACAAAGAAAAACTAAAGCTATTCTGTTTACGAGAGGTAAAAGTAGCCAAAGCATACAATTAAAAATCAATAACGAATACATACAACAGGTAGATTGCGTGAAGTACTTGGGTATGTGGCTTGATAAAAACCTAAGATGGAGCACCCACATTAGCGAAATACAAAACAAAATATTAAGATTCTTGAATTTATTTAAAGTTTTAGCGGGATCCAGCTGGGGCGTGCATCTGAAACACCTGCGCCGACTATACATATCAATCATACGAAGTAGAGTAGATTATGGCAGTTTTTTGTACGATACAAGTGCCAAATGTCATCTTTACAAACTAGAGAAAGCACAAAACCAGTCCATGGGGGTCATAGGAGGCTTTATTAAAACTACACCCACACACGTCATGGAATCGGAACTTTGCCTACCGCCACTACATATTCGCAGACTGTATCTTGCTGGAAAATTCTGGCTACGTTCGCGAGCTTTTGAAGGAAATATAACTATTGCAGTGATAGATGAGTTGTGTGACCTCTGTCTGAACAGTGCTTACTGGAGGAGGAAAAAAAAACCGTTGTTAGTAGAGATTCATAAAAAATGGAAGGACCAACGTGTACACTCTTGGCCTAAGTTAAACATATACTCTCTTGATATGTGGATTACCAGTTTTGATCTTTCTAATAATATTATATGTAGCATCGAGGGAGTTGATGCGTCTAAAAAGTCGTATGGCATAACACAGTTACGAGACTTTTGTTCTGCATATCTTGGAACAAGATATAGCTCATTTTATGCTATTTTTACTGATGGGTCTAAAATTGAGTCCGCATCTGGAGCTGCATTCTTTGATCCTCAAACAGAGTTACGAGCAAAATTTAAAATTGATGAAAATATTTCCACTATGCACAGTGAACTCATTGCTATCTCCGAATCATTATCATACCTAATAGATATTAATGGCAGTCAGTTCGTAATATTCACGGATTCAAAGAGTGCACTCCAGCATTTGGCTCGCTAACCTCGAATTTTCGAGGATATCCGATAGCCTATACTATATTGGACAGTATTTATAAGCTTAGGGCAGCAGAAAAGGTTGTAGTTATCCAATGGGTGCCATCTCACATCGGTATCATGGGGAACGAGGAGGCGGATCGAGCTGCAAAAGATGCAGTTATCGAAGGGATTCAGTTTAGTTGCCTTCCACTCCATAGTGAGGTACTTAATAGTTTGAAAAAGCAGTGTTCTCAAAACTGGCAAGAATACTTCGACGAGCGGTCTCGATCTGTAGGTATCTGGTATAAAACAGTTCAATGCCAACTTCCTCGCTACCCGTGGTTCGACACAGTGGACATGAAAAGGCAATATGTTGTAGCACTACTTAGACTTCGTGCCGGGCACATTCCGGGCAACAAATTCAAACATTTAATGAGGAAAATGGAATCACCACTCTGCTGTTCGTGCGGGTCGGTGGAGGACGTGCACCACGTGTTGTTACGGTGTGCGCGGTACGACGTCCAGCGGCGAGCACTGCCCCACCTTATCGACAATAATGTAGGGAACTGTAACATTATACTGGCTTCTCCTGTTTCTGGGGATGCCAAGGTGCTGGTACAGATCTATTTTATGTTTAAAAATTATCAGTGTTCATGTGGAAATTGTTGATTATGTTGTCTTCTATATGTTCTTAGTTTTACGGGGTGGCATTGTCACTGTTGACAAAACCCCTTTTTTTTCCAAAAAAATAAATAAATAGATACAAAAAAAAAAAAATGGGCAAAATGAATCTACACGATCACAAAACGTTTTGCTCATTAAAGACAACGAAACCCCGATTCATGAATTTGATGCCAAAACCCTCTTATGGCATCCGATCAAGTTTTTCAAGTTTTTAATTTTCTAGTTACAGTATAGACTAGATAAAATGATAAAACTTGCTTATAAATAGGTCAGAAAAGAGCCTGTCATCATTAACATCATCATCGGTAAAACGTTCACAGCTGACGTGCATCCTCATTAAGGGGGAAGAGCTGTTGCCATAGTCCCCACGCTTGCCAGGCGGCTCGGGGATCGCAGAAGGCTCAAGGTTTACTAGGAGGATGCTGCTAGTCGTCCTCTGGTGATTTTGGTCACAGGTTCAATTGTTATGTCTTGTAAATTGAAGGGCCCATACCACAGAATAAATAACAATGAATTTATAGAAGTAGCGCCGAAAAAGAAAAACCCTTTTCTAGGAATCAACGCACAGACCAAACCACTTATGATAGAGACGCGAAAATTGAACCAAATACTCCTCAAACAGTCTAGGTGAACAATGAGAACGGATTTTGCAAAATTCCAGCTCTAAAGGGGTAAATTGGACCCCCAAAGTTTGTGATGAAAATTTAAAAAAAAACCTTGCTACGGCAATAAAATTCGGTTTTTGTGTACTTATCATAAAACTAAATAAAGGCATGTGTTAGGAATTTTAGAAAATTATACCCTAAAGCGGTGAAATAGGATGTTGAAATTTCTGTAGATAACGCGAGCGAAGCCGTGCGGGCAAGTTAGTATACATTATTTATACAGGGTTATGAGGAAACGGTATGCTAAGCCAAAAAGGGCTCATAGTACTCATCATTATGACCAACTTTTACTATGGGACCACAGATTACACACTAGATTCTGCATTCAGGACGCTCGAAGCGCACCACGCTTCAGTCTAAATACACTTATAAGAAATTACTCCGATTGGTTGATTGTTAGGCGCGATTAGCCGTAACCTTGAGATAGCCAATGAGAACGCTCGGTCGCACTCCCCGCCACCTGCGCCTTCCTCAAACTTTGGTGACTTTTTGTAGGAGTAACGAATCTCGTAATGCGGTATCTAGTGTGATCTGTGTCGCGAGTGTGTATCTAGTGAATCAGCTGTTCCATACATTTTGTCGAGTGTCATTGGCATTTTTCTATGGTGCAGCTGATATTTTTTTCGCTATTTCATGGTTGGTCCTATAGTAAAAGTTGTTCGAAATAGGATGTTTCATTAACGATGGAAGGACTTCGTTACAAGACTTGGCATTTCTTTACATTTTATGTTTTTGTTGGGATTTTATTTACGGAAATTCGCACTCACACAGTAAAAGTTGTTCGTAATGCAAGTTTTTATGAACAACTTTTACGCGGAACCAACCATGAAACACGATAAAAATCAGCTGTTCTATAGAAAGAGGTCATTCGGCTTCGAGGATATGTAGTAGACCATACATATATAGTAAAGATGTTAATAATAAGTACAATAATATCGTAGATCAAGTATGGACAACGCCCGGCCCGCGGGACAGATGCGACCGTGGCATGTGACGCGGCCCGCGGACCTTAACAGTCGTACTAAAATATCTGCAAGAGCAAGCCACCTAGCGCTCTAGCTAAATGCACTGATTGTGTAGAGCCATAATTAAAAAAAAAAACACGGTAGAAACTTTACGACCTGTTCAACATCGACTATTCTTATCAGCTCTTAAACGTCCACTATTGGATGACTACCCACTATTGGGCTACTGAAGGGGTGATTGCCATAATCCCCACGCTTGGTAAGCTGCTTGGACACGCACTATGTTCACTCGCAGCTGCTCGATCTCCAGTGGTTCAGGTCGCAGTTTTATATCATGCCCGGGTCAACTACTAAAAAGTAATATTAATTAAAAAATATATATATGTAGCATATGAAACTTCACACATAAGAATCTAACGACATCTCCCTCATGAAAATCGGTTATTCTTTTTAGGCTAAAGGAGGTTATAGACATAGTATATTCAGGACTCCCTACATTACAACTGTCAGTCCAAACAAAACGTCAGAAAATGCACAAAAATCGATCGGTGCTATCGAACTATAGGATGTAACTGTCTCTTTCTGGAAGCTAGTCGCGTTATCGCAGCTAAACGGCTGAACGGATCTCGATAAAATTCGATAAGGAGTTACTGTATATCACAAAGACCACTATTACCAATGATGATGATGATGAATGATGATGGGACCAAAACCGAAACAGCGAAAAAAAAATCTGTTTGATAAAAAATATTCATTTACTTACTCGACGAACAGAATGTTCTTCTGGGATTTCACTGTAATGGTGCCATAGTAAAAGAAATTCATAATGATCATAATAACGATATCCTATAAAATGTCCATTGCCTATACATGTATAATTAATTTTATAATTTATTAAAGAATAGAGTATACCGCCGTCTTGTCCATACAAAAAGCGTAGTCTGATACCCACCCCTTAACGTTATCCGATTTCGGTGTTTTTTAATAAGTTATCTACAAACCGTGAAAAACTATGCTTTTCGTTTTTTTTTTTTCGCTATATCTTCGTTGTTATAAGCAATTGTAAATTGTATTTGTTAATGGCGCGAACTAGTTGTCTAGATGATGTGGAAATATTGTAAATTTTTGGTATTAAATAAATTAAAAAAAAAAAAAAAATATAATGGCCATTTTTTGTACCGAAAAAACGACGAATAAAAGTTGTTGTTGTTAGAATACCATTTTTATCTATCAAAGCGAGCCTGGGGAGGACAACAGCGTCGAGTCGCGGACGCTGTTGTAGGCTTAAACGTCTCACGACAGCTGCTAGCTGTCTAGGGAGGAGCTAGAACGTGGTGCTGAGGGCTCCGAGATCCCGGAGCCCTCGGTCAAGCACCAAGGCAGGCCTCTGGGGGGGTTCTAGTGGGTATAATTCCACATAACCCGGCTGCACCCCAAAGCAGTCGGGTATCTTGAGAAGACTTCCAACATGCAAAAAAAAAAAGCGGCATAGACAAGCCAAGCCATGCCAAGCCATTAACATCAAAAACAAAAGAATTTGTTAAGATTTACAGAATGATGACAGACTAACCCCGAAACGCTAATTTCATCAAAAAGTTTGGAAAATTCACTACTTCATACTTGCGCACTAGAAACGGAGCGACAGCTATACAATTTCAAATATCGAATGCGTCATCACCTTGCGAAAGTACTATCCTTCTAAAACAATTATTTACTTACCAAATTCCAATTTGTCAGCAAACAATGTTGGTACTTAATTAAAATCGAAGAATTTACAAAATCTAATAATTCTTCGCATAAACTACTTTTAAAACTAATTCCCCATAAAATGACATTATAAAATAATGCACAGCTCACACCATGGAATATACTTCTTAATATTAAATCACTTTTACAAATTAAACAGTTTTGAAAATCACTTATTAAGTTATTTAATTTTATTTGAATCATTTTTGATTTTATCTTACTAAATTAATTTTGTCAATTTATCCAAAGGCTGTCCTAAGTTTGGCAATTTTAACATAAAACTAGCGTGAATTTTAAAATGTGTGAATCTTTATTGTAAATTGACATGGCAATGTTTTTTTAAGTCCATTGTATTTAAAATACTATTTCTTAAGAACAACGTGGTTTTTTTGTCCTTCATGCTGACCTTCAAAAACTTCATTAAAAACAGGTTTAAAACAGCCAATAATTAAACGGGAATGAATCGTAACTGGTCTTCAAAGTCACATAATTAGTCGCATCATAGTTCCGAAGTTATAGATAGGGTTAGATGAGGATCTGTGGTGAAGCTCGCGCCAGAATCCTCACCTCTCGTGCGAGCGGGCGAGCAAACGGTAAAGGCTATCGACTTGAGTGCAGTTTAAAATGCGCACATATTTTTTTTATTTTTTTTCCTCCTAATAGGATTTTGGCGTCGCACGTCTTATGCATTTGCCAGTGTCAAGTATACATATATATTCTCAAGTTTTGTTAGATATTATCAAATAAGTCATAGTCACGGACAAAGGCGAGCAAAGCAAGTCATGGTCAAGTCCAAATCATGCCCCAGTAAAGTGGTGAAAACTTTACTAGAGCCTTCTATGGAGTTTTGGAAACAACATGAAAATTCACGTTTCACGACATTATACCATTCACCAACACTCGTGCATGTACACGAACACTTAACGGGTAGAAATTCACCGTTTTTACACATTAACACTCGAAATAACACAAGTTTTGGAAAATAATAAAATGACGCGACATGAATTCCTCACGTTCCCGCCAAAACTCTCAAATGCGCACATAGTTACCATTTGCACTGTCAGCGTGCAAAAAGTCGGTTTAAGGTGCAACGTTTCCTTAGCGCGCAAAATTCAAATTTTCTTGCGTTTTTTGTCAATTACAGCTTAATTACTCATCGTAGATTCATGAAAACTAATTTTACGATAATAAATAGACTGTTTCAAGAAATTACACCAATCAAAAATTCAAATTGAATGCTGGTATAAGTACATTTCTCACTAAACCAAAAACCAAGATGAAAATCAGCTTATTGAGATTTGTAGCTAAACCAATGTTATATAAGTGATCATTTTACCCGTAAGTTCTTAAAACAACTTATTTATTGGCGCAAAATTGGTTTCAATAAATCCACGATGAGTAATTAAGCTGTAATTGACAAAAAACGCAAAAAAAATTGAATTTCGCGCGATGACCGAAACGTTGCACCTTATTTTTTTTTTTTTCTTTTTCCTCATAAGAGGATTTTGGCGTCGCACGTCTTATGCATTTGCCAGTGTCAAGTATACATAATATATTCTCAAGTTTTGCTAGATATTATCATACAAGTCATAGTCACGGTCAAATTCAAGCAAAGAAAGTCACGGTCAAGTCCAAGTCATGCCCCAGTAAAATGACGCGATATGATTTCTTCACGTTCCCGCCAAACTCCCCGTTGCACCTTAAGATGCACATTTATTGGCTTCTGTCAGCCACATGACGTAATGAGTGACGTCATTTGAGCGTGCTCACGGTGCTCACAAAAATGAGGTAGTGCACTGTATGCTCTAATGTCAAATTCAAATTTGTCATCTGTGAATTCCGTTATTCTGTTTTTTATAGAAAAAAAAATGGATTTAATGCAGGCAGTCTTCTGTGAAGACAGAAATGAAACTGTGGCCATCAAGTTATGAGACACAGACAGATAACCTGAAAAATGAAACAATCGGACATAAGGACGCTAATGAACGGTTTAATTTGTTGGCGCGCTATTAGCGTACTAACAATTTAAACCGATCGGTAGCAGTGTGTGTGGTTTTTGCACTGTGAGCGCATTTTAAACCGCACTCTTGGTTTCAATTCCAATAATTAGTCGTGACGACATGGCGAGTCTCGAACCCAGTGCTTCAAGGGATGCAGAGTTATAAAGGTGGATTGCAGTGTATTATTGCAAATAAATGATTTGGTTCATTGTTTGATTGATTCTGGCGTGAAAATTTCTCGCCATTTCGTATCTGCACACTTTGAAAAGTATATTTTTTTTGTTTATGTTGTCATCCTACTAGTTTCAAACATGTCGTAAACTGAAAAAGAATAAAAAACTCGCAAAACAAAAAATACTTTCTCAAAAACTGTTTGATTCTCCTTGATTATGTGAAATAAGTAGTAGAACCGAGCGCTAAGAAAATATTTAAAGATCTCTCTTCTCGTCTGGGACCGTATTCTCTCTCTCTAATTTAGAATTTAATGGAAGTGAGAGTGACCGAGATAAAATGTAATTTCTCCGAATAGGGTCCCTGGTCGAAGCAACACGTGACCAAAATGCTGGCCTCTATTTCGCCCAAAGGCTCAGTATTGCAATACAACGTGGTAATAGAGCCAGCATTTTGGGAACAA
This sequence comes from Apocheima hispidaria, assembly GCA_947579745.1. Lineage (NCBI taxonomy): Eukaryota > Metazoa > Arthropoda > Insecta > Lepidoptera > Geometridae > Apocheima > Apocheima hispidaria. The sequence continues at coordinate 7,780,383 of OX388171.1, forward strand.
TTCTCACTGATATCGTTCTTTTAGATTAGTTTAGTTTGTTTATTATTACTATGTAATTTTAAGTCCTATTTAACTGAATTAATTATTAAACTAGTGTTAAATAGTAATAGAACAAAATAAAATATAATAAATAGATTTGACGCTAAATATTATTTATATTTCCACTATTCTAACAAAATGTTTCTTAAAAGGATATACGCATAAGACCAAAGGCCTTGACTTTAAACTTGGCTTTCGTTTGACATTTACTATCTACTATTATGTAATTAACAAAACGTATACCTACGTAACAACTTAAATATTAAATATTAAAATATACCTATAAATAACCACGAACTCAAACAAACTACCTAATCTTGGCCTATCCTAATCCTAACTATCCTAACTAATATTATAATTTAGAGGAATAAACCCGCAGTTCTTTGTATCAGAACCAATATACCTTCGAGGTATAAAAATGAATACGTTCGTCTCGAGGAATAAACTTCGCCTGCGCGATTTAGAACTCCCTAAATTACAACTGTCTATACGAATCGTCAAAAAATGTACAATAATGCCCAACTAGCGCCATCTACAGGAACTACAGGAACTAACTTTGTCTCTCTGTCTGGATGTTTGTCGCGTTATCACGGCTGAACGGATCTTGATAAAATTTGATAAGGGGTTACTGTATATCACAAAAACGGACATAGGATACTTTTTTATGTCCAAGCGAACGAAGTCGCGGGTAACAACTAATAATAAAATAAGTTACAATATAATTAACTAGCTAGCCCGCACGGGCTCGCTCACATGGGCTACATGAAATGAAACACCCCATCTCACATCTTCAGCGGTTGATTTTCCGAGTGAGTGAGTGAGGTTCAGTGGTTTTTTTTCAGGGTTTCGAAAAATCCTGAGACATGCCTTTTATTTTAAAGCTTTTTTAGTGGTCAAACGCAGTCTGCGTTTGGTTTAACTCGCCTGTCGGTAAGCGACGATGTGGCCGAAGATGAAGCACGCAGACTCAGAAGATACCTATTCACTCTGACCTTGAAAAGCTCTAGATTGTAACTCTCAGGACCGTGGCCCAACTCCTTGGCCGTACGGATTAAAAACGTTATTTCAAACCGTTTTGTACTTATCCAGGGGAAATCAACAGTGTAAGGATGGTAGTGGGGCGTCTTTCTACTTGTCCTGTAGTAAAAGGGGGAAGGCTGGATAAGGTCATGAAGCTCAGATGCACACTCTCCGAAATGAATCCTGTAAAAGACTGACAGACTGGCTACCTTACGACTGAATTCTAAGCTAAGAAGTTTTTTGGCAACCAACTTTTCATCGCCAATAAGCCGAACAGCACGCCGGTCTACTGATTCAAGTGCGTGGTTCTTGATGAGATCGGTTGATTTATTTTTTATGTTTGGTACACAAACCGAGTTTAATCGGCGTAGCATGAAAACATTTTTATTACAATACAAAGTTTGGGGTTCCATTCTACCCATTTAGAATTGTAATTTTGTAAAATCCGTTGTACTTGATTACCTAGAACATTTGAGGAAAGTTTGATTCTAATTTCACATTTCTATCATAATCGGCTTGGTCTGTGCGTTGATCCCTAAAGGCTTGTTAATTATTTTATAGATATAGATGAAAAATTGTTGTTTTTAATAGGTAAATTACTTAAAATGTTAAAATTATTCAATATCTTGTGCAATTGCATTTTTTTAAATATTCAATTATCAGTTCATCTCAACAATAATTTTTTGATCATACGTCATTATCTTGTTATTATTAATTAACATTTTAATTATTGTTCAATATTAACTCACCGTCATATTTGTTATTATTAGACACGTCAATGGCAACCGAATATCAAAAATATATTTATAAAAAAACAATTATAAACAAAATTCGTCAAACCTCGTAAAGACATTTTAAAAGATTTAAATAATCATCAAAATCAATCATCATGCAATTAATCATCTTTCATTGGTGGTCTAATAAAAATGTAATATTTATATAATACTAGCTGCGCCCAGCGGTTTCACCCGCTATTCTACAGGAGCGGTTGGTCTTTTCGGGATAGAAAGTAGTCTATGTGTTAATCCAGGGAATAAGCTACCTATTTACCAAATTTCATCCCTATCCGCTCAGTCGTTACAAAGTTGAACGGGAACAAACACACTTACATACTTATACACTTACACACAAACTTTCGCATATATAATATTAGTGTGATTAGTTTAAACTAAACCGAAGTCTAAACAAAGCAACCTTAAGAAAATTTGTAGCACTAATTTCACGAACTAAAGTTATTATCATGAACTTCACACTTCCCTTGCCTCGTGAGCTATATATCTATTTGGCGCTATTTCAAAACTTTAAAGATAAAATAGTCACTAATAAAAAAAAAAAAAAAAAAAAAAAAAAAACAGTCAGATAGCTTTACAATAACATTGCAAATGTTTTAAAGCAATTTTTGTTACATTTTCTATTTTGACAAAGAAAAACCTCCTTCGCCAAAATAAAAAGTTATTACGCAGTATCAAATATACACTGTAGTAGCGGTAACGATGCTCCCATTAGCTACGGTCAGCGCCATCACATAATCGTATTATAGGTGAATGCCCTCCACCTACATGTCTTCAAAGGGCTTCACATTGAAAACTATTTATCATATATTATCTTTGCTCTGCGGTTTTGTCCGAGTCTAATAATTCATCCACATGTTTCGAAATGAAAACTGTCCTGTGTCCTTCCTCGTGATGCACACTATATCCTTAAGTAATTTAATCAAAATCGGTTTATTCGTTTAGTCGTGTAAATATAACAAATAAAGGGATAGAAACTGCTGTAAACTGCCGTAGTTTATAAATCATAATCCTGTCCATCCAGAGGTTGTCTGGAAGAAATCCCATTAGGCGATAAGGCTGCCCATTATACTACCGGGTTTTTTAAATAAAAAATATTGTTAATTTTTAAGTTTAATTGTATTTAACTATGAAAACTGACGTGGTTTTGATACATTGTTAAATTGAGTCGGTTATAGTCGGAATAACCGACTCAATATAACGTGAGTATTCCCGTTTTATTAAAACAAAAGTTTAATTGTCTTTTTGGTGTATAATAAAGTTATATTGTATTGTAATCGCAAATGATTGTGTAATTTTATTTTATTTATATTTTACGTCCGTTTAAAGAATTTCTTTGTGTAACTATGAAAGCGACAGTGATAGTGCGCGAGCGGGACCGCGCATAGTGCGACAAGGTTGGTACGAGCGGCATGGCATGCTCTCGAAATCAAAATCACGAAAATTTCAAAGTTAGGGCCCGCTGAACAAAGGCCTTGAGAAAAGGAGTGAGTTGCTATTATAATCTCCACGCTTGGGCTCGCTCACCGTTTAAGATTTTGATAACAATTAGGTGGTGCTAAGAGTTTTTACCCGAAACGGTAATTTCGTCAAAAATTCGCTAACTTTCTCTATCACACGTACGGAGAACAGAGCGGCAGCAATACTTTATACTCCCTAATACATCTACTTTGCAGCAATTTTAATTTTTTGATACACAAAAAACTTATGTATTATTTCATAATTTCCCCGTACCTCCTGTTCAAACTTGAATAGCAATCGTCTCGGAGGAACTTGCTCAATATATTCTTAAACTCATCCAATACATCTTTATATAAACAAAAGCGATGTATGTATATATGTATGTTACATATTTGAGCCGTTTGAAGTAGAGACGTTGGGCCCCTGGAGACCGGGAGCTCATCTTATTCTCAAAAACTTATCAGAGCGCCTGGTTGACGCGACGCGTGACCAAAATGCTAGCGTTTATTTGGCTCAACGCACAAGCATTGCCTTTCAACCTGGTAATGCCGCCTGCATGCTGGGTACGCATCCAACTGGTAGTGGGCTTGAACATTTGGACTATCTATAGACCTTTAATGGTCTCTGGATATTCCAACTGTTATTTTTTGTAGTAGGCTAAGTAGTTTTGGTAGTTGTAGTTTGTAAGTATTTTGCTTAGTCAATAATGACACTTGCCCGATATATAATTTTTTTTATGTGTGTATGTATGTTCCCTATAGACTCCAAAACGGTTCGACCAATTTTGATGAAATTTTCACAGAATCATTAGATTAGCGCAGCGGGTGATCCTGTGAAGTTTAGTACCCGTACGAAGTCGGGGCGGGTCGCTAGTTGTAAATAAAATGCTTTGTAATATAAGTCGTGGTAGCTCAGTTCGGGAGCACGCTCGCCTTCGCGAGGTCACGGGTTCGAACCCGAGCGAACCCCTACCAATCAGTTCTTTGGAAGTTACGTACGGATGTACTTTTGGCTTATCGGTGAAAACTCCTAAAAAAAAACATCGTGAGGAAATCTGCATATTTCCGGAGAAGAAATTCGATGGTGAATCCGCCAACCCACACTGCATGCATACACACTGCATGGGCCAGCATGGTGGATATGGACTCATTTAATACTAGAATTAGCAATGTTATTCAACGAGGTAACGTCACCACGACTCACCAGCCTTTTGGGTACCCCGCCCGCGGATAGTGACCAAAGCAAAACATAGCGTTGTATTTTGCATTTTGCGAAAATTCAACGCTATGTTTGCGTTTTTTCGCAAAGCGCTGTAGCAAAAAGTCGAGACTAGCGCCCCTGAGCTCTGTTTTTTATCTGTAAATAATTTAATAATGTTGGTTTCAACTAGCTCTTTGATTTAAGTTTTGATTGTATTTGGAATAGCAATTATATTATGAATATTGTTTGTTGTTGCAGTACAAATTTGTGATGCAAATGTATATTTAGTCAAAATCGAAGAACCAGAAAAATACTTAAAAAAAAATACAATTTTTAATGTGTCCGATACACTTGATTATTGCTCTTCAAAACTATTTAATTCTACTCGATAACTCTCTTATCTTGTTGTGCATTCCGGTCACAGATCACACCCTAGATTCTGCATTCAGGCCGCTCGAAGTGCACCACGCATCAGTCTGAATACACTTATAAGAAATTACTTTGATTGGTTGATTGTTAGGCGTGAGTAGGCGTAACCTTGAGATAGCCAATGAGAACGCTCGGTCGCACTCCCCGCGACCTGCGTCTTCCTCAAACTTTGGTGACTTTTTGCAGGAACAACGAATCTCGTAATGCGGTATCTAGTGTGATCTGTGATTCCGGTGCAACAGGAGCCCAGACGCTTAGTCAGCGTTCTACGGTGTTACTTGTATTGTGTTATTCGCTGTACCGGAATGCGTAACTATTTAATGCTTGTTGTATTATTGCTTTATTTACCTCGACGTTTCGGCCACGTTGCAATAGCCGTGGTGAGGGAACAGCTTTACATTCTTAATTACTTGGACTCCAGATGGACTAACAAAACAAAATATATTATGAATATAAACAGAATAAGAAACAGAAATATGTAAGTAGGTAACTACCTATTTTAAATGTAAGTACACACAGCTGTTTTAATGTATATACGTACGTAAAATAAGAAAGCTATAATGTCGCAATTTAAATTAAAAATGTAATCTATATCATTGTTTATATAAAAGAACAAGCATTTTTCTAGGTATCAACGCACAGACAGACCAAACCGCTTGTGATAGAGACGTGCAATTTGGACCCAATAACTTCAATACTCCGCGAGGTTTTGGTGCATTCGATATTCTCGTGCGTGCGATAAAGAGAGATTTTTCCTAACTTTTTGATGAAATTAGCGTTTCGGGGGCAGTCTGTTATCACCCCCTAAATCTTAACAAAATCTTTTGTTTTTGGTCACAGATCACATAGATACCGCATTACGAGGTTCGTTGTTTCTACAAAACGTCACCAAAGTTTGTGGCGTGGCGCGGGTCACGGGGAGTGCGACCGAGCGTTCTCATTGGCTATCTCAAGGTTACGGCTACTCGCGCCTTACAATCAACCAATCAGAGTAATTTCTTATAAGTCTATTTAAACTGATGCGTGGTGCGCTTCGAGCGTCCTGAATGCAGAATCTAGGGTGTGGTTATTGGTGCAATGGCTTGGATAAACTATAACCTATGCCGCAATGTTTTGAATTATAAAAAAAAAAGGATTCTAATAACAAATACTTTTCTTCGTCGTATTTTCGACGCAAAAAGATATTGCGAAATTTAAAAAAATCAAACATACAAGTAAGTTTTCCACGGTGTAGATCATATAAAAAATCATCGAAATTGGATTACATTTAAGGTGGGTATCAGACTACGCTTTTTTATGGACAAGATGGCGGTATACTTTATTCTTAAATGGCCTAGGTGAACAATAAAAACGGATGTTGCGGAAATTCTACCTATAAAGGGGTAAACTATACTCCCAAAGTTTTTATAATTTTACTGATATTACTACCACTACAAATGTTTTTTTTTTTTTGTGTTACGCGGTGACGACACGAGCAACTCGCTCACCTGATGTTAAGCGTCACGCTTGCCCATAACAGTTCAGTGCCACTCAGAATCTTGAACTTCAACAGTTCAACACTATGCGCGGCAATGCACTGCGCTCGTCACCCTGAGATGTTAGATGTTAAATCTCTGTATGCCTAGTAATTACGCTCGAAACATTGCCCTTCACTCCGGGACGCAGTAAAGCTTGCACACTACTGCTTGGCGGTTGAATAACTGGCAAAGGTGTGGTACTTCCCCAGGCGGATTCTGCAAGAGAGCGCTACCACTACAAAAATGTATTCTCAAGCAGGTTTATTTTTTCTTCCTACCATTTCGAATGAGTTACGGTTTCTATTTCAAGTCAAGTCGAAATTGTGACGATCATGTCACAGCTTAAGGCACTAGCGACATCTTACGTCCATCAGTACTACAATCCGGTTACGTATCTTTCTATGGACATTAGCGCTCTTCTTTATATATTTACTCTATGCTAGAAATTATGATTATCTCACTACTAGAGTAATAAACACTTGACTAGCCTTGTGGCTCAGTGGGAGGATTTCCACCTTTTGAGCTGTAGGTTGTGGGTTCGATTCCCACCCAGGACAAACATTTGTGTGATGAACATGGATGTTTGTTCTTTGTCTGGGTTTGTTCGTTTCTATGTACGTATTTACAAAAAAAAGTATTCTATCAGTTAATTGGTTCTCATAGTACAAGCTTGCTTAGTTTGGAGCTAGATGGCGCTGTGTGTGAAAAACTTCTTCCACCAAATAATTATACACTAGGAGCTCGGAGATGCTAGATCTCCGAGCTCCTAGTGTAAGTCGTTTGTAAGTAAAAGGTTTGTAAGTCGAAGTATTTTCAATATTTTTTATATAGAGAATGTATGTTTGTAAAGTTTACCGTGTTGTAAGTTAGTTGTCGGTTAACCCGCCTTAACGGGTTAACCGACTTTCGCCCGAATCCTGAAACGCCAATCAAATATTTAAGTTCGCGTCAAACATCTGAGACCCTGTTATCCTTGAGAACCGTATACAGAAACGCTAATTAAATCATCACTTAAAATTTAACATGCCTGCGATTTGAACGTTTGTATTTTTATATCCGGATTATCATATACATAGGTAAATAAACCGACTGCAAAATGCAGCTTATTTTGCAGATGGCTTATTTTTTAACTGCGATTGTTTGTAAAAGCCAAGTGGCTTGCCCTGACGTCAGAGTTCTTTTAATAAAAACCTCTTTTTAACTCTGCAAAATACATAGATATTTGCAAAAGTAACCTTATTTACCTACAAGCAAAAATAAAAGTTGAATAGCCTATTGACCGTTAAGAGTATAAAAATAACCCAAACGCCACTTCAAATCTTCAAATCTTTACTAATTAATGAAAAGAACTAAAAAATAAACTTTTTAATTTTGCTTTCTTGTTTAATTTTGTTTGACAAAAGATTATCCTCTACAAATACGTAACTTTATGTATATATCTACTTACTTTTTTTTGTGGTCCACCGGGGAGGCGTTTGGCTACAACTCACTTTATATTAGGTGCGGTGTGGTCGAAGATGGTAGAACACCAAGCCTAAAATGGGAACTGGCGCTCAAGTGAAGTGACTTACTTGTTTTGTTGGGATTTGAACCGGCGCCCGTACCTTACCTTCTTCCACCACCAGTTCGATGGTACATATGTTTTGTATTTCAAAAAAAAAGTTTGTAATACTTGTTTTTTTTTCAGTATTTCTTGTTTACTCCTCGATACTACAATCAAGTAGAAAATGCTAAAAAGTGAACCTAAATTAAATTATTTAGTTACTAAATATTTACAAGATATATACATTATATACACGTGCACAATTTACATACTTAACTTAAATAAATAATCAATATATCACAGAAAAGAAAAGTAAGATAATTAAAATAAAATAAATGAATCTAAAAGACCGCTACCAGTGGGAATTGTTCCCAAAATGCTGGCCTCATTACCACGTTGTATTGCGATGACCTTTGGGCGAAATAGAGGCCAGCATTTTGGTCACATTGAATTTATTGAATATACATATATTATATATTATTGTATTATTTATATTTATTATGTAGAAGTTTATTAGATATATGTAGGTATTTACATAATGTATGAACAAATAACCACTGTCTGTTGTTTTTACTGTTTCAATATTGTGCCCATACCAAGGTTGCCCGGAGTAAATCGCTTTAGACGATAAGGCCGCCTATTATACTTCCGGATATTTCATTATTGTTTTAATTGTATTTTCGGGGTTTAATATATTGTATTGTTTAAATTATATTGTATTGTAAATGCAATTGCGTTTTGCTTCCTGATTACTGTAGGGAAATAAATGACAAATATCAGAAATTGAAAACGTTTGAAATCTTTTTTCCCAAACCACCCCAACATAGAAGCAAAAAAAAAAAAACAAATAAGATAAGTCTAGCCATTTTCGAGTTTTTGTGAGAGTTAGTCACGGATCAATTGGCGTGACTAACTCACAAAAATTCGAAAATGTCTAGACTTATCTTATTTGTTTTTTAGACATTTACGTGCAGCAACCAGGTTCACTTAGCGTATCACTTCACTCAGCTCCCTGAATAAGACAGTGAGGCTGCCGGAACAAGCTGTCTCATATTTACAACTTTAAAAAAAGCTACAAACAACTTACATAATTCCAATTGGTTAGAAACAGCGGAGTCATATTCAGCATGGCATTCAAAAAATCATTGTTTCTAACTTCTTCCGATGCTGTTGCAGTTATGTATAAGCCAAATAAAACTACAAAATACTGTAAACACACACAGAGGCTGTGAAATATCGTTCTGAGCACTAATCTCACTTTGGACGAACTATTTTCGTCATTATGTTCGACGTTAATTTTCACTTCACACATTTTTTAAACTTTTGACTCTACGAACGAACGCACGAGAGTTTTCAAAAAAACATTATTTCATATATTTTTTTACATATGATTTTTAGTAAACCGTATACGGGTAACTAGACTTTTTAGATACATTTATTGACCCGTAAAGTTACATTTATTAATGAGCTAAGAATTAATTGTAATTTTTAAATGTAAGCAGCGTGCATCGCAGCACAGGTCATAATCCTTTGTGTGTAACCAAGTAACTTAGACGAGTTTTTAGAGTTCCGTGCGTGTTTTTCCTAAATTATACATATCTATCTTTATTATTGAGTTGCGCGTTTTTTTGTGGCATTGGACTAAGGTTATTTACCGACTTCATCATCATCATCAGAAGCGTAAGAGCGCCACACTGAACGACAATCTGACACTTGCAAGTTGCATCCTCCGGTTGCCCGCGACTTTATAATGTCAGCGGTCCACCTAGTGGGTAGGCGTCTTCATGTTCGTGGTCGCCACTCAAGAACCTTTCTTCCCCATCGGTTATAGATCGAGCGATGTGGCCTGCCCATTGCTACTTCAGCTTGCAAACCCTGAAAGCTACTCGTATGTCGGTGACTTTAGTTCTTCGACAAATATCCTCTTTCCACATTTTATCGCGCAAAGAAACTCCGGGGAAAGCTCTGTGCATTGCCAGCTGTGTGACTCTGACTTTCTTCCAAAAGCAGTTAAGAGCCACGTTTCAGTTCCATGTCCATGTCATCACTCCCGGGAACAAATCCTGGCAACACACTGTTTGAATACCCTTGGCAGGCACTGCGGGATTTTGGACAAGAAGATATCAAGCCGACTTCAACAAAAAGAAATATCTAGATAGAACATCTAGCTAGATATATCAAAGCTAGATCTAGCTAGATTTTTGTCTACATGCACAGAAGCGGGTGGGTCCATTTAACTAAAGAAATATAATAAAATTAATCAATTTGTCAACTCATCCCGCGGATTCAGCTTGAGGCGGGTCCAGTTGACGTAAGAGGTAGATAACTAAGCAGTTACTACGGTTTTTGTCTACCTTTGGATAGTCGGAGACCTTTGGTTTAGACATTTTTGGGGGCTGGACCGAAACCGATAGTTACTTTTGCTATCTAGGAGGAGTCCCATTGTAAAAGTTGTTTCTAACAGCGAATACAATTTGCCCCTTACGGCAGAGCATACCCATTCAGAATAATCCAGTTTGTTAAAGAAATAATAGACGATGACAGTAGATAATTATTTTGTGACGTATATATGGTTTTTTCCAGTGGAATATTTTATTCCACCGTCTGTGATGAAACTCACAAAAACAACAGTGATATTTTATACTTTAATAATAGTAAAAATTGATTTATTATTATTACTATGTGCCCACACGGCTTTGCTCGTGAAGGCAACAATATACACATCATCTCTTTGGGGGTTATTTTGTTGCTATTTTTGAAACACTGACACGAGTTTTTTTTTTTTTTTGCTTAGTGTTTCACAAACCGTGTTTCATTGGCGTACCAAGAAAAAAGTGTTTATTTCCAAACCTTGGGGGTACATTTTCGCCCCTTAGAAGTAGAATTACGTAAAATCCGCCCTTCTCATATATACCTTTTGAGGGATATTGGATCCTTTCACGTCATATCATATCATAAGCGGTTGGTTCCGTGCTAGTTCTCATATTGTACAAGATAAAAAAAAAAAACAAGATACGCACTGTAGAGCATAGTCTTTGTCTTTCTCCTACCTTTAAGCTATATCTATGCAAAAATTTAGCTCTATCCGTTTAGCCGTGATAACGCAACAAAGTCCCAGAAAGAGAGACAGACAGACAGAGAGACAGAGCTACATTCTCATTTATAAAATTAGTTAGGATACAAAAGGCGACTTATGTATGTGCATAAAACGCCTTTTTAAATTTATAAATACTAACTATATAATACCATTTTTATATACTTTTTCAGGTAATCTTCTGATTAGCCCAGCGGGTGATCCTGTGAAGTTTGGTACCCGTAATCTAGGTGCCTTATATCGTAGCATATGTCCGTTATCTAAGCGAACAGCCGGTCCGCCATCAAGTTGCTGATCAAGGTATATAATCCAGTACCGATATAGTCACGCTTGCTTGCCCTCTATGACGATCTTAGATACAGGTTTTTACGCGTTTTTCATATTTAAACTCAGATTATCACGTTTCACGCATTAACTTTATTTTACAATGAGTGTTTTCCAAAAAAAAAGAAATTGTTCTAAAATACTTCCTAGATGGCGTAATAGTCCTATCGTTTTACCTGTCATTGTCATTTCTGTCGAAATATTTTATGTTTATTTTTAAATCGTAAATTTTGGCTCCACACGTTATGTATTTAGCCAGTGTCAACTATTGTAATATTTCAAATGAAGTCAAATACATAGTTACATTACTTGAAATTGTCTAAATACACATGTGGAGCCAAAAAACACGAGAAAAAAAAAAGGCACACGTACATTTTTTTGTCTTGACAGTGACAGAAAAACCTCAAGGTACATCTAACGCCATCTATTGGGTACTTTTATTACCAGGATTTCTTTTTTTTTTTGGAAAACGCCTCATTGTCTTTATTTCAAGATCTATCTAGTATCTCGATTTTTTCTTTTTTTTTCTCTTGAATTTTGGCACTACATAGCATATTCAGTTTATAGCATATCTAGTTTTGTTCACAATCAAGTAAAATATATATTGGGCTATAAGGAAAAAAACAGCTGCTCTATAAAAAAATCTCAAGGACACGCGACAAAATCTATGGAACAACTGTTTTTTTTCTCGATTTCAGGCTTGGTCTCATAGTTAAAGTTGTTCATAGTTATGAGTATATAATACCTTTTCGGCTTAGCATAACCTTTTCTTAAAACCCTGTATTATACAATTAGAAAGTCAACAATTTCTGTCAAAGTCACGGATTTATTGAAAGCTTTTACAGAGTTTCGAAAACAACTCGAAAAGGCGCGATTCAGCACGTTTTGGAAAATAATACAACGCAGTGCTTTTTTTCCTAGTTTTTTTTTTTTTTTATCTTGACGCCAAAACTCTGTTAGTTAGAGAAAACCGACGAAGCTTAACGAAGATTTAGTCTTCGATTTGCATATTTGGACAATTCCGCGCATGCTTGGCAAATTCATGCTTAATTTAAAAAAAAAACTGGTGATAAGAAAAGGTGAGAATAAAAAAACTCAGAAAACTTTTCTCCTCGAACGCGCTCAAGTGCATCCTAGTGTGAAAGGTCCTTTAATGAAACCTGTTGCGTTCCGACGCACGCAAATTCTCGATCATGTCAACCTTTTTTAGATTCTGCTTCATTTCATAAAATTAAATAAGTCTTATATTTTCGTCGAGAGATATTCCGATCCGATCGTCTACGCATCTGTACAAATAAATGCTTAGTGAACCTATCTTGGGTTATACAGAAAGGTGATAATAACTACTACTTACGAGAACGAGATACTATTCATCAACAGACTCGAACAACATTTGCAGAGCATTTTGGGTTCTAATTAAACCCTTACTTCTTTTTTTTTTATGTAATGTATTTTAGATATGTTGTTTTCACCAAACACACTTTTTTATTATATATCTACATATTTACAATAAAATATAACAAATACTATCACACTAATATTATAAATGCGAAAGTTTGTATGTAAGTGTGTAAGTATGTAAGTATGTAAGCATGTAAGCATGTAAGCATGTGAGCATGTAAGTATGTAAGCATGTATGTGTTCCCATTCAACTCTGTAACGGCTGAGCGGATTTGGAAGAAATTTGGTGTGGATGTAGCTTATTCCCTGGAATAAGCTACATAAGGTACTTTTTATCCTGAAAAAATTAACCGTTCCTGTAGAATAGCGGGTGAAACCGCGTGGCGAAGCTAGTAACTAATAGTACTTATAATGGCCCTTATATATAATGATAATAAAATTAATACAGTCTCAACTATTCATACTCTACTCTTTAAATTAGATATTATTTATTTTCCAAACAAAGAAATAATATTACTTGCATCCTTAACCACTCGTGAGCGCAAGGTATCAAGCGTTACCATCAACATGTCAAATATTGCGGTCGGTCACAGCAAGCGGTTTATTTTGAATGTTTTAAAGTTTCCTTTGATTACGGTAAAAACTTGTTCACAAGACTGAATCCGGAGATGAGTTCATACTGTATCTAATTTATAAAGAGGAATGTCCTGCCGCGAGGTTTTGGCGCAGTAGGTATTAGAAAATTGTATTGCTGTCGCTCGTGTTCCCCTTGCGTGCGAGAAAGTCAGTGAATTTACCTTAGTGAAATTAACGTTTCGGGGGACTGTTATCTACAAAATCTTTTGTGTTGTACAAAATGTTTTTGGTGGCTTTGTGATTGATAGATAAATAATAAATTAATTGTTTTTATTTTTTCCAAAAATACTCTTGTATTGTAATCAAAACTAATTTTCTTCGTCACAATTTCAACTCAAAAAATTCGTCACTAAAAGGCCTGACCTGACATCGTGTCAAAGGACAGCTAGATTTAAATTTCATGGGAGCAAAAAAAACAAACTATCAAGGTTATAGCTTCTCCCTTTCGCTCCCCCAGAAACTTATATAGCCATCTCTTTCAAACTATATGTCAGTTCAGGCTATGTAGCGAGGCCTTTAGGACTACGAAGATGTTGCGATATTTAAAAAACCTATAAGCATAGTTTTTCACGTGGTATAGATAACGTATAAGAAATCATCGACATCGTATAACATTTATATAAGCGTGTATTATAAGTATTAGTTTATGTATACGTTCCTTTGTCTGTTACGGGGGTGGCATAGATACTGAGTGACAAACCTCCTTTAAAAAAAAATAAAGATTTTAAAAAAAGGGGTTAGGAAACATTTGGCGATTTTGTATGTATAAATAGTACGTAGACTCAATTGGCAATTCAACGGGGTAATGTCGCCAGCTTTTTGGGCACCTTACCCGCAGACAGCGACCTAATTGCAGTTTTTTATTTGTAGATATTTTAGATTTAATTTATTTAAGTATTAAATATTTATAATGTACAACTTAAAAACAGACAATTAAAGAAAACTTAAAAATACTACCTAAAAACTAAAACCTAAAATAACTATAAAAATTAAACTAAACTAAAAGACCATTAGTGGAGGGAAAGGTCCCCAGAATATTAATAAATATTTCATATTAATGTCAAATACCATTTAAGTATTTATTTTAATTTTGTTTCTAGTTTTAGTTTGTACATATAAGTTTAGATTATAATATATTAAAGGCCTTTATATTATTACTATAGACAGATACAATCATACAACATTAATTTACCAATAAAAAAAAGTTTGACTAATCTTAAATTATAATGTTTTTTTGCCTCGCGTCTCGGTTTCGGCGCTCCGCCACGCCAGGGGCATGGGGTCACATCTGACGCGCAAGAAACCTGATATTTCCTCGCAGTTTTCCTACCATTTTCCTGCTAGTACATAATTAAATATTTATTCTAATTATAGCTAACTTGTCATAACTACTTCCGTATTTGCTTGAACAGTCGTAGACTCACAATCCCTACTAATATCATAAATGCAAAAGTGTTTGTTGATTTGTTTGTTCCTCATTCACGCGGCGACAGAACGACAATGGAATGAACTAAACTTTTTTAAATTCAATTTGCGAACCATTCCAAACAAATGTAGACTAGCTGATGCCTGCGAACTCTTCATACAAACCCTGTCCTCACAATTACGAACACAAAAAAAAAGAAATCATCAAAATCGGTCCAGCCTTTCTCAAGTTATAGCGTGACCAGGAAAATTAGGGGTTTATTTTTATATATATAGATTACACAGTAGATGTCCTAATTGCCTTGGCTCTTACGTCAACTGACCCCGCTCCAATCGAACCCGCAGACGGTCGGGATCAGTTGACGTAACGCATATTTTGAATTGGTCGCCTGAACCCGTTGACAAATTTTGTAGTTTGTATAGACGCCTACTTAGTTTGGTCGGATTATTGGCTGCCAACTTCACACCGGTAATGTACTGAGCCTTTGGGCTTGGATTACAGAGCTGTAGGTATACAGCTCAGATTCTCCAGTGGGCTTATCCCGTAACTCTGAAAGCGATAGCGAGAGTTGCTCGAGCGGGACCGCGCATAGTGCGACTAAGTTGGTACGAGCGAGATGGCATGCTCTCGCAATCAGAATCACGAACGTTTCAAAGTTAGAGGATAAGCCCGCAGGTCCAACTTTATCATCGTACAAGCGAATTCTTAAATTACAGATGAAGATAGAAAAAAATAAATAAGATTGTCGCATGGGTAAAGACTGATATTTATATGCTACTTATTATCTCGTTTTTTATCTTTATAATATTACACGCATGTGAATCCGTCGGGTGCAGCTAGTAAACAATGATTATTAGTAATGTATCAACGTGAGGGAATGATGGTTACGTGAGTATATCTGCCTCTATTACGCTTCAGTCAGCATTATCACGTTTGTCCACAGATCATCTCTAGATTCCGCAATAAACACGATCGAAACGCACCCCGCATCGCATCACCATTTACTCTTATTGGTTCATTGCTAGAAGCGAGAGGGTAACCTTGAGATAACCAATGATTCGCTTTCCTCCAACTTTGGTGAGTTTTATCGTAGCGCGGTTTCTATACACAATCTGTGCGTTTAGCCAACTCCAACTCGTAGGGGGCTTGACCATTTGGATTATATTTAGACCTCTCTCTCTGTTCAATTAGGTAATCCAAAAGTTCGTTTTATGTAGTAATAAGTGTATAGTTTTTTTTTTATTCACCGAGCGAAGCGAAGGTCTCAGAGTTTACTGGGACAAATCGGCATTTGTATGTATGTTTGCGAGTATATTTGTCCGATGATAACTTGCAAACCGTTGATCCAATCTTCATGAAATGTTGTAGGCAAGTAGTTTATTTCAATACAATTTTTAAGTTCGAATATGAGCTGAATCGGTCCAGGGGTTGTGAAGATATAGGGATCGCGAGGTCTCAGTTCGCCGCGAACTACTAGTTATTTATTATACACAAAACAAATTGCAATCTAAACAGAGCATGATATCGTTCTAGTTCGTTAATTTGATATAGATTGATATTGATCGAATATCTTGTGTACACAGAGAAACCTACAGATGGGTTTTGTGTGGACTGTTTTATGTATAATGAAAATTTTGAGGTAAAATATAAATTTCTAACTTATTATTTATAATATCATATACTGACGAGCCATCCTTACCAGTGGGTTGCAAAAGGATTTTCTTTAACTAGCTGCGCCCCGGGGTTTCACCCGCTTTTCTACGGTAATTTCGTCATAAAATGTAATTAAATTCACCAAACTTTCTCTATTACACGCACCGGAACAGAGCGGCAGAAATACTTTATACTCTGTGATACATCTACTTTGGAGCAAATTGAATTATATATTTTACTAGCTGTTACACGCGGTTTCACCCGCTTTTCTACAGAAACCGAATATTTTTCCGGGATAAAGTGTTAATCCAGGAAACTAGCTAAGAGGTTTCATTTAAATCCGTTCAGCCGTTATAGAGTTGAACGGATAAGCACATTTACATAATTACACACAAACTGTCGCATTTATAATATTAGTCGGAAAAAGATTTGTTGTATTGGTCCGACGTGCGCTACCATTTATTTGATAAAGCAGCTCGGGGGTGTCCACTGTAGAGTTATTTTAATTAATTATTTTATAAAGATAAACAAAACTATACCTTGGTTAGCTAAAGTCATATTGTTTTTATGTAACCTAACCTAACCTTTTTTTTTATCCCAGGGAAAACGCTTAAGAAAACCTAATCTAACCTTATACAGTGTTCTCGGAAGTGTCCAGTCCAGTTTCGGAAGGCCTTCAATGTACGAAATATATACGGAACCTATGTTCATAAATATCTTATGTAACATTGGCCAAATAGAATTCAAAGTCAGGTCGACAATTTGTTATGCATATCTAGTATAAATTTATATACAAGGCTACACGTATCGCCGAAAGAAGCATAATCTACACATAATTATAAGCGACTTTAGCTATAAGACGAACTCGGAAATCTCGAACAATTTATAAAAATACTAGCTGCGCCCCGCGGTTTCACCCGCTATTCTACAGAAACAGTTATATTTTTCAGGATAAAACCAAATTTCATCCAAATCCGTTCAGCCGTTACAGAGTTGAACGGGAATAAACACACTTACATACTTACCAACTTTTTTTTTATAGAAGTTGGCGCCGAGACCAGCAAGTCGCTCTCCTGATGTTTAAGCATCACGCTGCGCGTAACAGTTCAGTGCCACCCAGGATTTGTGCTGTAGCAGTTCAAAGCACTTCGCGGTATTGTTCTGCATCTGTCACTCTGAGATAGTAGAAGAAATCTATGTATGCTCATTATTTACGGAGATGATACACAACCACACTCACCCGCATACCCATTCATATATCACTACACACCCACACAAGAAGCATTCAAAATTTTATTCATATTAATTTTATTTCTGGTTATCACACCAGGGGAGCACGAATCTCTGAAATACAAGCTTTAGCTTAGTTCAGAGATCAGACGCCCCCAGCAATTTTTAACCTACTTCCCAAAAAAAGGAGGAGGTTCTCAAGTTTTTATTTTTTTTGTTGTTGTGGTGATTGATGTGGTGTGATGATGACAATCCGGATATAAAGACGAGTTGTCCGACGCCTCTCAACAAAATCAGTCAAGCCGTTTAGACGGAACTTAGAATAATTCGGGTAATTCGATGACAAACGATGAACGGTGCGTGATGTTGATTAGTAAGTGATATTGCGTAGGATAATGTTGTGTTATTTATTTCCTTGTTTTCTCGTCTGTCTGTTTATTTTTTTGTTTGTCTGTTTGATACCAATTTTGCAATCTACTTTAAACTTTCGAACCGAACTAAGGCCTCAGACATCCTCGACCAATGTTGCTAATATTAAAAAAAAAAAAAAAACAACACCTTTAACCTTCTTAAATTTAATATTAAAATGAACTACTTAAATATAAAATTTCACGGAGTATTTATTGATCTTTTTTTCGCAATTTCAGGGTTGGTCCCATAGTAAAAGTTGTTAATAATGATGAGTACTATGAGCTCTTTTCGGCTTAGCATACCCTTTCCTTATAGCCCTGTATAATTTCGCTAGAAACATTTCCGTTCATCCGAAACACAGTACGTAATGTTTGCACACTACCTACTGCTTGGTTGTATTCTTAGAGTGTCTACACACGAAACGATTTGGTCGGTCCCGACATCGCTTGAAAGAGATGGCTATATATAAGTTTCTGGGGAAGCGAAAGGGAGAAGCTATAACCTTAATAGTTTGTTTTTAAGGTTATAGCTTCTCCCTTTCGCTTCCCCAGAAACTTATATATAGCCATCTCTTTCAAGCGATGTCGGGACCGACCAAATCGTTTCGTGTGTAGATACTCTTATTATTTTGTTTGCACACTACCTACTGCCGATTTGTTCCCATATACAAGTAGACTTTCGGGTTGGTCGGTTTTTTTTTTTTTTAAATTGAATCTACTACTAATACTCTTGATAGATTGATTGAAACAGTGGGGCTCTTACGTCAACTGAACCCGCACGAACCGAACCCGCAACCCGCGAGATCATTTGACTTATTTTAAATTGGTCTACTGGACGTTGACACATTTGGAATTTGTCTATAGACGGAGAAAAGTTTTAGATAGAATATGAGAGACAACCACAAAGACGCAACGCATTTCTTCAATTTTTTTTTTTTAATGAATCTGAGTAATCGTCGTTCATTTCTAATAAACACAATTCTGTCTAACAAAATAATCAAAATCCAGACACCGAAATCACGGGCAATTAAATCAACTAACAGCAAAACATAAATGTAACTTGTTTCCGACCGACTCGTACGTTCAAAAACACTACCAACTTAACTACGAATTGAAATGAGGGAGCCACCACTGTGTTTTTTTCACACAACTGAAAGATAAACGTCAAATTACGTAGTTGTATTGTTAGACCACCTTCGCAGATAAGTTTGAGCTGGCTGACACATCGACACTGGTTCACCTTCAATGTCGCCGTTATACAAGAATCCTGCAACCTGCGAAATGTAATACTAATACCAGTAGTTTGCGTCGAACCGACACCTCGCGACCCCTATACAGGGATACTTTTGTTGAAGAGCGTAAATTATTATCACGTAATTTTTATCAGTATTGGAACATCATTTCTAGAACGTTGCAAAAGTCCTCTACTAAATTTAGGAATACTTATATAGCGTATTATTTAGTCATTGGATTGATTATGATGTTCCTGTGGATACTTAAAGAAGTTATTTTGGCATTTTTGTTCCAAATAGTGTGGAACGAAAAAAATACGAGCCTTATTATTTTAAAATATGCTTTAATACGCAAACTTGCGCAGTTAATAAAATTTACCCTGTATGTTCACAATCCCTAGACCGATTTAGCTCATATTTAAACTTAAAAATGTTGTGCAAATGAACCACTTGCCTACAGAAATCAACGGTTTGCAAGTTATCTTCGGACAAACAAACAATACAAACGGCTTTTTGATCCCGTAATCTCTGAGGCGTTCGCTTCATTTAGCTAGACTAGCTGATGCCCACGATTTCGCACGCGGTTGTGCTCAGCCTTTAGTGTCGCAGGCTTAGAGCTCGGGATCGGGCTCGGCCTCCAGAGTTGCAAAAAACAAAGTCAAAAGTAAAACCTGCATCACGGGGTGAAATAGGCCCCGTTATGACTCGAGTATGTCCTAAGACTGCGACTAGCTGTCCTAAGGCGTAATGCAGCCCACCGAAGGCGGGCAGAAACTTCCCGTTAGTAAACGGTGAGTGTTCTGCGATCCAAGCGTGGATATTACAGGCCCTTATTCAACAGTGGACGTCTTCTGACTGATGATGGTTTTACCCCCTGAGATAGATTTTCAGATATTCAATCGCCAAGCAGCAGTGTGCAAATATTGAATTGCAATTATACTATGAAAACTGACGTGGTTTTGACACATTTTGTAGAACAACACATTGAATTAACACAATGAATTGCAATGTTTTCAGCGCAATTACTGACTAGCGCAGGACAATGCAACGCAGTATACAAAACTCTGGCTGGTATTGAACTGTTACGGAACAAGCGTGACTCTTACCATCAGGTGAGTGATATGCATAGCTAACACTAAGTTTTTTTAAGCCTAGTATATTACATTAACTTGGAAAGAATCGGGGTAAGTTCCCTTACCCCGATAATTAATTAATTAATATGAAGCCAGTCGCATGCAGATTTCGTTAATGAGATGATAGCGAAGCAGCTGCGCCACGAAACATAGGTAAAAGCTGTTATTTCATAATTCTCTAGAAATAATTTATCATAATTAAGATTATTATTTATCATAGTTTCAATGATAAATAATAATCTTATTTAAAAATAAAAAAGGTTTACATTTGGATAATTGATCTCTATGACAGAAGGTCAAATACCCAACCTTGACCTTATCTATATCTTATATATGAATAGTTAGCAAAGTTACTGAATTCTTCGGCTAGGAGCTTTTGTAGGTATCATATTTTCGTCTACAATGTTGCTACACTTCGCAATTTATTGATTGTGAGACTGGCGACATTGTCCGCACACTGCTAGAATTTGGGACTCTGCTATTTTTTTTGCTTACTCCAGAAATCCCGTTGAACAATCCCCTGCGAAGGGGATTTCTGGACTTTTTGTCCATTAATCCCCTTAGAATCAACTTTAGAGACAGCAGGGGATTTTTGGCCAAAAAAAAAACAGAAATCCCCTTACCTTACCCCACTTTGTTTTGTAGTGGAATAGACAGATGCTGGGACGAGTTTGGTAAAATAAAGTTAAATTAAGCTTACTATTGTTTTATGCGTACCTAGACGGAAAAAAACAATATAGGGCACGGTAGTCTCTTTTTATTAAGAAAGAAAATGTTTAAGTAATACATGAAAGAAAAGGATAAAGCTAAGATATTGTTTGCGTCTCGCAGCGTGTGGTCAGTTTTGGATAAAAACTTGACAAATTGATGAAGAACCCGACAAAACAATATTTAATTTTTTCGGTTTCAGTCATAGAGAAATTGTAGAGGTTTAATTTAAAATAATTATTTAAACAGGTTCTTTGTGAACCGGTGAAGTCTATCTTGGCATAGTTTAACAATAAATATTTCACTCGCTGCTCTGCTTTTGCTATAAAAGTGATGAAAAAAACTTAAACCACATAGCAAGGCATCAATAATCAATCATCTAATATTATAAATGCGAAAGTTTGTGTGTAAGTAAGTAGGTAAGTATGTAAGTGTGTTTGTTCCCGTTCAAATCTGTAACGGCTGAACGGATTTGGATGAAGGATTTGGATGACGGAGGTAGGTTATTCCATGGATTAACACATAGGCTACTTTTTATCCCGAAAAATTTAACCCTTCTTGTAGAATAGCGGGTGAAACCGCGGGACGCAGCTAGTGTAATAATATAATCACTACAAATACACTACATTAAAATATGATGTATTATAAATGTTTATAAGATGCAGATATCGCGCTACCCAATTAAGTATCTATAGTTATGTTTTTATGGCTTAGACCAGAAGTTGTATTGACCAATTGTACCTACTCGATATTTTGTATTTGTCATTGCATTTAAAATAACAAATAAAATAACTAGTAGTTCGCGCCGAACTGAGACCTCGCGACCCCTATATCTTCACAACCCCTGGATCGATTCAGCTCATATTCGAACTTAAAAATTGTATTGAAATGAACTACTTGCTTACAAAATTTCAAGAAGATCGGATCAACGGTTCGTAAGTTATCGTCGGACAAATATACAAACATACATACAAAAGCCGATTTGTCCCAGTAAACTCTGAGACCTTCGCTTCGCTCGGTCAATTAGTACCAACAAAAAGTAGGGCCCGCAACAGTTTTTTAAAAATCACAACTTAAAAATAAACGATTCTTAGAAACTTATTTACCTACAGATCACAAAATATATTATTCTCATATTCAAAAGATCACTAGTTGGCTAATGTTTGCCAAATCCTAGTCCTAACTAGTAGTTCGCGTCGAACTGAGACCTCGCGATCCCTATATCTTCACAACCCCTCGACCGATTCAGCTCATATTCGAACTTAAAAATTGTATTGAAATGAACTACTTGCTTACAAAATTTCAAGAAGATCGGATCAACGGTTCGTAAGTTATCGTCGGACAAATATACAAACATACATACAAAAGCCGATTTGTCCCAGTAAACTCTGAGACCTTCGCTTCGCTCGGTCAATTAGTACCAACAAAAAGTAGGCACCGCAACAGTTTTTTAAAAATCACAACTTAAAAATAAACGATTCTTAGAAACTTATTTACCTACAGATCACAAAATATATTATTCTCATATTCAAAAGATCACTAGTTGGCTAATGTTTGCCAAATCCTAGTCCTAACTAGTAGTTCGCGTCGAACTGAGACCTCGCGATCCCTATATCTTCACAACCCCTCGACCGATTCAACTCATATTCGAACTTAAAAATGTATTGAAATGAACTACTTGCCTTCAAAATTTCATGAAGATCGGATCAACGGTTCGCAAGTTATCATCGGATATACATACAAACATATATACACACAAACATACAAACATACATACAAACCTTCTGAGACCTTCGCTTCGCTCGGTCAACTAATGTTATATATTCGAATGTAACTGTCTCTCTGTCTTACTGTATTTCTGTCTCTGCCTCTCTGTCTGGGTGTTTGTCGCGTTATCACGGCTAAACCGCTGAACGGATCGAGCTGAATTTTTACATAGATATAGCGCGGAGACGGACATAGGCTCCTTTTTTTTTTTGTAGGTCCACGCGAACGAAATCGCGTGTAACAGCTAGTTAAATAAATATTTTGATGTTTCATTTTTTATAATTCAGTTCTCACGCGTAAATGTTTCCACTTCCAATGTAAATCTAAAGTAATAGACTTATTTAAACTCTTTTTACTCGTCATGCTGCTAACTATTCCCAATGTAAGTAGTCCAGTGGAACCTCCATGAGCACGACGTGGTCTCCTGTAACTGGGGGTGCACCCAGCTTGATGCCTATGTTTCATGATGTGAATGTAATGTAATTTTTCTCTTTCTTTTACACACGACAACTATAACCCTATCTCGTTGCGAAGTCGGCTGTCTCGAGTGCAGTTACCTTTAGTTGTAGTGCTTACTTAATGTTGTTGCTTTTAACTACTAAATTAAATTTTCTTTTGGGATGACGTTGGCATCCGGGATTCAGAATTTCTTGACGGGTGTTAACACAATGTTTTCGTTTGATTTATATAAAATTTATTTACAAATAATTACACGTAACAAAAAGTATAACGATTTAATTAGTTCCATTATTATTATTGAAATAAAATTGTTATTATTATTATTAATGTGTAACTTGTGTTGGGGATCCATATTGTCTAAACAAATAAATAAAACAGCAAAATCTAGCGCCAAGCGCCTAACAATTTCACTTGAGCAGTCTTACTTGAGAGCCAGTTCACGTTGGCCAGGCGTCGTAACTTCCACTAATGTACTATATTAACTCTACGAAATTACACAGACCAAATAAATAATAGTTTGTATATACCTATTCTTTCAGCTCGTACCTGTTCCCCTCATACGAAAACCCAAAAATACCCAATATGATTATTCAGGTGCATCGCAGACCACATAACTGGTTGAGCTCCCGGACCTATTGGGAATAGGTACAAGCACCACTATGCCCAAAATAACACATTCTTATTCAATTGGATCGCAGAAAATCGCTCTTTTAACGCTCTAAACCAGGTCTGACCATGGAGTATTTTCAATCGCTTCGCCTCCCACCTACCCTTCTCCTTTTAGCCGTAGGGTCATAGCCGAGCGTCATAATAATCCTGACTGTATCAGAAAATTAAATTTACAATTTAATTACAGAAAATTATCATCATCTGTTAGTTAACACGTTTAACAGACTCAGACCATTATTTTTTTTAAAATTTGGAATCTTCGCTTTTGTCGGTCAAAAACATGCTAAACACAATGGATACCGTATTTTTACTTTTAACTCGGAAAAATGGAACTTAACTGGAAAATAAGTTCCCCGGTGTTATTGATTGAACCGCGCTCGTGTGTTACTTACTTTTTATAATCATCTGCATCAGCCTTTAAACATCCCACTGCTTTGATATCGGCCTACCCTCGAAGGGTGATTGGACCGTATCCACCACACTGGCCCAGTGCGGGTCGGCGGATTCACATACGCCTTCGAATTTCTTCTCCGGAAATATGCAGGTTTCCTAACGAGTTGTAGAACTCATTGAAACGGGCCCGCCCGGGCTCGAACCCACGACCCCACCAAAGTGAGGCGAGCGTGCTCCCACTGAGCTACCACGCGGCCACGGGAATAAATATAAAATAATCATAGGGAAAATATATAAAGAAGAGTGCCAATGGCCATAGAAAGATGCGTAAAACGATTGTAATAACTGATAGTGTCGCTAGTGCTAAACTGCGACATGATCGTTACAATTTCTGCTTGACTTGAAATAGAGACTTCTAGAACCCAAGCTAACTCACCCGTAAGGAGAAAAAACGCTCATTGTTCGAAAGAAAATTTCGTTAGCAATCAAAATTATTCATTTTATATGTTATTTGCAAGACACGCTAGATTCTCAAGAGATGGCGTTAAAAACATTATTTATATTTAACCTTTTACGTCGTATTTTACAATCTAAATATACCAAAAAAAAAATACCGAAAATCTTTCTCTTCTCTTAGTTTTAGCCAACTGTAGAGCTAAGTTTTTCGCTGTTTAGTTAAGGTAGGTTAGGTCATGAACTTCGGTTTTTTGTTGTTTCATTTTTCGGATGCATTTAGCTAATGTTAAATAGATAAAAATTGTATTAAAGCCATTTCTCTTGACTTCCTAAAGATCAAGACTCCAATTATTGTGAGTGAGTATCAACAAACCTGTTACAAAAGAAAGCGGCATCTATAAACTCATTCATTTAGCCGCCGCGCTCAGTGTAACCCCGATCACCACTGTGAAAGCATCTCGCGCCAAAATTAAAAAGTATAAACTCACATGAAACTATGCACGTCAATTAGAAAAAAAATACGTCACTTTATCAATAAAAAAGTATAAACGTCAGAGATCAAAAATCGAATGTCGTTTTAATCTCAAAAATGTTGTCGAAAAAGTTCGTAATACCGATTTTGTTTTTATTATACTGTTCAAAAGTTGAGAGTGCGAGTATATTCCAAACTTCGTATGAATATGTAATCAATTTAGGGAAAACTATAGCGCCCAGTTTCATGTCCATATTGGATTGTATGGGCGAGTCAGAAGCGTGGGCTTGTGCAAAGGAAAAGGCGGGAAAAATGTTGGACGGATGGGATGAAGAGGTCGAGAAAGAACGAAGGAGTTGGCAGGGTGAGTGATTATTTTTTTGGCTGTGCTCAGTTTTCATATTTTGCGCCTAATTTTAAGCATTAGGTCATAATTCTCCATTGAAAAAAAGCGGAAAAACTTCAGAAAAGTATTTTCATTCTTTTGATACACCAAACTATCTTAAAACTAAAGTTTTTTTTGTTTTTTTTTTTAATTAAAAGTTATTATGTATTTGAGATTCTATAACATAACTAATTTTCCTTTTATTTTATTTTTAGTGTAATAAAATGTGATTACTAGGTACTTATAATAAAAAAAATAAAAAAAACTAGTACAGTGCATTGACAATGTTTTTGTGTCCGCCAACGTGAAATCATAATATAATATTCAATTCAATTTTTTTTTATGCCGTCTGTTAACTAGCTGTATCTTTTAGCTTACAAACGATTAACAATTAATAAAACGTTAATTAATTAAATTATTAATTTTAAATTTTGGGTATAGGTTCGTCTCCTCTAGGATAAAGTACATTAGAAATGAAAATATCATGCTGCCGCTTTGTATTATTTACCAAGAAGGAAGGTAATGTTTTTTGTGTTGGAAAAGAAATCAGCTGTTCCATAGAAAAATGTTTATGACACTCGACAAAATGTATGGAACAACTTTTTTTCTCGATTGCAGGGTTGGTTTCACAGTAATAATAATAATTGTTATATAGTAATAGTTTCATTTAAAATTACCCTACTAAAATTAATATGTTATCATTTCTTCTTGAATTTGTTGTAATGTACTTTCTGTAATAGGAAGAGCCTGGAGACCACGACACAGGTCACCCTAGTGTGGAATCCGGTGCACACTGGTTATCTTTAAATCATAGTTTTATGTACAAATAAACATTGTTATTATTATTAATAAAAAAAAGACATGTCTCAGAATTTTTCGAAAATCAACCCCTAAAGAGGGAAATGGGGTGTTTCATTTAATGTAGCCTAGGCAAGTGAAGCCATGCAGGCAAACTAGTCTTATTATAAAAGGACACATCGTTTACCTAAACATATTCACAAATAGTAATCTTCAATAACATAGTGTGTTGATGCGCGAGCGGCCTTAAAATCAAACATCCAGTCCAAAGAAAAGAGAAAGAAGTTTTTTTTTTCACTTCTGTGATCCGGTCTCTAGCAAACACCTTCATACATAAGCTAAAGTAAGTGTGATAATGAAATATTTGAATATCGAACCGTAGTGAATGTTTGTGAAAGTGTTTGTTTATCACCCACTCCACGTACTAGTCCGATTTGGGGTTCATATCCTCAATCGGAAAGCTGCTACGAAAGTGAAAACTAGATAACTAATAGTTTGCACCGAACCGACCTCGCGACCTCTATAACTTCACAACCATTGTATTTCAAAAATTTAGTTGAAATTGCACAAATCTTTTTGATTTTCGTGCAGTCTGAAATGTAATATTAACGTCAAAGTTGTCCCCATGGTATACTGGCTCCACAGTGTATTTAGAAATGACAAATATTTCACAATTAAAACAAGTCACAGTCAAAGTAAAGTAAGCAGACAACTCCAAGTCTTGCCCCAATAAAGTGGTGGAACTTTACTAGAGGTATCTATGGAGTTTTGGAATCAACACTTCGTGTTGATGTTCAAAACCATGCGCGGCACAGCACTGCGCTTGTCACCCTGTTCTTAAATTTTACTTTACTAAAATTAAGTAATTTCGCTGGAAATATTGCCCTTCAATCCGGAATACAGTATTTTTGACACACTACTGCTTAGCGGTTGAATACCTGGCAAAGGCAGGACTGACTAGCCAGGCGGACTCTGCAAAAAAGCCCTGCCATTACAGTCAAAAGTGTCAATAAATTCAGTGTATATATTAGTCCGACTAAAACTTGTTAACCGTTGATCCAAGCTTCATGAAGTGTTGTGGGCATTAGTAGTTCATTTGACTACATTTTTAAAGTTTAAATAATAGTCAGAGTTGCGAAGTTTAGAGGTCGCGAGTAGCATTTCGGCGCGAACTACTAGTTATTTGTATACTACTGTGAAAATGACGTGGTTTTGACACATTGACGTTAAATTTGACGTTAAATTGGGTCGGTTATTCCGACTAGTTACCGACTTAATTTAACGTAAGTATTCCCGTTTTATTAAAACAATTGTTTATATTGTTCACTGAAAGGACAATGCGACCAATTTCCAATGAGGATGTAGTTGACAGTAGAGTTGATAAACACATTTGGCAATTGCATTTTCTTCCGAGTATAAATAATATATATAGTAATATATAGTGCAATAAAACTACACTTACGAGAAAAATAA
Source organism: Apocheima hispidaria (assembly GCA_947579745.1). NCBI lineage: Eukaryota > Metazoa > Arthropoda > Insecta > Lepidoptera > Geometridae > Apocheima > Apocheima hispidaria. The sequence goes on from OX388171.1 coordinate 7,808,502, forward strand.
AAGATAAAACAATAAAAAAAAAAACATATTTAAATAAATCAAAGGTAAGCAATACGCGCGAGTGAGATTTTAATTTCTTAATTACTTTCTTAAAGCGGATTTGGTAATAAAACGTTTTTTTCTTTTGGCAATACTACAGAGCATAATTTAAAAAAAAACATGGATTATCATATACTTTATCTGCCCACTCAACGCGTTAACAATGGATTTAAATACACATTTCCCGCCCGCATATTCGTATGACCGTAATGAGGTAGGTACATTCTCCCCATTTACAATAAAGGAATGAGGTACTTTCCCAGAAAGCAATAATAATAATTGTTTATTTGCTACAAGTAATAGAGAAAGTGTGGTATAAATATAATGTGAAACACGTCATGCGAAACTTGAGCAAGTCTCTATGTAGTTACCGATGTATGTCTCCATGTAAGGTCAAACAATAAACTCGCAAGAAAAATTATAGCTTCTAACAATAATGTGAAATCTGCAGCGATAATTGCAAATTCCAATTCATAGCCAGAAGATATCTTTTTATATTTTTTTTTGCTCTTATTTTGGCTCCACTCGTTGTGCATTTAGCCAGTGTCAAGTTTTGGAGTCAAATATTTCACAATTAAAATAAGTCAGATGCATTTTGCATCTTTTGCTTTGACTAGTATACTCGTTGAACGCGTTGAAATCTTTGCTTAGCATAATTTTAAACGAATTATTTAATGATTTTTCACCGAGTCGTGCATGTAACTGTAACTCACGCATGCTTAGAACAATCGTTGTAAAATTAACTTTGCTATAAATATTGACAATAGTATTCTAAATATAACGACTGTTCATTTCGTACGCGAAATTTCTCAAGATTTTTGAAGATACAAAATAACTGAGTGGGAATAAAAAAAACAATTATTTATCTCTAGAATATTGGAATTGTCATCGCTGTGTATTTTCATATCATAACATACATATTTATAACATTTCAAGTGAACCACAATATATCACAACAGAAATAAGTCTTAGGGTGTCTATACATGGCCTGACCTGACATCGTGTGAAAGGGACAGCTAGATTTGAATTTCACGGAAGCAAAATAAACAAACAATTTTTATTTTTGTTTACCTTTTAAGTTTATCTTTGTTTAAGGAAGAGCCTGGAGCCCACGACACAGGCCACCCTAGTGTGGGTTTCAGTGCACACCGATATAAATCTTGGTTTTTATTTTTAATTTCTTTTTTTCCATCTCATTTGTAACATCGGTGTTTATATCTTGTGTCTAGTTATAAGTTTTTCCTAGAAATAAATAAATTTCAAATTAAGGTTATAGCTTGTCCCTTTTGCTCCCCCAGAAACTTATATATAGCCATCTCTTTCAAACGATGTCAGGTCATGCCATGTAGCGAGGCCTTTAGTCATTATCTAAGTCAAGCAAATAAGTCATGCAGGTCCAAGTCATTCCCCAGTAAAGTGGTGGGTAATTTAAGTGTTATTGTTGTTCTATACGACTATTTGTGAATGACCGAGAATGACAAAACATTTTGAAAATTACCCTCAGTAATTTTATATAATTAATTAAAAATGTTGATTGTGCGAGCGAGGGAGCTATTATTAAGTAAAAGCAGCTTTAAGCCTAAGCAAAATGACTCGAGCCGAGCTTATAATAGTTAACAGCTCTACAAGCAAGTGCCGTGTCGTTAAGTTAATTGCCTAGAACAGGGTTGGGAGTAGAAAGGTTGAAATCACATTAAACTTATAAGCATCTGGTGATATTCGTAAACATCCGGTACACTAACGTGAGGAATGAAAGACATATTTTATTACCTGACTGCCCAAGAAGGAGGGTAATGCTATTTGTGTGTTATTATATTACCTCCTGTACCGTAAACTCTTGGGAACTTACGTACGGTTGTATACCACTGGCTTTTCGGTGAAGGCAAAACATGAAATTCAATGGTCTATGTGAATCCGCTAGCCCACACTGGACCAGTATGATATGATATTGACTGACGAGACGAGCACGTCGCTCACCTGATGTTAAGTGTCACGCTTGCCTATAACATTTCAATGCCACCCAAAACTTTGAACTTCAATAGCGCTCCCAACTCCAAATTTTGCGCGGCACCGCACAGCGCTTGTCATCCTGAGATATTAGATGTTAAATCTCTATATGCCCAGGCCATGCCAGGCAAGGGTATGTATGTATGTATGGTAAGGTAGGCCGACAACCCAGCAAAGGGATTTTAAAAGGCTGATGCAGATGCAGATCATATATCAGATACATATCAATGTATCTAATATATAATATTAGTAACAAATTCCATCACAATTCATGAGAATTTGATAATGAAAAGAAAGTTTAGTCGTAATAAAATACGTTATAACTTTGTTACGCAATTTCCTCAGCAAAAACTTTGAGTTTCTTATCGAAAGTAAATAAAATTGACATATTTACCATTGTTATTATCTAAGTCGTATAGTTTACTTCTCTTCAAGAAAGTTATTAAAATATGTAAAATGAAAACATTTATGAGCATACGTGAATAAATAATCTTTAGTATAACGGTAAAGTATAGTCTTTAGTAAAGTATAGTCGGTTGAATAACTGGTAGAGGTGTGGTACTTCCCAGGCGGACTCTGCAACAGAATCGTATCTCTACAACACACAACATAGTGCATGCAGGTTTCCGCTGCCGGGGCAATAATAATAGCTAATAAGCTAGCTAATAAATATCAATAAAATAAACCATACATGGGTAATACATATTTTTAAGAACGGTTCTGTAATTTTTCAAAAAAAAAACGAATATTTGTTTTTTTACAGGATAGCACCTAATACAATGTGTAGTTATGTCAACACTTTGAATATATAAGAAATTAAAAATATTTCTGACATTATGACATTCAGTAGTACTGTAGATAAAACAGTTTTTAGAAATTCACACTTTATCTACAAAAACTTGCAAATAAGTGAGCGAAATAGCTAAGTAACACACCCCTTAAAAATCAGACAATTGTAAGTAATTAAGTAAAGTTCCAGAATGACCTTTTAACGGTTCTCTGTACCACTGTTTCTGATCTACCCTTTTCTTCTCTCCCCAGAGGCGGCTGACGCAGAAGTCCGGTCTACAGGAAGGTCGCTCGAAGAGATGCCATCAAAACTGGGAGAAGACGTGGAAAACACCCTCGGGTCATTGGTTGAGATCGTCAACCATGCCATGGCGAGGTAAGGAATCCAAAAAGTTACTACTGTAATTAAATTTTCCTCTCATTAAAAGTTGCCTTAAAGAGATCAATGCTAACGATAAGGTCATCAATGATGAAACCGAATGCACTTGTTAAAGATAAAATAATGTTAATTTTCACAAAACATTTACACAAACTTTTTTATACCTACTAAAAATACGTCTATTCATATCGCCACCAAGACGCCTGATGATAAACGACGGTCACTAGGTTGTTACGAAAGTTTTTAGCCAAAGAGTTTTTATTCATATTTTTTTCTGTTTGTCCTCCTTGAAAAATCACTGTCCATCTAAGTTTATTACTTTTTTTTTTAACTTTCGTGATTTAAGTCGTTGACACTGACGTCTGTAAATCGTATTAAAGAGGTCAGCGGTGGTCGATCAATCGTCGGGGCATTCTTTTTCACCAAGAAAACGCGCCCAGTCACTCTTATCTCAATCAAACGAGGAAGTGATCACTACTCACAAGCTAATGCGCTTTTTAGCTACTACGGGTGTCCAATTACTATTCCATCCTTACAGCCTAGAATCTAGCCCAGAATCTATATTCTTCCCACCATTAAAAAAAAATGCTTCCTTGAAAGATAGCATCCAGTGACGAACGTACGTCTCGCATTTTTTACTGTATTGCCATTGCTTTTTTTTAAAGCCTTGCTATCTTGAAATTAAAAACAGTTATCACTAACATGTTCTAAATTCACATTAAAACAAATGATATTTGGTGTTAGATACGATTTTAGCGCACTTAAAATAACCCGCGCAAATCTGTCCTTTCGGACAGATTTCATTACAGCTATCTCTTTTACTGTCTAACTCTCCGAAATGCTTGGCGGCGGCGAAGCCGAATTCAGAGCCATTTTACCATTAAAATGTTGATGGTAAAAACCTATCTTCACTAAAATACCATTGTTAAAACACACAAAAAGGCTCACACACCGTCACTGCATTGCTCGATCAGAAAAAAACACGCAAGTAACAATGGGCCAACGATGATGATAATGGATAAGATATCACATGGTGACTGTCCGAAGCAAATCACTTTAAGCACTCGTGCACATGTACAGTGACCACGACGTCTCAATTCTGCAAATCTGGTATAAACTCGGTCACTGTAGAAAGCGAAACGTATTTCTCCAACACACGTTTTCGTAAGCGATAAACACGACCGGAGTCATAGTTTAAATTAGTATTATTGCTCGATTTCTAGATATTGCGATGAATTTAAAACAAAAGACAATTATAAAATACAAAAAAAACCATCTATGTTATCATGTGTAACCTACTTACTTCAAAAGCTTGTTAACTGCTAGAATAAACTTTTTCATTTATTTAAATTTGCCATTAGGGTATATTCTTCAAGGTTAACAACATTATATGAATACTTTTTTGAATTAAGTTGCAAAGTACGGAGCCCTTATCTAAAATTTCAATGAATGGTTTACAATCTAAATCAGTTTATAGATGCTTGAAATCTTGCACAATAATATAACGGAAGTGAACACTGAAAAGGGATTTTTAAAAATTCTTTCCCTAAAACAGGCTTAAATAAGAAATTAAAGCTTTTATGGAAGTTCGTAATTTTAACTCTGTATTTGAGAGAGTGAATCCGACCCACGGTCCCAAGCTCTTAACCCGCTTACGACATCGCGGGCATCAGTAACAAATTTACATAGAAAATCAACAAACTAGAATAGACCTAAGTACCTGATGCTGCCCACTATCACCTATGGATTCCATTTTCTAAACTCACAAAAATCTAACCGGATGCCTGCCTTGGTTCGGTCTGTACCAGCCATCAAACATACAAACTGTTGGGATATCAGCCTTTCCTCGAAGGGTGATTAGGCCATATCCACCACGCTGGCCCAGTGCGGGTTGGCGGGTTCACATACGCCATCGAATTTCTTCTCCGGTAATATGCAGGTTTCCTCACGATGTTTTCCTTCACCAAAAAGCTAGTGGTTAAGTGCCACTCAGAATTAAAACTACAACAGTTCATAATCTCATAAAAGATCTCTCTTTATACCCACTAATTTCACTGGAAAATATTGCCCATCAAACAAGAATACAATAATGTTTGCACAGTACTCCTTGGCGATTGAATAACTGTCAAATGTATGTTACTTCCCCAGACGGACTCTGTAAACAAGTCCTACTACTACAATTGCTATCGTCACTCCATATTGTCGTTTTCTAAATGTCCGTGGTAATAATTTCACTCTCGTGACACAACACTCGGTAATGATTAGTCAAATTTGCATATCCGAAACTCTTTCTCGTTCTGACGTGATATTTCGCAGAGAAACGAAGCCGAAACTGGACAAGTTTCACTGACACACATACACAGCTTTCTTCACATGTGTGCGTTGACTCATCTGAGGAAAACGGACACTATGCACCCAACTCAAAATCTATAAAAAATTACTATCATTCACAACTCATTGGTTCAATGTTAGCTTGGCAAATAACCTAACTAATTAATTAATTTAATACATATATGTTAAGTGGCTTAAAAACTATTATTGTTTTTTTGTTTGAATATTATCGAGAACTAATTGTCTAGATAAATCTAATATACGTTTTAAGGCAATAGTGATTCAACTCAACTTATTGTAATTTCCTGTATTAATAAAAAATAAAAATAAAACCTCCAATTTTTATTATTTTTGACGGTTATTTTTTTAGCGATATCTGTACGTAATCTGTGACGGAAAATTATAACAAATAATGCTCACGGATGTAGTAATTAATTTATAATTAGGTATTAACGAGCGTAAATTATATACGTTTATATCTATTTCTCTGCGGTCTGTGTGACTCCATAATTAAATTACAGTGAGCGTAAGATAAGATAGAGAGAAAACAAACTCTTTATTGTGCACACCAGAAAATTGAAATCACGAATAGTATAACCTTTTTTTATGGAATTTGTTGACGAGACGAGCAAGTCGCTCATCTGATGCTAAGCTTCACGCTTGCCCATAACAATTCAGTGCTACACAGAACGTTTAATCTCAACAGTTAGAAACCATGCGCGGCAATGCACTGCGCTCGTCACCCTGAGATATTAGATGTTTAATCTCTATATGCTGAAAACATTGCTCTTCAATCCGGAACACAGTAATGTTTGCACACTACTGCTTGGCGGTTGAATAACTGGCAAAGGTGTGGTCCGTCCCCAAGCGGAAAAGCCCTACTACTACTAAAACCACCTGCCTTATAAACCAATGCCACACGGCAGCCTTATCGCAAAAAGAGAATAAATCTCTTCCAGGAAATCATTACGTGAAAAAATCGTAATAAAAAAAAATATATATACGCAGTTATATTGTACACACAAACAAACACATGCCATTAGTACATTTAAACCTAAAGATTCTATTATAAAAAATAATGAGTATTGAAAATGAAAATAATGGTAAACTATAAAAATAGGTTTGATGAGATTAAATATTTGAAAAAAAAATATATCTCGGTTACAATAGTTATTTAATTTATTTGAATTAACTCAAATAAATTAAATAAAACAATTGATGGTAAAAAAAGCCAAATAAATATTAATTGCCCTTAATTGACATGGAAAAAACATACATTGTTCATAGCTCTGATTCATTACATAATATGTCACATCTTCGTGCGAGCGACTTGCGCGTCTCGTCACTTATTATTTAAAAAAAATAACTAATATTTCTATGTTTTTCTCATAAGACTAACTCTTTCAGAGCCCTATCAGGAAAGAAGCATGAAGGCGGAATCGACACCATAATAACATCAACCAGCGAAGACAACCAAAAAATTAAGAAAAAGAAACAAACATCACAAGAATCTCACCCTATACCAATTAGAAAAGCACACAAAGAAGAAACAGGTCGGAGTTTCCCAAACGGTCGACAGTCGTGGGTAATCGGAGATCGTTTCCCGACGAATCAAGATATGACTCATCAAGAAAAAGACTTGATTGATTTAGGAAAAGATTTGAGTGAACGAGAAATTACTAGAAACGGCAGAGCTTTGACTAGCGAAGTCATGACTGACTCGGAAAAAGACTTGACTGAAGAACATATTCCTAGAAATGGGAAAGCTATTAGTCAAGGTTTGACTGATGACGATGACGTGAGAAAGAATTTTAGGACAGGGAGGGACGTTCTGACTGATTTGTGGAGCATGGGGGAAGAAGCGTTGGATGCAGTCGCAGATCATGCTTTGAACGCTGAAAATAAGGAAAATGGAATAAAAGATAAAAGTTCATTTCAAGGTGAAGATCTTTTCAAAATTATATAGGCGACAGAAATATTCTATGAATGCTTTTACATGGGACTAAACCTGATATAGTGAAAAAACTTTTCCTGTCGAGGATGAATGACATTTTTCAAAGGAACAGCAGATTTTCTTTGCAATTTCAGTGTTGGTTCCATAATAAAAGTTGTTCATAATGATGAGTCTATGAACATCCAATACTTCTCACAAATTACGTAGAAGGTGCGAGCAAAAACTTAAGAACACAAAAATAAAATGTTAAGTGCCTTTGAAATAATATCAAAATATTTTATGCAATTTTGGTAAATTGGTATCAAAGCGTCAATCGCCAAAAAATATTAAAATATTCTCATTTATTTAACAGTTCCAGAAAGTATGTTGATACGGTCAACAAAGTGCTCAAAGGCCATAATTAGTTATATTTTCGATATTATTTTGCAAACTTTGAATTGTGTTTTAATGAACATTTATTTCGCAGGAAACACAATTTTGTTTTCGGTAATGTTCTCAAATCCACCGAAATATCTTAACGCAGATCTCGTCCATGTTTTTATGATTTTAATGAATGTTTCTTGTAAGATACAATTATTTTGATAAGCACGTTGTCGGAACATTTCACATTTTTATTTTCGTGAATGCTTTTCAATTATATATTTCTTTATTTGCCAGTTAAATATTTGTTTAGGCTACGAATGAGGTTTATAAGAGTTTATTTAGCATGATATTTTAGCATGTTTACTTTTAGAGTACGTTGAATTTTTGCTTATCTCTTGCCATTCAATATTTGTAATGAAATTAAAATAGGACACAAAACGAAGAATTAGCGGAGCTAGCTAGCTTTAGTCCAAAGTTTAAAAAAAATAGAGATTATAATAAAGAATTGCAGCATTTCATTCGATCACCCTCAATAATTGTATAATTCAATCAATTAATTCAAAATGTTTATTGTGCGAGCGAGAGATCGGTCGGAGATTAGAAAAAGTCGCTAGAAAAATTCTGCGTGTATGTCAGTGTCAGGAGAAAAGTCCGCGGTTTGTCATCTACGCAGGCTCTTAGTTTTAATAACTTGTTTCAAAGTAATATTAAATGTTTTTAGAGCAAAGAGGCAAAAAGAAGAAGAAAAAGAAGGCCATCCTCAAACTACTCATCCTTGGTGCTGTCCTGAAGGCTAAGATCGGAACCCTGCTGCAAATACTGTCTTTCAAACTGCAGGTAAAGTGGTGTTGTGAAACTCGCGTGCGGCCGCCACAAGGATCATTCTTCATTCATTTTCCTTGTGCATTCAAATCTTTATTGCAAAAAAAAAACAGCTGTTCCATATAATAATTCAAAGAGGCAAAAACCGACTTCATCAGTACCATTTATTTAAATTTGCATCGTCATAGTCGCTAACTATCATAATCAATAATATCTTGGCGCTCGTGAAATACTTATCATTGAGGAGTTCTTGTGGCCATCTGTGGTCTTATTCATCAGTTCCACTTCACCAAATGATGATGATGATTGATGTTCCATACATGTCGCTTTTTTAATGAACTTCTTTTTTTTTTTAGCGCTTTCTTTGTTGGTCCCATAATAGATGTAAAACTATCTATACATATGTCACTACCACTGATTTACCAGTTAGTATGCCGCCAAGCATATGTGACGACAGCCAAGGCGTGCTCGGGCTGATAATGACGATGCCGCCAAGCATATAGCGCTCGGCTGCTTTCCGGTTTGAAGGGCCAAGCTCTCAGTAAAATGACTACATTAAGACTGGACCTATAATTACAGATTTTAAATTGATAATCATCGACCATTGACTTGCCGAATGGAAAGTGCTAAAATTATACACTGTGGCCGCATTTCTTCAATACCTAGATGAATAAGCGTGATGCTCAGCAGATTTTGTTGAATTATTTATTTGGTGTCACATTATCTATCAAAGTCAAAGTTATTTACATTACTATTAGTACTCAGGATAATTACCACGATTTTTATTTTCTTGAGTTCCCGATATTTCGGCCACCACGAAAGTCTCAAGTCGAAAGTTATTTATTGGTAAATATTCATCTACAAGTCAAAAATAATAACCTTTTGTATACAATAGTATACAAATTAAGTAGAGGCTATTCATTGAATACAATGATCATTAAAATGCGTCCAAAAATGCGATCCAAAAGTCTTTTTACTATAGTAATTTTAATATTGGTATTACTATGCTCGCCCGCACGGCTTCGCCCGCATAGGCTACCTACAGTAAATAAAACACCCCGTTTTCAACTTTATAATGGTTAACTGATATGAACCCTCAGACTGTCTTACTCTCGTGTATTTCTTGTAATACTTAGTTAACATCGTGTTGTTTTGTTCCGCAGGTGAAATTCTTCATAGTGGCTGTCTTGGGTCTGGCCATCAACTTGGCAAGACTCTGGATCGATATCAAGAACAAGCACAGCCATCAGCCGCAAAAGGTACGCCTCTACCTACTTTCATGTCTCGATACGTAGGTCACAGAAAGTTTTTTTTTGTCTTCTGAGTTGTAGGTACTTCGTCTTTTCAGCAATAATGCTTATGATCATAAATTACACTGAAAATAATATTATTGAATAGAATAGAATCGTTTATTGGCCTTATAACATTGGTAGTTACACTGGGCAAGTCACAATTACAAAATATTTAGTTCATAATTACATAATTGAATAATATATGTATTCAGTTTAGTTGTTTTGTAGCCGGGCCCGGTAAAAAAAGTTTACTAAACCATAAATATATGTAAACACTAGTTATTACCGGCGACTTCGTTCGCGTGGCCATAAAAAAAAGTATCATATATCCGTCTTTTTGATATACAGTGACTCCTTATTAAATTTTATCAAGATCCGTTCAGTCGTTCGTAGACGAGTAATAGGTGTGTAACAGTATGTCATAGATAAAGTATGTCACAATATGTCACGCTTTGATGGCAAGATGTCATTGCTGATTTAGCTATTCACTGAATGATATTATTATGACAGTAATGTCATAAATAATGACAATTATGTCTTATTTTAAATAATTGCAATCGAAATTCAACGCGGCAATTCGGCCAGCTCTCAGTGCACGAAGCCTGCTGCTTGCGGCTTATTAGATCAATGTTCGTTTTAATTTGTTAGAAACTATTTCCTTGTACATATTATCTTACTTACCCCTGTCATTAGCTATTTTATTCCAAACTAGCTATACCCACAACTTCGTTTGCGTGAATTTATATAGGCAACGTCTGCGGACGAAATCGCCGGAAGTATAGTAGTTATACAATTATACATGTCACGATCAGACAGTTGACAGATATGAAAGTTTTTTTTTTTAAGTTTCTTAAAAATGTATTATTTTTTTCTATATATTTTTTTTGAAATATAAGTAATATGAGTAATATAAAAGGTATCCAATTCGTTACCAAGCCACACACCGTCATCCACATTGAGTTCAACAAACAAACAGTCGCTTGTGGAAGTAATTAATACGCCAGCTACATGCGGGAAAGTCGGCGGCGTGGAATCCCAAAGGGTCAGCCGTTAAGTAAGGAGGTCAGTTGTAGGCATGGACCTGAAAAACCTGCTTGAAGTTGTGCAAGTGACCGACGAAGTTACACTCCTCCAAAGATGAATAAATACTTCAAAGCCTCCATTTTAGCGTTTCAGCGCCGTCGCGAAAAAATCATGTCGCAGCTTAGTGTTATGATTTTCCAAAACTTGTATTATTTTGAGTGTTAATGTGGAATAATGGTGGATTATTATCTATCATGTGTTAGTAAATGTGAATAAAAACAGTAAATATTACAGGCAAGTTTAATTAATTAGGCAAACTAAGTTATTAATTATTTGAATAATTCAATAATATATCATGACAGGTAGGTAATTATTATGCTTTACTCCGTTCGTTGTTCGTACAATAATGAGGATTCTGAGAAGTCCATTGACATGTATTCACTTGATTTGTAGAACGGATTGCTATCAAAAAAATGCTTAGTAGCCTTTTTAAATTTGCTAGGTTATAGAATCAGGTAATTTATTGTACATTAGTATTTTGGCGGATAGGCAGTTACAAAAGCGGTATTCTTAGACCCCGACTTCAGGGTTCAACTCGGAGGACCAGAAAACCATAGAACAAAGACAGTGACTCTATTTAATAAGTTAATTTTTGTGATTCGATTGAACATTAATATTTTCTCAACCTTTTAAGTAACTATTTTCAGAAAACTAAATAGTTCATGCTAATAAAAAGTAACTAATTAAATAACATAATACACAAAGTTGTAATAGAAGGATTAGTATTAGAACCAAAGACAATAAACATATGCAATAATAAATTGAACGGAGGTGCTCTAGTTGCCTACAATTCTCTCTCGAAAGTGTGTGAGAGCCATAATTCATATCGTCTTTATGAGATCTATTCATTTGCTTTTATTCCATTATTTATGTATGTCGGCTTATTGGATTAAAGTATCACGGAACATTTTCTAAATTAATTCATAAGTAGGCTCAATCTACAAATTGTTAGCTTTTATTTTAGACAATCCGAAATCTCTGATATGGGCTAAAGACCCGGCCACATGACGCTAGCGAGCTATCATAGGTAAGTGGCAATTGCATTGAAATGTAAACTCAATACCTAATCGTGTTTTATTGAATACACTAAAACATGCACATTAAACTCTTTTTTTACCCGACTGTCCAAGAAGGAGGTTCATGTTTTTGGGGTGTATGTATGTAAGAATGTATGTGTGTGTGTTCATATATTACCACCTGTTAGCCTAAACGGCTTGACCGATTTTGACGAGTGAGGTGTCGTTAGATTTCTCTTTATGTCCAGTTTGTTATAGACTACATTTTGCAGTCGGGTTGTTTGTTTTTCTTTTCATAATAGTACTTGTTCTTAATCGTTAACGTGTGGGTTCATGCTCAATTACCACTTCGATGGGTGAAACGCGTCTTCGTGGATTGAGCTATCTATCCACAACTTGATTTTTAACGAGTTACCCGCCACGTTTTTTTTTACAATTTTCACTAAAATACAAATTCAACCCACCAAACCTTCAGAAGTACCGAAATTACTGGATAAATGGACAAATGATATTTCCGGGCGACAAGCGAAGTGCAGCGCAGAATTTTGAATTGTTGAAAATAAACACTTTAGGTAGCACTGCCACTGGCATCGGCAACCGAGGCGCTTACAATCAGGCTAGCCCGTCTTGTCACTTATAAAGTAAGCACAATAGACATTCCAACGACTGCTGCAGTCATTCGTAACACGATATAGGGTTTCAAATCGATATCCGCTGCGCGCCGCAGCGCGTCGTTTGGCCGAGTCATTGATAAATCGAATTTAAAGTGACTAAGTATCAGAAAGCCGTCGAGTTGTCATCACGACTCGGAACAGTCAGATCCTTTTCATCCGGTACTCGGTTCACTTTCACTCTTGTGACCCGCCAGTCAGTGACCCAGTGCTTGGTTAGAATCACGTTACGGCGGGGTGCTTCTGGGCGTACATCTGCAATAACTTTCCGCTAATTATTTGACGTAAGCAAGCACTTGCGAAATAAACTTACCGCGATTACCAAAGTTAGGCTCGTGATGTACTACGTAAAGAATAATAAAACTTACAAGGAGTACATACAATATAATAGCACGACGCGGTGCGTAGTCATGGAACCCTGATGTATACTAACGCCCTTATTTATAAGGAGAATTCTGTGACTAACGCATAATATATCCCAACTCCACAGAATAGATAATAGTACAAACCAACAATGTTTACCCAACTGCCCAAGAAAGAAGGCAATCTTTTTGGGGTGTATTTAAGTATGTATGTTCGTGTGTTCCACTACATTATGTCCGGAGTGTCTTATGGTACATTTTGCAGTCGCGTTTGTTGTATTTCTTTCATTAGTTGTAAAATGTTACGTAAAAATGTTTTACGGAAGCCTCTCGGAAACCACTTCTCCCCATCACCCACTTCAGGAAACGTGCAAACTTCATTTGACTGAGGCCATGAATACTTTGAAAATATATAACCTGCCCAAGCATTACCCTGCCCAAAGACCCGACTTCGCAAAAACAGGGGGATAAGCCGCTCTGTTGGAACGGAATAGTTTGCTACAAACGTGCACTTTAGAACATGTCCGTGTTCTGGCTGTTTCACGGGTGAATCGGGTCTCATATTGGAAATTTATTGGACAATAGATAATACATTCCGGGTAGCCCTGCTTTGCGTATCGGTACACCTTGTGTCGTTCCGAGGACCGAGGGGGCCGGGTGCTTCAGAGATTTGTCAGGGATACTTAAGAAACCTGCTTGTGACCAAAAGACTGGCCTGTATTTCGGGGAGAAAGTAACCCTCGCTACGCGGCTGGCATTTTGGGTACGTCACCTGAAATTCCAGACTGTTTAATTTAACTATATTTAAGTACCAAGCCGTTGATGGTTTAAAAGATCTATAATTACTTTGAGGTTCATAGTTAGCTAGTAGTGAGAGGTATTAGTATAAATTGTTGGTATTGGGTAGATGTTTGCCCCGATGCCACCACACTGGCCATTAGAATAAGGCACCTGTATAGCGAATAGTAAGAGCCTACTAAAAGGGGCCGGGGAGGACGACAGCGTTGAATGGGCGGTGGACTCGTCGCTGTCGTGAGAGGAGCTGTAGCGCAGTGCTGCGTGCCCCGGTGCCTCTCCCTTGTTTTCTGATCTGCGGTTCTTGCAAAAGTCGACTTCTTCGAGGTTTCTTGCAACACAGTAAAGCTACGCTAAAAGCGTAGCCACCATCCACCATCGATAATCATAATCACCCACTTCCTCAGAAAGTGTGTTACAGAATAGACGATAGTCACAACCGCAGAGGAAAGCCACTACATATTTATAAAGTAAACGATTAGGGGCAACGACCTATACTTACTACATACCTACTTACTTACTATTTAGTTATATATTACTTACTTTGTATAATAGTTGCGGTTTTGTTGAACCTACTTGATTAATTTTTATTTTTATTTGGTACTAGCTGATGCTCGCGAAGCTCGGCGTTCGACCTCGTTAACTCTTCGTACAAACCTTGTCCTCACAATAACGAACACAACAAAAAAGAAATCATCAAAATCGGTCCAGCCTTTCTCACGTTAGGTATAGCGTGACCAGGAGAAATAGGGGCTCATTTTTAGATATATATAGATTATACTAGGTAGATAGGTACTTTAAAGGAATCCGTATCTAGACGTACTTCGTTATTACCCGACTGACCAAGAACAAGGGTAATGTTTTTGGGATGTAAGTATGTGAGTATATAGGTGTGTTTGGGTGTTCCTTTATTACCTCCCATAGCCTAAACGGCTTAGCCGATTTTGGCGAGTGAAGTGTCTTTCTTATGTAGGGGAAAATTTAGTTTATCTAGGTAAATATCCAAAATTTTGATATATCTACACACAAATTAGACAGACTAAAGGATCATTTAGATTTTGTCTGTCATGGTCATGTCCGATGATCTCAGAAAGTATAAAAGCTACATATTGGCACAAAACGTTTGCTGACACTAATGCCATTTGGGGGCATACATTTTATAGGGTATAATGGTATTAAATGGTATAATGTCGTGAAATGTGAATTTTCGTGTTGTTTCCAAAACTCCATAGAAGGCTCTAGTAAAGTTTTCACCACTTTACTGGGGCATGACTTAGATTTGGCCGTGACTTGCTTTGCTCACCTTTGACTGTGACTATGACTGGTTTGATAATATTTAACAAAAATTGAAAATATATAAGTATACTTGACACTGGCAAATGCATAAGACGTGCGACGCCAAAATCCTCTTAGGAGGAAAAAGAAAAATAATAAAAGTAAAAGGTTTCTGTTCCATTAAAATATCCTGTATATATAGTTCAAAAAACTACCTAATATGCTGGTAGAGATCGCTTTTAGTGATAAGGCCGCCACTTCTGGTTTGATTTTATGGAATACACAGTTTCTGTCTATCAAATATATTGTAATGTTTATCTGCAGGTGATATACTACGAGCACGCGCAGCATCAGCACCACTACGACCACGAGGAGGAGCCCGAGAGCCACGGCTGGGGGCCCTGGTCTAGGAGCATGGAGCCCGAAGTACGTACCTAATGGTAAACTCTATCGCAGCCTGCATCATAGATGTTGGCGTCTACGGGAGTCGGCGAGAAACCCGCCTTTGCCAGCGATATTTTAGTTCCGCTTTTATATTTTAGTTTTTAGCTTAGTCAAGTTCCGATTAGTAGGAGGAACAGGAACATTGTTTTAAATCCTCCGACTGATTCTTTTTTGTTTGTGCGTACCAAACTTTTAGTCTGACGCGTAAGTTGCGCCATACAGTTCTATCTCAATGTCCAAAAACCATTTTTTTTTCCGATTGGCGGCTTATAAATAAAGTATTACTGTCGCCTGAGCTCGTCATTGGCAGAGTTTTTTTTAGCTTTTAATCGATGTTGGCGTTTATCATAATCATCAACCAGAACGTCCACTGCTGAACAAAAGCCTCCCCTATAAGAGCAACCCTCCGGGTAGCTAAAGCCGCTTGGCAGGTGGCTCGGGGATCGCAGTACGCTCACCGTATACTAAGAGGAGGCTGCTGCCTCTCCTCCGCTGATCCCGGACGTAGTTTTAGGGCGTACCCGGGCTCAATATGTTGACGTTCAAAAGGATATAATTGTTATCATCTCTTCTTCCCAGGAGCAAACTGACTTGGAAGTGGACGTGGATTTCCACAACTCGCCCTACAGAGCTCAGGAGAGGCAGCAGTTCTACAGACCGCAGCAGATTAACGTGTAGTTACAACGGCCAGTCAATTAGATACGTTAAATATAAGCTTATTTATGTTAGTTTTATAAATTATGCCCCGTTTTCACTAGGTGACATTTGTCGCGCGATCTTTTCGCCCGACACGATTTCTTCGTGTCACTAAGCTGTGTCTGGTGACGTCGCGGGCGTGATCGCCCGAGTTTTATCGCGTGTGCGATAAAACTTAAAGTGCGAGCTTGAAGTTTGCTACGAGTCGCGCGACTGGATTAGCTCGGTGGGGACGCGTGTCGCTTCGTATTCCGCGACTTGCAATATGTGACAGTCGGGCGACATCTCGACAATGTCGGTCTCGGCACGTTCACGTGCATGTCCCTCTACTATGTGCCCTAGTGGATACATAGCTTTATGTTTTAAAGCGGACTATTTAACGGCGTAGACTGCTGAATCAAGAAGCTCGCGTCATTCTTATGCAGAGCTCGAAGTGCGTGGTGTTCAAGTTAGGATTATCGATGAGCCTCCTAGCATAGTTTGTAGAGCGTCTGCTTTAATCAGGAGGTCCCAGGTTCGATCCCGGCCGGGCAGATGTTTGAATGATGAATTTAAATATCTGCTCTAGATGTGGGTTTCAGTTATCCGTTTTTTTTAGTGTTCCACGGCATCTTCGACACTGAGAAACCTAGTGGCTAGCTATGAAATGTTACCATCTTCGACTGTCACTCTTTCATAAAATATATAATATTATTATGCTATTTCTCCCAGAGTGACCAGCAAGGTAGTCACAGAATTGAAGCCCAGTGCCGCGCCGGATTTTAATTTCTATGCGCTTACCATCAGACTCGTGTCTTGCTTGTACGGTTACTAAAATTAGCGATGAATTGAGTAGCATTTATTTATTTTCTTAATTTGTAACTATGTACCTAAGATTAATTTTATTTACTTAATAAAATGATTTTCTCTGTTCAAAGATTCCTCTAAACATTTATGAAAATTAGTTGTATGCCATAAGGTGTGTATGTAATTTATTTCTGTACGTATGGTGAATGATTGAAATAAAGTATATTTACTTTTAAATCTATTTTTTATTCCACAAAATAGTTTTTTGACATTAGTCAAAAAGTCTAAGTAAACCTACCTGTCGATTTATTTCGCTCGCTTCGCTCTGTTACGAGCTTAGAACAAGACAGGCCTCCGGCGGACCCTTTCGGGCCGGTACCAAATTAATGGGTACTAGTAAGCACCCAATTATTATAATAATAATAATGTAGACGCTTTTCACACACAGCGCCATCTAGCCCCAAATTAAGCAAGGTTGTACTATGGGAACTTGGGAACCAGTTAACTGATAGAATACATTAAAAAAAATAAAAAATAACTTCACCTTAATTTTGAACTTTATTCTATACTAGCAGCGCCCCGCTGTCCTAAAGAAACTGTTAATTTTAACGGGATAAAAAAACAATTTTCATTCAAATCCGTTCAGTCGTTCAACCCCGGCTTTGCACGAGTTTGATTAAAATTAAATAAAACGCAGGATAATTGAAGTTCTGGAAGATTAGTGATGGATGCGCTTTGACCCAACTTTGGTGGGGCAAAGTGGATATACTCTGTGTCATCGAGAGCAGAAGTTATATTTATTTTTAAAGCGAACCGAACCTGTGATATTATTACCACCGCACCGCCGTCTAACAATCGAGAGAGAAAGACAGAGACATAATATGTTGTCTTCTCATTTTCTCGCGTTGGTTTGCTGTATCATAACCGAAGGTTTGTTAACACAATTGGACTCGAGTTAAAAATCAGTTAAATGTCTCGCCATTTATGGAGGGCCTAAGTTTGCTCTACAGAAAATAAAACATGAGAAATATATAAAACCAAAAATATATTTCCTCTCATTTAGTACATACATTAACATTATACACATACAGGCACGAACTATACACCTCTATCGGGAATACTTCAAATTTCCAGAACAATGGCTATATTACCTCGCGTTATGCTGGTTGCACACTTTTGGGTTTATCGCCCGAAGCGAAGCGAGCGAAATCGAACAAGCGTCGAGTACAATCTCGTTCCCTTTGTTTTGGGGTTTATTAGCAAAAGTGTACAGTCCGCATCACAATGGCTATATTACACACTCGTGTTGCAAGGGATGTATTACACCCTCGTGTTATAGTGGCTATATTACACACCCCCTGTTATTATCTTAGTTACAGCTATGGGCATAAGGTCAGTCAAATGAAGCGAAGCGAAACAATAAAGGCAAATTCACATTGAGAAGACAGAAACCGACCCACTTCGAGCGAGCCTCTTTTAGGAACTAAAGACTAAATTCAAATTGCTTGTAGATTTTGTCGTACTAATTAGCCCTAATAACCAATAGTGTTGCACAAAAATCACATAAAAGCAATTTTCAGAAATTCTAATTGTTAAAATTGCTCCGCTCCGCTTCGCTTCGCTTCGATGGACTTCGACCAACCTTCGTCGACCTTAGACATCTCCCTTTTTATTTCCTCGCTAGGAATAGAGAGAAACATATAGATCTAAACAAAATTACAGACAGAAACAGGAGCATAATAAGCCTACTATAATAGCAATAGTTACACAACGGTTGTCTAAAAGAGATTAATAAGCAATAAGAGCGCCCAGAAGAACTTATCAGACTATACAAATATTTAAATAACAGACTTGTCGTTAGCAGTATCGCCTCGTTTACATAATTCATGCACTGGAATTAATTTATCGAGTAAATTAATTCCAGTGTGACCGGAATCATAACAACCGCAGCAAAAACTTTTTTTTTTAAATGAGACAAAGTTCGTCTGGACGATATTGCCAAGATAAAATTCCGTTCATTGTATTACTGATGCTTTACAGTATTTGGTAAAACTCATCGAATTAATCAATTATTCTAATTTGATTCTCGTAGTCTATGATTAGTACATACATGAGTCAGTGACAGAAAGAAAAAAAAATACTAAAATCTTTTTTTTTTTTTCACAAAAGCATGCTTCAATTACACAATAATTGTTTTATTTTTACAATTATTGCTTTATTTCCACAAATGTATGCTTTAATTGAACAATACATTTTAAATTTACACATCGTACAATAATTGTTGCAGATATAAAACCCTTTGCACGGTACCAATATATGCAAAACAAAAATATTTATGAAGGTTACACTTTAAAATACCTTCGTTTTCGTATAAAGGTAAATCTGCGCGCCGATTCTCGAGGAAACGATATTGTTTCTGTTTCCGTCACTCCCGTGGACAATTCATATGTACAACTGTTTGTATAACTCGCAGATCCGTCGCAATAAAATTTGCTCCGAGCGTAAGCGAGATAATTCTGATTTCGCTTCGCTCAAACGCGAAACGGTTTATTTTTCGCCCATTTTGCCTATTTGAAATGGCTGTTTTAAATGTGAAGAATAATGTAAAAAAAATAATGTTGTCATTTATTATGTTTTATTTTCGCTTTTGCGCGTAAAATTCAAATTAATGAAAATAATAACAAATCACAATCGAAACTTAGTTAACCATATATTTAAACCGCTCATTTTAAAGAACCATTTTGTTTAACTTGTCCTAAATTGGTATCGATCGGTTATACCAGTCTCTGTACAAAAAATATCTGACTTGACTTTAATTGTCTGCGTCTCGTTTTATATCGATATATGAGAAAAGGATAGCAATAATTTTGGACCTGTCAAATTTAGCTTTGTTCAGGCCATCGTACACAGAATCGACATCATCATAATGGCGAATCGTCATAAAAATGCGAACGATGTGACGTCACTTCGAGTAAGTAGTTGGTAGTCATTGTTACTAGTCTAATTTTCAGTTATTTAGACAGTTTTTAACAAATAAAAACCTGCATAGTGGAATTTAGACGGGTAAGAATCATCTCATCATCACCTCAGCTTATCTTCTACGTGATTTGCAGCGAGTCCCCTAAGTTGGGTAGATATCGAGCGAGTTAACAGTTAGAATCAATAAACTGATTTTATCGATATAAAATGTCAAGTTTATCAAGTTTGGACTGATATGTGTATAAAGTGAGCGAAAATGAGTTGCTTACTTATACACCAGAAGTGTGTCCATCTTCTACAAGATATGTTGCTAGTTGACATAACTAGCTAAACAATACATCTATCTCTTTTTCCACCACCGAGGATAGATAAATTTTAAGTTAGTCTAGTTATGTCAAATAAAACTTAAAAAATGTCATTATTTATTATTTAAAATATGTTAGACAGCCGAGTTTTATCAAAAGCAGAAATATTTTTAAAAATTTCGCTCGCTTCGCTTAGCGAGGCGAATATTTAGGATTCTCCGGTGCATATGTGAAACTTCTCAATTCATACGAAAAACCGTTCTGATTCTCATAGCCTAGCTCTCTCATTTCTTGTCTTTCCGAGTCGAATTCGCTCGAGCCACCAAAGACTCGATTCGGCGCGCGATTTTTCGGTATGTCAGTCTGGTCGGCATTTTGATCCGGTTTTTGGTCGAGTTTGGTCGGGATTGGTCGGAATAGCGCGGAGTGCGCGGTAGCAGTGTCCAAATCAGCCTTTCTGGAGACGATGAGGCGAATGTCGGTGTGGAGGTAGAGTTTTCCCGATTTTGAGGTCATGAATCTGTAATAGAAAAAACAAATTACATAATTTTTTTAAAGTAATGGCGACATTCTTAAATTGGTAGTGTAGGTCGCAAAATGTCTCGCTTTTACAGACGTTTAGGGTTCTGCACAATGAACTATCATGGATGAAAAGGTACAAGAATCCAGGAAACCCGAGGAGAGCGTTCGTACACCAAGTAACATAGAATGCAAAGACAAAAAGTCTTCTTTTCATCGGATTTGTATCAAGTGCTACGAGTACAAACTTTGCACTGAGATGTATACTTGGGGGCAAGTCAGATAAGACTTTGACTTGACAATTTTATAATAGAATTTTATTATAATTTAAAATTTGAATTTATTTCAATTTTATTTATTTAATTATTAAACCGATTACACTAAACTACATTACAATCAGATATAAAAACATCATAATTATACATTAAATAATAATATATAAATAGTCAAAAAGTAGTCAAAAAGTAGTCAAATTAATGAAAATACATATTATTATCAAATAAAGAAATATTAGCAGATGTCAGGTAAATAAAATGTCAAACTAAGCTTAAATTTATAAAGTGGCAACATTCATACATTTTTCTCACTTATCCATTAATTTTAAATTTTATTTATTTTTTTAGTTGAGAAAAAAATTAGACGATTCGAGAAAAACTGAGTAAAGACACTCACCTAAGATGTATCAAGTACCGCAACCATTTATGATGTGTGGTTGCCGGCGGGTCCGCCCCGGCAGGCATGTACAGCGTCCTCTGACGTAGGAATGTCCTGGCGCCGGCGGGCATCGAACCCAGCTCGTACAGCACCACGAACATCTTGACCAGCGTGCCGTGGGGGTTGAAGAGCGACACTTGGATCGTGCCGGAGCGAGCCACGCGGTAGCCTTGCGGGCCCAGGTTTATGTGGCCCTGGAAATAATAGTACAAATGGTGAGGTTACACGATATATCTGCACTTACTTCATAAAACTGAAGATACTCACTGTACCTTCTGTACTAATTTTACCAGGTTTGTGCTTTTATACGGCTAAACCTTGATTACTTTGAAAAATTAGGAGCCACACGTGATCCTAACACATAAAGGCATAAATGCAGACTGAGAACACCTGCTCACACCCTTGCTAAGTCTGCAAATCTGTATATGTGAGTGGTGTACACTTATACAACCATCTACCAGAGACAATAACAATTGCAGCTTCCAACAATATATTCAAATCGAAACTAAAGCTGCTCCTACTCAGTAAGGCCTATTACTCGATTAAGGAGTACATAAATGAAATTTTACAGCCATTACAATCTTAGTATGTACCTATGATGTACTTTTTGTGATCTTTTCTTATAAATTTTATAAATAATAAAATATATTAAATTAGCCGTTACACTCGACTTCGTCCGCATGGACTAAAAAAAAAAAAAAGTAGCCCATGTCCGTCTCCGACCTTTAAGCTATATCTATGCAAAAATTCAGGTCGATCCGTAGCACAAAAAAAGTTTTCTAAAACTTTGGGGGTCTATTTACCCCTATAGAGCTGGAATTTTACAAAATTCGTTTTGATTGTTTATTTAGAACCATTGGAGGGGTATTGGGTACTTTCACGTCCCTATTAAGAGTGGTTTGGTCTGTGCGTTGATTGGTTTGTCTATACCAATATTATAAAGAGGAAAGATTTGATTGTTTGTTTGCATTAAAAAAAACAAGCGACAAACAGACAGACAGAGAGGCAGAGTTACATCCGAATTTATAATATTGTTAGGATAAACATGAAACCACAAAAAAATATTAGGCGTATGGTCTTGTAAAACATTTAGGCTTCGGAATACAATGTGATGATTTTTATTCCAAAAAATATATTCGCTAAAAGACGAGGGTATCTACTTACCATATAAGGAGCGTTAGTCCCGCCGGGCGCGTAGAAGAACACAGTGACGGGCAGCCGCTTGTGAGGGGGGCAGAACGCCCCGGAGGCGCCTAGCTCCGCCGTGAACCCGTGGACCGTGGCCACCGCCTCGAGCCGGCCCTGGAGCGCCGACTCCTCGAACGAACCTGCACCGGAAAATACGTTTTAGACGTTAGTAAAAAGATAAAAATGCTAATAGACACAAGTAAAGACGAAGATCAAAGATCCCCAATGTAAGAAGACAATTTGAGATAAGTGTCTCAAATTGTCTCTGACGTTAATTTCGGAATCATCGACACTTCGGCAACATCGTCATCATCATCAGCCAGAAGACGTCCTCTGCTGAACAAAGTAAGGCCATAATCCCCACGCTCGGCAGGCCGCTAGGGGGTCGCAGAACGCCCACCTTTTACTAAGAGGACGCCGGTGCCCGTCGTCCGAAAACACAACAACGACGACAAAAATTATTGACGTTTATTGCTCAACGACTCATTGTAATTTAGTAAGAGTATACTATATAATGTAGTAAGAGATAGACTTACCAAGTAGCCCAGTGCTAGGCCCCATCTTCAGCTTGGCCCGGTCGCGGCGCGGGGGCGGCGTGCGCGGCGCGGGGGGGGACGCGGGGGACGCGGGCGGCCGGGGGGACACCGGGGATATCGGGTGGAACAACGCACTGCAACATAAAAGGTCACTTTTACTCATTACATTACATTCGACACAATTTGAGACTAATAAAGACATCTGAGACACAGAATATAATCATTCGTCGCCCTGAGGACAGAGCAGGGGCAGACATTAATAATTCATTAAATTTTAGTTATTTAACTAAACAATAGATGCTTGTCTTCGGGTAGGTGAATAGATAAGAGGTAGGTAATTTCTAGTGTGAAAAGTAATCGAGACAAATGGGGACGAGCTGGGAACGACGTCAAGTCGAACTTCTCACCTTTTGATCCCAGAAATTCCATTGATAGAATCATCGAAATCAAAGCAATTATTCCCTCTCCTCAGGGGTGCGGGACTGGATGTGAGCGGGAGGCCAGTCTTCGTGTGGAACACCATCGAAGCGGCCGAGTCGAACCGCCAACGGAATTTGTCCATTTCACTCGGAGACGGGACGTTGTCGTGACCTGGAAATTAAAATGTATCATTAAAATCTTATATTTGAAAAAAAATTGACTGGCTTATCGGTCGCTTACGACACGAAAAACATAAGAGTAGCAGGCCTAGCGTGGTTCTCGCGAACAGACAGTCAAAGAGGCAAGTGAATGTGTGGCGTATCTGTGATTGTAGCTTGTCTCTTCTTATCTCAAACTGTCTCAGTTGATTTCGAATTGTCTCATCGGCAGCAACCTAGCATGCGGTCGCTATAAAGTTTTGTCAACTCTTATTGTTGTGCGAAAACAGAACAAGGCTACGTACGTATACATCTACTCATTTTCGCAAGAAATTTAAAACCAACGGAGTCAATTTAAGATAACAAGAGGCAAGTGACAATCACAGATCTATGCCAATGATTTGCTTGTCTCTTTCTCTCTGCTAGGTAATCAGGTTACATACGTCATGTAACATAGAAAGGGAGGCTTTGTTTTAAAATAATTACTAGCTGCGCCAGCGCATTTAACCGCAATCAATGTCAAGTTTTTAATGACAGATTCAGGTTTTAACCATAAAAGGTATCAAACAAAGACAGAAAAAGAAAAGTTAATTTTACTATCGAGAATCTGAAGTGTAGTGTAATATAAAAAAAAACATACCTTTCTTAGGATCGGGGAAGATAAAACCATCCTTCAAAGACTCCAACCCATCTTTTGACACAAAACTATCCCTTTGAGAATCGTGCTCCGGCGCCGCGAATTTAAAATCTGGACTATATTCCTCTTTAGGCGATTCAGCGTCGTGTCTGTCTATAGTACCATAATCACATTTTTCATATAGAATATAGTCATCGTCGCTTATTGAAAAGGTCTTCTGCCGCTTCGAATCCTTTGGAACGGAAAAAACTGAGTCGTCTGTATTCAGATGCAGATCTTGAATATCTTTTTCGGTATCTTTCCTTTGTCTGTCATTCACAATGCGTTCTAAACGATCAACTACAGGAAACACTCGTCTCAATTTCGGCCTCTTTATCAGACCATCGTTTATATTATTATTAACACTATCATTATCACAAATTATACTATTATCACATTTGTGCTTTTTTAAAGATTTCTCGTCTTCTATATCGTTCAATTTCCTTCGAGCGCCTATCTCTTGTTTGTCCTCAGTATCTGTCAAAGACGCAAGGTTATAATTAGCTTCTGATCGGACCATACCTCTATGGCAACTTTCGCATTTCAAATCTAATATATTACCACATTGGCATAAGATTTCGTCTGTCTGTGTGCCAACTGAGTGAGTCTTTTTAAATTCAGGCGGGGATATGCTATCTGCTTCTATAAATGGAGATTTCGTTTCGATACGACTCGCTGGCAATGTCAAATATGTCTGATTTCTATAACAGCCTATGGCTCTAAATCTGTCGAATCTAGAAGCTTGCAAAATCGGAATCGATGTAGTTTCTTTAGATTTCAAACCTTCGCCTTCTGAAGACGTACTGTCTCCTAGCTTTTTCATCTTTTCCTTGCGTATTCTTCTTTT
Source organism: Apocheima hispidaria (assembly GCA_947579745.1). Lineage (NCBI taxonomy): Eukaryota > Metazoa > Arthropoda > Insecta > Lepidoptera > Geometridae > Apocheima > Apocheima hispidaria. Next base: position 7,833,948 of record OX388171.1, read on the forward strand.
ATATTTGGCGATTTCTTTTAATCTTCTTTCGTCTAGTTTTTTAGGCGGTTGTTTTGTGTTATTCGTGTCTTTGTTACCATCTGATTCGTCATCACAGTTACATTTATGTTTACCGTTTTCACTGCATGGGGTTAACATTCTGTCATCCACCACTCCGTTCTCTTTACCCACTGCAGTGTATAAATACTCTGTCGAGCCCGGATTAGAAATGATCGATAGACGTCGATTAGGCGTACCTATATTAGAGTTGATAGCACCATCGTATTTTCTAGAACCTATGCTGAGATCATTGAGTTTGCCAACCAGTTCTTCTGCCGTGTTATCTCTGCTGGTGCGCCTTTTTTGATTTTGACATTTACATTTGAGTGTTGGGATGTCATCGAGACGAGGCAGGCTTTCGAGATTGACTATAAGGTAGATGTTGTTGCCTATATCGGTGACAGGGAAGGTGTGGTCGGTAGGGGGTTTTGCGAACTCTGTAAGTTTGCCGCCAGGTGTTTTTATGGAGTAGACGATGTTTAGTTTGCGTGTATCGGTATCCTCTTCGCAGTTCGCTTCGATTTTCTTGTAATTGCACTGTTCGCGGCTTAGCTTTCGCCTGGGGGTTTAAAGATTTTGTCATTAAAGTCACATTTTAAAATAATTATGCTTTTAAGATTATGATCGTTTATGATTCAAGGGAAGTGAAAGAGCACTTCAGCAGCAAGAGGTTTTCTTTTTGATTAGTGTTTGGCTCGATGTAGAATGTCTCAGTTGTTTCAATAGGAATGGCTCAACACTCTTAATGAGTGCTTAGCGATGATAGTTCAGTGGCTCAAAAGAGTTTGATCAAATTTTAACGATGACTTTGATGTTCTGGTCAAGTAAACGTAGTAACTAAAGCCTTTCTAGCTCTAAATGCTAGTATATCGACTTTAAAAAAGCGCATAGCGCCTCTTGAGACAGTTCTCAATCCAAGCTAGGCGTGTTTCCCATTTTAGACCACATATTTACCGAACCAATTTTTTTTTTTGTGTTTTACCTTTTTTCATCTTTTATCAAATAAGATCGGTCAAAGACTGAACAAATCAGTGATAAAAAAAAGCTAAGCTCTAACACGATAAATAATAAGTACGATGTTCATAGCAATGGTTTTTTTGAAGGAGGATGATCAAGGTCATGTATCATAATATCATAGAATAGACAATAATAGTACAAGTATTTTGGTAGTGGTATGACTGAGGAAGTACAAACCTTCCAGTTATTCAAGCTCCAAGCAGTAGTGTGCCAATATTACTGTGTTCCAGATTGAAAACTAATGTTTCCAGTGATATTACTGAGCCTTAAGGGATTTACTCTCTCTCTCTCTCTCTTCTGATACTTCCCCAGCGGAGTCTGCAAGAGTGCTACCACGATAGTTACCTGGGCTCCGGTCGTGTCAACAGACGTGCCCGCCACGCGGACAGCTGCGAGAAATGCAGCTGCGACCGTACCGCGTTCAACAACCACTGGGAGTTGATCATGGCGGGGCCTTCCTTAGTCCTGTAACACGTCACCAATAATTCATGGTAAGAACTACAAGGAGACAAGAATCAAAACGAAAAGGGAGGTCTGTGTATAAAAATACAGTATTCTTCCTACTTGTTTTCAAGATGAGATGAAGGCATTTATTCAATTATTCGTTTAGTTCAGTTACGTACGGGCTAGGTTTTTATGAGTATTTAAGTAATCAATCATCAGCAACCATTTTGAAGTCCTACTTCAGGTTTGGCCTTGTTCCTGTCACGTTTGCCGCTCAGCCGCTTTGTCTGTTTCCAATTCTTTTATTTGATTCCAACACCTATTAGGTTCTCGATCTGGTTAATTACTTGATTTCCCTTTTCAGTATGTGACATAGCCTTATAACCTGCGGTCACAATTTTATGACTGCTTCGGTCTACCGTTCGTCTTCTCAAATGAAGAATTGCCCACGAAATTACTGGACTTCTAAGTAATTCGCCAGGTACTTTTCCAAGTTGAACTATGTGTAATAGCTATCGTGATTGGCGATACGTACTTGTAAGCAATGGTGCGCATGGTCCACCTCTCCAGAAGCAAGGCGCGGCGTTGCCGCTCGTACAGCGGGGCAGCGCACTCACGGCATTCCGCCGACAAAGACACCTGAGAACGAATACATGTTTTTATTAGACTAAAACGTGAGCCTAACTAGCTCTGGGCTGGTTTGTGCAGGCTGGCAGTTTTGGTGGAAATGCACGAGATGAGATTACTGAAGTACACGTGGTGTATTTTTCGACTAAAATGGCGCTGACAAACCTGAGCATTCATTTATAATGAGCATAGTCTTGCGAATGATAACATTACAAGAGCTGAGCAGTCCAGAGTAGCAGCTACCGGACCTCAAAACGGTAAATGGGGTAAACGGTCATGTGTGTAATATCAATTTCGACCAAGCATTTAACAAGAAGCTGACTGACAAGACGAGCAAGTCGCTCGCAAGTCGCTCGCCTGATGTTAAACGCCTGATGAAGCTTGTTCATAACAGTTCAATGACACCCAGAATTTTGATTTGTAGCATTTCAAAACTCTGCGTGGCATTATCCTAAGCTCGTGTTTAATCTCTTTATGCCCAGTAATTACGCTGGAAACATTGCCCTTCAATCCGGAACACAGTAATGCCTGCAACACTACTGCTTGGCGGTTGGCATAAGTACAAAAAAAAACATTTCTCCAGAATGTCAGTTTACAAGGGGATAGTTTTTTTTTTTATTAAAAACCCAAAACAACTGTAGGCTACCTCAATAGAGACTGGCTCCTTGTGGTGGCACAGCGCGGTCACGTGGCTGGCGAGCTCCTCTTCCAACACCGCCTCCTCATCTTCATCGGACTTCAACTGAGGTTGTACAACCACCTGGAATTGGCAGAATCCAATTTAAAATAAAAAGACAGAAGCAATCCCATTCATAACTCCGTTGACTCCGTTAGAGGATTGACTTTCGCGCACACCCCTGCTTCTTTTTCTGGGATAAAAAGGTTTTAATACCTAGTTACTTTATACTTAAATCTACACAATTATATAAAAATATAACTTGCATTTTTATGCACAAGAATAGCACTTGGGGCGATTTATATCACGCTACTATCTGTCGTCAAGTCAGCCAATTCGACGTCTACAAATCCCAAAAAGACCTGGATCTGATCACCTGCTGAATTGTCGCGGGTAGACATTCCTCCCACTTTACTGCTGACGCAATCAACCACCAACCTCCACCAGATCCAGCTGACAACTCCACATCACCTTAATAGTAAGCCAGATCTTTGAAACGTCACCTGCTGACTGGTCGAGGGTAGTAGCTTAGAGACACGCGCCGCGGGGTTGGCTGGAGGCCGCACGCCAGCGGGGCTGGTGCTGCGCGCGCGGATGATGAGCTTCCCCAGCTGCAGAAGTAGACTCGGCCCCGTCGCCGGCGCGGCCGGTGCCGACTCTGAACTGTGCATCTGTAAAATAGAGAAAGATAATCGTGAATAGAGAATAGAAAGAGAAATAAGCTTGTAATAGAGGTTCGATAATCTGTCTTGCACTAAATTAAAATAAAGTTCAAGATTAGACTAGGCACCGCAATTAACTATGTTATTCTTCGTCTATTTATGGACATAGGCGTCTGTCTAAATGCTTTCATCCTTATCGAAGAAATTAACCAATCAACTCAGAATCGCATGGAATGTTTTTTGACATTAGCTTTAAGGTGTGTCAAATGTAGGGTCACAGAACAGGCTTTAACCAAGGGCTGGTTACTCCGAGCGACGTGTATGCAGCACTGACGGAAGCGGCCCTTGAACTGCGTGACCTAGTTTTGGCTGCAGCGGCCCCTAGCGACACAGATTCGGGCCCGCTTGAGAGGGCAACACGGAGAGGGACTGTGCGACGATAATTCATGGTGAAATGAGGTCGTGCCACAGAACTAACAACAGTAACTTGTCGTGCCTTTGTATGGTCGAACGACCGGTATACCTAACGCCAAAAGCCGCGCATCGGAAGTGTGCTGCACGCTTCCAGGTTTTTAAAATTGAAAAGCCAAGTAATTTTTGGAATATGAAAAGAATCAAGAATCAAAACTACATTTTATTAACTTAAATTATGTGACTCCTAGACATAGATGACAGCAGAGGTGTGGAACTCTTTACCTGCGCCTGTCTTTAATCGAACTGTCTGTCAAACAAATACAATCCGGGGCTGTTCAAGAACAGAGTGAATAGGTACTTCCTAGGGCAAGCGTGCTACGTCTTCGGCTACATCGTCGCTTTCCATCAGGTGAGATAGTATGGTCAAACGAAAGCGTAGTACGATGTAAACAAAAAAAAAGGTGAACTTCTAGATAAGGCAAAAAACATTCCATTAAAACATTCTTCAGCAATCGGGTAAAAATGAGCAAGCAATTCTCACTCCCTGAGCTCGGCTCATAACTGACTGTCGCTGATATTAAAGAGATGTATGGGAGATATTTTTTTCAACTACAAAGTTTACTTTGTCCTTCAATCCGACTTATCTTTTTCGTTAAAACAATATTCGGTGCTTTCATAGTTCATTTTACGTTAAGAAAAAAATGTAAGTAATTCTCATTGTACCTACGTGTCCGGTTTTTTTTTCCGCAATTGAAAAAAGTCAAATGGCCAGAAAGTCTTGACATTATGATTTTTTTGATTTGGATGGGACCGGAGCCCTAAAAGGCGCTTGGCAAAGAAGCGTGTGCAAGGGGCGGGCCGCGGGCGGTCGGGCGCCGGCCGTTTCTGCGCAGCCCTTGACCCGCGACCCAGTTTCGAGCTGCAGCCGCACGGAACCGACCTACACCTATCGTTCTCTAGAGACAAAGAAATGGCAAAACATCATAATTTTACATTTTATTTTAATGAAACGGGAATAATCACGTTAAATTGAGTTGGATATTCCGAATATAGTTTCGATCACATTTAGTGACCTTTATCAAGGAACGCTAAGCGTGACACCTTGACTTGCCTTGCACAACCAAAATAAAATCAAAACCAAATGTGTCAAAACCACGTCAGTTTACATAATAAAATCATAAATGTTGACATAACTACACTATTATATTAGGTGCTATCCTGTAAAAATAGTTGTAATGAAATAAATAAATAAAAAAAAAAATACCACTTCACCAAAATACTCAAGTCTGGAAAAATGCAGATGTTCTAGGCGCCGTGATATACTACTTATTATTACGGAGATCCGATGCACACCTGTGGTCTTCTTCATCTGTTACACTTCACCAAATGATACTTTCTGAATGCAAATGCTTGTCTTGCCAAAATAGCTATATTTATGCCTATAATGACCAGTCAATTCCTCATCGTTCCCATTATCAGAACTGGATTTTGATAAAATATGGGACCAATCTGGAAATTTATCATTTCAAATAAAAAAAATGTTTTCTAAATCGGTTTATAAACAACGGTATAAAAAAACAGTCGACTTGAGAACCTCTTCTTTTGGAAGTCGGATAAAAACACGAACAGATATCGATTCACAAAAACATGTCAATACAAAAGTGTAATGTAGGTAGTTAGCACACCTGACCTGACCTGACCTGCAGTACGTGCGGCCGACGTACTGCCGACAGCGACAGCTACACAATTTCAGATATCGAACCAAAACCTCGTGGAAGGACTATACTCTTACAAACCTCGTCCCGCGCTCGACGCGATGAGATGTTTTTTTTTTTCTAGTTACGTGGTCTGGTCTCTGCATGTAGTAATTATTCATTCTGCGGTCGTGTAACCTTTACTGGACGTGACAGGTAGACTACATTGTAATCTGCCATTTACATAACACAAAACGTGTAGACAAATGCGTGTATATTTATATTGGGTCACCAACTATATATTGATTCTGCATTACAAGATTGTTGTTCCGACAAAAAAATCACCTACGTTTGAGGAAAGCGCGGGTTGCGGGCACCGCCAATAAACGTTCTCATTGGCTATTTCAAGGTTAAGCCTACTCGCGTCGTGAGGATACGTGGTGCACCTGTATCGTCCTGAAGCGGAATCTAGGGTGACCTTTTGTGTCGAACAAGCAGACGGGACGGGACTAATCAATCAGAAAATCGTGTAAGCGGCTTGACTGATTTTGACGAGCGAGGACACGTTGGATTCGTCTTTACGTCCTGACTCCTGAGTGACACAGGCTACATTTTGCAGTCGGGTGTGTTATTTTTCTTTTAATAATATTACTTATTAATAAGTAATATCAGATGACGTTGAATATCTTCATTTTTCTTTAATTGGCTTTTTTTAGCTAAAGTGCAGAGTTCTTGTAAACATTTTTAGTATGACTGCTAAGTGTTCCGCGGGCCGAAACAAATCCCGCGGAGGGGCGGAACCGGCCCGCGGGCCGGCCGTTGCCCACATGTGACGTAAACTAACCAAATATCGTGAATTTCGAATAAGAAAACCGATTTCGAAATCCACCACCGCAATCTTTCACACTTCCTGGTTATGTTTATAAACGTATACAGAACAACAAACTGATCAGTAGAGTTGTGTGGGGAGCCACTGTAACATATACTGAACAAACCTGACTGTCGTCGGTAGAAGTTTTTAGTTCCATCATTTGAGCAATTCCACAGATATGTAGGTCGCTCAGTACAAATATGTTGACAAAATATTTTGTTCTGCGCCCGCGCACGTTCCTGGAATCACGCCAGTGAGAAGCGCGGGAGGTGACATGGGGACAGTGGTGCGATAGCTATTGCTAGGGCATAAATCTAAGAGTTATCTATTTACGCGCATTTTTTTGGGTTAGAAAGTAAATATGGGATAGTTTTTTCCGGGTGAAATTTCCCGGAGGACTGGCAGAGGCGTCCTCTTAGTAAACAGTGAGCGTTCGGCGAAAATGTCAATGACACTCGACATAATTTACAGAATAGCTTTTTTTCGCGGTTTTCAGGGTTGGTACCATAGTAAAAAGTTGTTAGTAATGATGAGTACATACTTTTCAATGTTACTACACCTTTAGTAAGCCCCTTGTGTTATAGATTGTTTTGGGTTTTGTTAATTTGTACTATTTAGTAGATTAGATTGTAGATAAGTAAGTAATGTTTTGGTAAAGACTATCATCGTCATCAGCCTGAAGACGTCCACTGCTGCACAAAGGCCTCCCAAACGCCAATTTGCAATTGGCATCCACCGTTTGCAACCGCAAACGGTGGATGCCAACGGGTCTAGTCTAGACTATGAAGTTGCCTATTTGTTAAAATTAAGAATTGAATTGAGTCTATCCTTTTCTAACGTGACGTCACGTGAAATGCACCGCCGTCCTTGTGATAACAGCAGTAATAAAATAACGATATCTTATCTTTAAAAAAAAATACTTCGATATCGCTATTCAGAGATATAGGTTTTCAGGTTACATGATTGTGTGTGATATCAGATATGGGAAACAATGCGGTTACTTATAGTAGAAGCAAGTCACATCCGATGGAAAGAGGGTATTTCGGGAAAGAGATAGCGCTATACCGTTTCGCGCGCTTGCGCGTTCGACGTGCTAAATAAACCGATATCGTGTCGAGAGGCTACGTTGTTGAAACTGCGGCATGTAACTGTTATTTCTGTACTTCGTGTTGACTAAGGGGGTAAAGAGTGAGCAAGTTCTCCTTATCGGATCAGCTGACACCTTTACACTACTACTACCCGCCCAACTAGCTCCGGACAGTCGACCGCGCCATTCGCTATCTTTATTAGATAAGCAACATCGTCTGAGCCACCGGGGCAACTGCCCCGGTGGCTCAGTTGGTAGTGAACCTACCTACTATGCTTGGGGGCGTGGGTTCGATTCCCATCTAGGACAAACATTCATGTGATGAATATTTGTGTTTGTTCTATGTCTGGGTGTTAATATCTATATAAGTATGTATTTAAAAAATATCTATGTACGTATATCAGTCTCTGGCAGCCATATTACAAGCTTTGCTTAGTTTGGGGTCAGATGACCGTGTGTGCAAAAATGTCCCAGATATTTATTTATTTATTTTATTTATTTATCTGCAATATGCCGCCTTACATTAAAGGAAGAATGTGAAACTTATGACATCGCTTAGTGTAGTCGGAAAGATATCTTTTGATTTTAAACTGGAGATGAAAATGGATTTTCATTTATATTAGATAGATAGATAGATAGAAACTCTTTATTGTGTACACCAAAAATAAAAATAACACATGTACAGAACTATCTTATACTTAAGCTAGTGCCACAAGTGGCGGCCTTATCGCTAAAAGCGATCTCTTCCAGGCAATTATAATATATTCGCCCGGCCGGGAATCGAACTCGTTACCGCTAGCGCAAATAGCAGAACCACAGATCACACTAGATACCGCATTACGACATTCGATGTTCCTACAAAAAGTCACCAAACTTTGCAAAGCGGCGCGGGTCGCGAGGAGTACGACTCATTCTCATTGGCTATCTCAAGTTTACGCCCACTCGCGCCTAACAATCAACGAATAGGAGTAATTTCGTATAAGTGCATTTAGACAGATGCGTGGTGCGCTTCGAGCGTCCTGCATGCAGAATCTAGAGTGGGATCTGTGAGCAGAACCAACTGAGCTGTTCCGACTTTGTTATTTAAACTCATTTATAACATAGTAAGTTCAACATTAGTCTAGAACTAAGTAAATGATATAACGAGTGTTTTCCTTGCACTCGCCGTCCATTATATAAGGTAAATAAACCATTGCGCAATGCGAACTGATAGACAAAACAAACTTGCAGACTCGCGGCTTGATAACAACAAACTAGGTACGTACATTACTTAGGCTACTATACAAAACGAACAGTTGTATCATCGAAGGTCCAGTAATATTGACGCCTGTCACCCTGACATCTCTGACATGCTGAATTATATTTATGGCAAGCAAAGAAGTAGTACGAAGATCATATACATACCCCCGAATACTGAAACGTTTGTTAACTTTGACAACAGATTAATTCTAATACTACCTTTGTCTGGAACTAAGTAAATGACAAAGACAGCTTAGTCTGTCGTCAAAGTTAAAAAAACGTTTCAGTATTCGGGGGTTAGAATACCAAATATATGGTGATATAACTTGCTATGGTGTATAACTTTTTAAATTTGTAATGCGGATTATCTGTGTTCCGGATTGAATAGAACTTTCCATCGGAACATAAAAAATCGAATCCTAAGATCTTCTGCAGGGCTAGCATGGGTACCGCGATAAAATCTTCTCTACTCTTCATGACGTGAAAGATGAGACAAACGTATACATAATCGTAGCCGTGTAATAATCTTGCATAACAAAAAGTGTTGTCGCGGTGTGCATGCCAGCCCTGCTGGTGACAGTGCAGTGCTGCACTGCGGGTAGTTATGGAACTGTTGAACTTCTAAATTCTTGGTGCCATTGAATTATTATTGGTAAGCGTGACGGTTACCATCAGACGAACTACTTGCTTGTCTCAACAGCGAAGCTCAGCCAGCGGTTTGGCCAGATTAATTCAGTTGAGCACGATAACGTGTGTTGTCTGCTTTCTGGCACAATGGCTGCAATTAACAGGCCAAATACTAGAGCAAACACGTTGCAGAATAGAGAATAACAGAGACACAACTAGAGCCTGTCCCGTGAAATCTGCGTACGTAAACTATCACACAAAGATCGATCTTCAAGTGTCAAATTAAATGTGCTGCTGGAACGCTTCGTCTAGGATATGGGCCGAGATAATGTAGGTAACCAGTAGATAAAGCGTGCAGAAAAATATCTTTAAAAAGTCTAACCGCGTCGGGCGCTAGGAGATGTAATAAATCGCACTTAGTATTGGAGGGTTCCAAATTCATTCACTCAATCACATCTATTTTTCACGAATTCTTGTGATCTAAGCTTTCATGCTTCTGGACGATCAGCCATTTGTCAGATTTTTACTAAGTAGTTCACTTGCTCGCCCTGATGGCGGAGCACTAGAATACGGCATAGGTATTATGCCTTTAAAAGCCTAGTAAAAGGAGCCCTTGAGAAGGAGGGGTGGTTGAAGGCGGTGCTTTAACCATCCACCTTAGCGAGCCTGGAGAAGACTGACGTCGTAGGCGGAGGCGTCTCAGAACAGCTCGTAGCTGTCCCGGAAGAAGCTGAAGCCCAGCGCTGAGAGCTACGGCGCGTTCTCTGTGAGATAGCAGAATTCTCCGTCAGCACAAAGACAGGCTACCGGCGGTCATTTAGAGGGTAAAATCCCATATAACCCAGCTGCACCCCAAAGTAACTAAACATTATTCCCCACCAAACTAATGTGAAGAACTGCTATAAAGTTATTCGTCTGCTTATTTATTAATCTGTGCCTTCACATACGTTACCAGAACACAATACAAGGCCAAAGCGAGTACCGAAGCGACTTCCGTATTATTCGTGATACTTTATGAAACAGCTTTTACGACTGGGTTAGCCTTATTTATTGCCACAGATTACATATAGATAAGGCACTATGAGATCATTGTACCGTTAAAAAAACACGAGACTTGGAGTAAAGCTCGGGTTGCGGGGACTGCGACTAAGCGTTTTCATTGGCTATTTTAATACGCGTACTCGCGCATAGAAATTAACAAATGAGAGTATATTTTAAGGCGTATTTTGACAGATGCGTGGTGCGCTTCTTTCGTCGCGACAGCGGAATCTAGGAAGTGATCTGTTTTAGGCGAATAGTTATCTGTTATTTTAAAAATAGATTTGAATAACTGAATACAATAGCATCTACATACTAATATTATTTATACTTTGACATAGTAAGGTCATCACACTAATATTATAAATGCGGTTGTTAAAGTTAACGGTTGAACGGACTTGGATGAAATTTGGTATCGAGGTAGCTTATACTTTGGATTAACACATAACACTTTTTATCCCGTTCCTGTAGAATAGTGAGTGAAACCGCGAGGCGCAGCTAGTGGATTACAATTATAGGACACAGATAAACTAGGACAACAAAAATAACATTGGCCTACAAACAAACGGAGGCAACAACAAGTATCTCGATTAGAATGCACACAAACGATTAGGCTAATAGGTGTTTGACCAATTCGACTGGTCGAAGATGGTAGTACCGAGCCATATCTAGCCTGAATGAGAGCTTGCTCTCAGGTGGGGACGGAAGACACCGTTAAGTGCTTGACGACAGTTCAGTTCTCTGAGTTCACTTTAATAAGAAAACATTATATTCGCGTCGAGTTGAGAACATACTTAGGTACTCCACAGTTTGTTATTAATCGATTACAAGTAACACAATTAAAATAAAAACAAAATAACCGACTGCAAATTATAGCCTATGTCACTCCGGAAATCCAACGACACCTCACTCATCAAAATCGGTGATCGTTTAGGCTACAGGAGGTTCTATAGGAACACACAAACATACTTACATACACCCTTAACACATTATCCTCCTTCTTGGGCAGTCGGGTAAAAATATTGGTAACTCAATGGAGCAGGCAAGTAACAACATTAAGAATTGGGGCTGCATTTTTTTAATCATTACGCATGATATTGTAAAAATAGACCCCTATTTACTGACTCAAAAGCAGCTCAGAAATGACGTCATCAAATAC